>CM052131.1:17208424-17806646 GCA_028454255.1 Halictus ligatus
GAGTTGAGAGAAGTGCCGTTTGTAAGAGATAGACGAGAGATAATTGTACGAGTTTAACAAATACGTTATCAAGCAAACTTCACTGTGACACCTAACCGCTTGGCTTTCACCTAACCTATTCCTACAATATATGTCAACAACACGGGTCTTGCCAGCGTCGTGTATCGTTCAGGAGACATACCCGAGCCCTGTTATGTTCACACTCCTCGTATGAGCTTCGTGGCCCCTCGCGGTGTTTACATCGCGGTAGTGGGGATAATTCCGCGACGTTTCTCATCCAGGCCTTGGCGACATAGATAGAGAAATCACTGTATATGCAGGAAGTGGAATTGGTTGGTTATGATCAGACGAGTCAGACGACTCCCATGGAATAGCACGCGTTTTCGCTGCATTTTCAATTGCGATTTTCTCGGAAACGAGGCTTCAAACGATAAAAATGTTGTCCCTTTTCTTTTCGACTTATTCTTGCATGCAGAATCATCTTCCGCCCGGTGGTACCACCTATTCAGCCACCCTGTACAGAGTGGGACAAGTACTACGGCCGGGAACAAAATTAAGTGGACAGCCATTAGAAACTAATTACTTCTTTAAACTTGGATTAGTTTGCTTGGTAATGTACAAAAAAAAATTTAATCAAAAATCACCATTGGTCGAAATTGCGAAGAGAAAGAATAATGGTTACGATTTTTAACTTTTTCATTTGTGCCTATAACGAAAATGTAAAATATGCCTTCAGTAAATTTAAGTAAGTTGTATACAAATTCGTGGAAACGAGTAATCGAAAATGCCAAAAATTGTAAGAGACTGCGATCTAATAGCTCAACCGTTAGCCTAAACCTCAGAGATTCTTACAACTTACAATACCTGCTGCTATTTATACCAATTTAGACGGTCTGCAAAAGGCGTATTTTAAAATTTCATTATAGTCACGGATAAAAAGTTAAAAATCGAGAGCTCCAATTTGTTCTTCGACATTCCGAGCAATAGCAATTTTAGAAACATTTCTTTCACACATTACCTAGTAAACTAATCCTTTTAACAGCTCAAGAGAACTGAAGTCGATTCGATTTAAAAAAATAAAGTGATTTAATTTTGTCCCAGACAGTATATCGTTATTGGGTAAAGTTTATGTAGCATTCAACGCGTTTGACGAATTCCATTGACATAATGGTGGCGTATGTGTGCTATCTCTTTGTCCAGGAGTGTAGGTGGGTGTACCACGTAGAGGAAAGTCGATGGAAACGGCCGCAGACTCGGTTCTTTTTCCGATCGGTGTTTCTCGCCCCTCTTTTCCCGCTCGCTGCGTTTCCATCCCCTTTAATTGAGACATTAACCAGGCGACGGCAATTTATTCCAATCGATCAGCAATTAACTACCTTCCGTGGGAGGCAGGGACACGGGCGTACAAATGCTCACTGCTGCCACGCCACGCCACGCCACGCCACGCCGAGCCGCGCCGCGCCACGCCAGCCTCGATCGTGCCACCTTACTTTACCCTCCGGATCGTACCGGGGTCAACGTGACGTTGCAAACAAACTAATCCGACCGGGCCGAAGCGGGTTCTTCCGTACCCGGAGCCGTTCATGTTCGTTATTGGCCGGTTGATCGACGTTCACCTGTTACTCACCGACGCTCGACCACGCGAGCCTCCGCCGGCCTAGATCGTAATAAGTCATCGGTTGCGCCGCGGCTTCAGACTAATTTCTGAACTTCCCTTGTAATTTATACCTGGCGGGACGGCACGTACGGCTGGAATCATTATTTTCAGAACTATGCCCATTACGCGTCACCGGCACCGCGCCACCGTGTAATTTAGTTTCGACCCTGCGAACGCCCAAACGGCGCGGCGGAATCTGGCGAACTGTGAACTGCGATTTAACGCTGCGGATTGCCCCACTGTTCCCGATTCCTGATGGAACGCTGCGACGAATTTTTCACCGTGCATGCGTGTCCCCGTTCGCAACTATGACAGGGTGGGGATGAATTTTCCATTTTCTCGTATAAATGCTCCGAATATTATTTTGACCATTAAATCTCCCATTGTCGAACAAATGGCACGCGGTGATAGTTTCCTAAGAAATTATCGTACAATGCGAAATTTTCATTTCAAAGCTTGAAGCCTCTACTGTCAAAATCCATCGTCCTTTTCTGTCTGTATTCTTGCATGATACAGCGGACAAGAATATTCAAACGCCTGTGAAAATATTCAAAAAATTTTTTCACCATTTTGAAGATTAACACTTCCCCTTTATAAATACCTCATAAAGCTTGATGTACGATTTCATTTGACCGATTTATTGAGCTTTGAACGAAAGGTGCACTGTCAACATTAGGATAATATAAGGTAGGATACTGTAAAGTACAATACTGCGATAATTCTGTAACACAAGATCCGCTTTAATGGTTATTGGAGATTCCTCCATGTCTTCGTTGCTGGTCGATATGATAATATTGACGAACGAGATCATATACATCGTAGAATCAAGCGAACCAGTGGAATATTGCTTCTCGGATCTCTTATTCAATACTGTTCTCATATTTTCCGGATGTAGGTGTTTTATAGGAACAGTGAATTCTCGATATATGTCGACAATACACGTCTTGCCTGTGTTGTGTGTCCTCCAGGGGACATACCCGAGCCGTGTTATATATCCGAGGCCTCTCCTCGGATGCCGTGGTAGTGGGGATAATTCTGCGACGGTTATCGGCCTGGTCTTAGCGACATATACAGAGAAATCACTGCATAATAAAAGTTGATTGTCCAGTAAATTTAAAAACATATGTATGTAATGACAAACAATAAGAATGGATTATTTACCCCCTTGTCGTATGATTTTTAGTACTTCTATAGTGATCGGGACAGCTTTGTCTTTAATAATTCCCTAGAAGAAGAAGATTTTTTATTTACGTTCACTTTAATGCGGAAATATTAATATCAGAGGAACGGAATTCAATTTCGACTTTGAAAAATTACTCGCGTTTATATTTAAGAGATTATGTTTAATGTCTCCGGCACGAGTTTGACCCGTTCTTGTAGAAAGGGGTTCATAGTTGAGAAGCTGACAGAAACTATGTGAAAAGTCGATGCCGGCTAACGAGCTATCGGTCGCATGGCAAAAACGCAACAAAGTTCCATGTTTTCTTCAACCAGATTTATTGCAGATGCCGGCGAGTATAAAACGGAACTGTGTCGGGAGCACGATCGCTGAAAGTAAAGCGCGATTAGTTAAGTAATCGACCGAGCGAGCAGAACCGGCCTGGATTCCGCGCGGCTCTAAACCGCCGCTCGATTTCACGAGACAAACTACGACGACTCACGTGCCGGCCGCTGAATAAAAGGAGCGATTTAACATGTGAGCACCGGGCATGCTACGATATAAATGCACCTTCTCGGGCGGAAAGTGCTTCGGTTACTGACATAATGAATCGTCCGGTGAAAAACACCCGACTTTTCTCAAATAAGCCGCCAAAACCGCGGCGCTCTTTCGCGGTCCCTATTAAATTTTCGGCATCACACGCCAAAGCTCTTGCCACATCTTTCAACGAGAGCTTCCAGCATTCAATGAGCCCCGCCGAATCTCGGTATACCCTCGCGATCATCCGACGATTAAGCCATACTTTGAATGAAACTCTCAGAATGCGGTATAAGTGCTGCGGCCATTTTGAATTGCGGTCAGTACTTAACTCGTCGCTGCTTCGAGTATGATCGTGTCAAAAGATGATCCTGGTTCTTCAGTGGAATTTCACGAGTGAGCAGTGTCAATTTGCAATCAGAATGTTCGAGCAGTGTGGGAATAGTTGGATGCATTAGTAAAATTTTCAATGTATTTTGAAAATCAATTCAAAGCAATTTTTGCTAAAAAACAAAGTGATATACCATACATGACGCATTCAAGAATTTTTGGGACATATATTCTTCCTTCTCTTTGTTTTCATAATTGTATTATTTGAAACTATTTACCAATCTAATTTCTAAGTAAGTCCATTGTTTTAAAACTTTGTAAATTGATCGTTGATTTGTATGATATATATTAATTTATCTAAACAATTCTCGGGTTAAAGAGGAGTAACTATTTTGCTAAAAGACGTTTACAAAAAATTACACAATGAATAAAGTTACACAGAATCCGTGCAATTGGTAATGCAAATATGTTGAAAGATTGTAAACTTGAGAGCAAAAAATATTTTTTGGGACAAAAATATTTTTCTAAGGAATAGACCTTTTTCGGCTGTGAGAGTGCATAAATAATAAAGAGCGTTCCATAGAAAATAGAAAATACGATCCGGGCAATTCTGAGCACGTACCATTCTAATGCGCTGTGTGTCAGGAAATTTCTGTAACGGTCCCTTTCGGCCATCATGTTTCGTTGCGAATGCGGCGTAATTGAAAGTACGTGGACTGTGGTCGAGTCGCGTACTAATTACGGTCGAAGAATACTTGTCTTTTTACTTCACTTTTATCCCGGGCACAGATTCAGCGCAATTGACGGCCGTATTAAAGTAAACTCTTCCGGCTGCCTCGTATAATTCGTGCCTTTGCCAATAATTCTAAAACCGGACTTTTGCCCTGTATCAACTTTTGTGAAGGTAATGAGCAGACTGCGGTGCCCTATGCAGAATAAAAATTAACTGCATCGATTGAAAGAAACTGAAACCAAGTAGAATGTTATTTCTTCGCTGAATAATTTTAATAGATGAAAAATACTGACGTCTTTAAATTGTTTCAATTTTCGTTGAATTTTAAATTTCATCTGCTTAATTTTGCTATAAATGCATGAAGTCCGCAATGTAGTAACGAGACCGTTATGAAATAAAATGACAGAACGAGAGATGAATGGAACGAGAGAGTAGGGAAACATCAGCTACCGCTAGTTAGATGAACCGTGGTTCTAAGTGACCAATGTTGTTGAGCAGCGAAATCTTCAACATAGTTGCTCCAGTAATTCACGACTTTGCACGCCGAATTAACCTTGTGTAAATATTTGCTTTATATCAAATTTGAAGCGGACTGTGTAATCATAGTGAGCTGTGAGAACTGTTTTTAGACTGTTAAAGGCAGAGAAATTTAGGAGAGGCTCGAAGAACACTAAAATATGTTACATACTTATTTCTTTGAATTGGAATAACTCAAATTTCGAAGATGAAACTATGCAGATCTTCTTAAAAGATCGACCCTTTAAAAAATAGGATACTGTTAGAGATAAAGAAAAACGTGTTCAATAAAAATCGAGTAGTTTCCATTATATTAGAAGCAAATGCTGAAGTCTATAAAAAATTATAAAAAACTGTATTAGTCATGTTTATATGAGTATTCCATTTTCTAACTCGAAACGAGAGATACCTTCTACTGAATTAAAAAATTCAAGATACAAGAGGATAAGTAGAATCTAAAAATTATACAAAACGCATACATAACCAACGTTCATTTTCGACATGCAATTCTCGACAGTATACATGCATCAACTCAATAACAATAACAACCCCGATGATCATCTGCAAAAAGTAGTGGACTAATAAAAACGCAATGAAAACGTTGACAACATATGTCGATAAAAGAAAAATTGTTGATATTCCCAAAAGTAAATAATTACCTAACTATTCTAATTATAAATAAACACGAAGACTAAGATAAAATGTGATAAGCGTGCGTGGTTCATATAACAAAAATGTTTCGAGGGCAGTAAACAGTTATACACGCACAAACGAAAATTAAAAAAATATTTATCTTTTTGATAATTAATTAAAAGTAATTTTGATTTCACATGTCCAAACAAGAGTTTCGTATCTGTTTATCAAACAGGTTGACATATCATAACGCCATCCGGCACGGAAAAAGGCGGTCCAGCCTTCGGATTAAAACGTATCGCTCTGTTAATGTTTTTTCTCTGGAAAAATGTATTATTCGCGCGGTTTCTACGGAACTTTAGTAGTCAAACAGCGGAAACGATTCGAAAGAATCGCCGTATCTGCGAAAACAACGGGGAACCCTCGCGTTGCGAGTTCAACTGTTTATTCACGCAGCGAAAGTATTTCACCGACGATGTAACCCCATAAAATATAAACGCGAATTTCTCTTCTGAGCTCCTCTGATAATCCATTATTTATGCGCCCTTCCCCAGATTCACCGTAGACATCCGAACTCCGACCACTTCTGGCACTCTGGATCCTGAATATTCATGAACGAGTACAGCCGCGTAAACGATATACGCTTCCGTCGTTGTTATCGTTAAACGCTACATCTTCAAAAAGCAACAATAACAAAACGAAAAACGATTATCGAAGGAAATTCGCGAGCCTGCCCGTTCAGCGTTTCAAACTTTGTCGGGAAAAATAACGGCGGCGGTGTCCGACGTTTTCGTCGTTTAATCCCTTGTAATATTAGGATTACCCATAAGTAATCAATTATTTCCAAAAAATTTGTCTTGCCTTTAGTTCTGTACTGATCGTTGAAGAGGAAACACGTAGTCTTTTACAGTTTTCGGTAAAGCAGTTTGTGTTCGAAATATTCTAAAAAGTATAATTTTTTTTACAACCCTGTAATAAAATGGCGGCGACCGTACCTTCCGAGGATCATATTCGTCATTGCATACTTGTTCATTTTCATGCGAGATTTAATGCGACGGTAACAACAAAGAAGATTTTCAGAAGATGTTCAAAAGGTTTGCTGCTGGTGATAATGATCTCTCTGACAGGCCTCGAAGTGGACAACCAGTTGAATTTGATAATCATACACCCTAAAGTCTCTAGCGGAAGCTGATCCAAAATTAAGTATACAAGAATTATCGTGAAGCTTTGGGTCCACATGGTCAACTATACCGAGGCACCTACACGAAATGGGAAAGGCATATAGGCAAGGAATATGGGTACTGCATCAATTATCTGAGACCAACAGGAATATTCGTCGATCAATTTGCACTTCATTGCTATCCAAATTTTGTAGAGATCTATTTCCTAGCAGAATCGTTACCGGAGATGGAAAATGATAACATAAAGCGTTCTAAGCAATGGCTTTCTACAAATCAAACCGCAATATCAACCCCCAAACCTAGCTTACCGCACAGAAAGGTGTTACTGTGCATTTGGTGGGACTGTCGTGGCATAACACACTTTAAGTTGTTGAAACCTGGAGAAACAGTTACTGCTGAGTTGTATTGTCAGCAATTACAACGGCTATATTCAGAACTATTGAAAAGGAGGGCATCTTTGGTCCACAGAAAAGGTGTAATACTCCAAATTGACAATGCCCGGCCCCATACAGCGAAACACATTCAGGAAAACATCAAAGAATTGCAATGGGAATTTATACCGCATCCCCCGTATCGGATGTTGCTTCCTCTGACTATCATCTTTACAGATCTCTGAAGCATTACTTAAGAAATAAAACATTCACTTCTGTAGAAGATGTGAGGAGGCACCTTGAATCATATTTTGCTTGACGAACCCTGGATTTCTATAAGAGGGGGATTGAAAATTTGTAGGATAGATGGCAAACTGTCCTTGATGATGATGGAGATTATATAATAAATTAAGAAATAAAAACTTGAATTTATTGCAAAGTTTGTTTTAGATTCCAAAATAATTGATTACTTATCCCCCCCCCCCCCCCAACCGGAATATATAAGACAAGTGTATCGGTTCGAGCGATCATCGATTTGTACAATTTTAGTCCGACATAAGACGACGACGTTTCCTCTTCATCCGAAATATGACGGCAGCCGGACCCTAGCCATAGCCTTATATCGGAATAAAACTATATGAAATATCGGTACAAGTCAGAAATGACTCCGGCATAGGCCTCGAACTCGGAGAAGTCCGAGAGTTAATATAGTTCCGCGTGAGCCTGTTGCGATTTGCAGAATTCTGGCGAGTCTCAATAGCAGATAACCGCTATCGGTGAAAGTCCAGCCGCGGATCCTTCTCTGCTAATAAAATAATGAACCCGGCGTTCCAAAAGCGTCGCTCTGGCCAACGACGACGAGCCGGAAACTTGAATAAACCACGCAATCGGATTTCGTTGCCATCCAGCCAAGAATTCAGCTAATCTGTTCGTCCATAAATTAATTAACTCTCTTGCGCCCCCTGTTTTGTCGAAATCCGGTGTCGCTGTTTTTACTAGCATAAGAACGGCGGCCGGCCAATTAAAACTTTCAGCGAGAAGTTTGCATAGATCAATGCGGAGCAGAATGAAGGTGATGATATCTATTAGGGATTTGTTTAAGTATGATAAACAATTGGACAATTCAATTCGTAATGCCAAAGGCATCAGCGCGGACATCGAGCTAATGATTTTTAATGGATGCATTCGTCAAGGAAACCGCAGTTCTTTCTTAAAAGTTCCCAATAGCTTGAATAAATTGTTTTTTCTTCTCGTAAGCGAATTGATGTAATAATGTGACAATCTTTAAAATAGAAAGAGATTAGTAATTCTAATATGGATGATAGTTTAATATAAGTAAAGAGTGTCTACATCAGTGATGGGCACGGTAGGGGACCCTCAAACCCCTGCTTCTGAATACCGCGGTAGAAGGAGAAATTAGAGTGGTGGAATCTTGATCTGGCAAGTCTGGTCCCGCGGTAACGGCGCTTACTGGGGACCAGTAAGTATTTTTAATTGTTAATTCGGTAGTCTAGTTTTGCAATGGTAGACCTGAAGGTAGGTCTTGATATTAATGGTTCACCCTATTCTAATTACTTCAGGCACACAAAATACGTGCTAAATGGAGTAAACAGGTGCAGTTACAATTACCATTAGCAGGCTACAATAAAACAATCATTAAATACAGATTAGACTGCTAAGAGGAAAAAAAATTCACTTGCTATATTTCCTATCCATTTTCCGAGATATTAATCTGGATAGAGATCTTATATTGAAAATGTAGAGATTAATGGGAATTTTAAGCTTCTGTGACACTTGCCGTTATCGCAACATGATTCAAGGCGCTGGAAAGTCTCTTTAATGGTTTCCGGACGGGTAAACCCGATTCCGTAGCCACTGAGCTCATTTGAATTTAGTCTTGAAATTAAACAAACGTGGAACTTCTCTGAGGGTCCCTAATTGAACATTCTTTTTCCCGCGTTTCGTTTGGTCGTCGAGCTGCAGAGAATTCGTAGTTTGAGTTAAGGTAAATGTACCGATTCATGGTTGAGTTCCCATTAATGAACATTTGCTTCTTCTGTGCTGTTCAAAACTAAAACGAACTTTTAAGATTATGGTACATACGTTCTATTTAATAGCGATTGCATAAAGCGTGAATGCTTCAGGTTATATTTCATAGTAATAAATTAAACGAATAACTAGTTAAACGAACATCTACTTGAAAGCACGTACTCTTACATTTGTTTTGCAATTTGTCAAGACATTTTTGCAGTCATTTATTAGGGTATTATTATTTTTTTTTATCAAATGCTTAAAGTTGCAACGAATGAATAGGTATATTTATCGTAGCACTTGAACTACGTTTTATTATATTTATGATTATATAGTTTTCGATTAATCCGTCCATTGAATCATACGGTATACATTCTTATTAGAACTCGTTCTATAAAAACAAGCTCAAAGGCCCACGTTGCTCAAATAGAACCTATTAAAAACTCCAGTACTCTCTCAACCTCTTATATTTTAAGAGCTGTATTCAAGAAATTGAGAGCGCCGTGTCGAGTCTGAAGTTAGTTTTCACACCTTCAATGGTGATTGGGCACAAATACAAAGATAACTTCATAAACCCGTAGTGTTTCATAGAAATGAATGAGCGAGGCTAATTTTCCTCTGTCAGTAAATCTACCTTATTTCTAATATTGTAACCCAAGTCAGCAAGTAAATCTGCCATACACCATCAAACAGAGGTCGTCAGGATTGTGCGAGGTCTCGTCGCGGGAGAATCCTAGAGATCCAGAGCTCGAGATCTTTGCTGGCAGCTCGTGGCTGAGAAAACGTGTGGCTCGAATGTAAGCTGCGAAAAAGGAAACGTGGCCACCGAAAATTTCGATGCAAATCCAGTCGGGTCTCGGACAGGGCAACGCCACGAGCCGATCCGCAAACGATGCAACTTTACGGGAGCCGATTGAACGTTCCGGCGAGGAAATCGGTTAAATTGGATGACACCGCGAGCACCGGGAGAGCTTCCCCATTGACACGCGTGTTCCATTTCGATGCGATGAGCAACCCTGTACGACCTCTCGAGCGGCAACGAATCGGCCGCGTGACTATGCAGCAATTCAATCTGGTAGTTGGCCGTTGCATAGAAAATTTGTGGATACAGTTCGACGGCGAGCAAGTTCAAGCTGCGGCTCGTTAGACGTGAATGCCGGAGCGGTTCGACGGCTGCCGCGTCCGAAGTTACAAAACGACTGTAATAACGGGAATATCCGTTTCCTCCGGCCCGATCTTTTCAACTTGGTTAAGTGAGAACGACTGTGACGATCGATGCGGAACCGTTTCTATAAGAGCTCATTATCGGAAAACGTTTCTGACTTTCATTAATGGTTCATATCTAGCCTGATGGAGTGCCCTACCCTGGTGCTAAGCTCGAATTTTCAGCCATCTTTAAGCAAAGCCGAGCACACGCGGACCACCGAGGACAAAACGATGTTACAGCGAACGATATACAGGAAGTACCGAAAATCTTGTATTTCCTTGAAAATGGTGATTCCTCGGATCATTTGAAGTAACTTTTTCCTTTACGAAAATGTTCTCCGTGGCTTCGGTCAGGAGTTATTGACGAAAAACATGGACCAATCGGAGCGCGGCTATAGCTGGCGGGCTCCGCCTCGACGACCGGTCCCGCTGAGAGTGACGTTGGCATTGGCGGAGCCGAAATCGGTCTGCTGTAGCCGTGCTCCGATTGGTGCCTGTTTTTCGCTGATAATTCCTTAACGAAGCCGCGGGGAACATTTTCGTAAAGGAAAAAGTTATTCCGAATGTCCTCGGGAATCAAGATTTTCATAAAATACTAATAAAAATTTTTCATAAAAATACTTTTGAGATACTCTGTACAATTTGTGGTAGCATTCGGAACGGGTACGTGCAGCGTTGTTTTCGGCGACCTCGTCGGAAAATGAACGTATGCTCAGTCTTCTTAGGCATTCGCGAGATCATGTTATATACGATAAGCGCCGGCACACTATTGTAATTTTGAACATTCGCGGATAACGATTCGGGAATGCCTGTAGGGGCTTGTGCTTTAGCACATTGAGAGAATGGGATTCGAGTTTCTCTAAGACGGTTCGGGAATAATTAATGACAATTTTTGCGGAGAGAGTGACCGGGTTTAGTTCGGGCGACCATACGAAGATGGATTGATGTGTCTTATACACGATTTGCCGGCTCGCTATTCTAATTTCGAATATTCACGGATAACGATTCGGTGAAACGAAACGGTGCTTGTATTCTCGTAGACGGAGGAATGAGAGTAACATGATTGAGGTTGCTTCAAGACGATTCGTGAATAATTGCTGACAATTTTCGCAGACCGGACGACCAGGTTCAGTTAAAAAGACGATACCAAGAAGGCGGGAGCTTTTAAACGAAGGGATACGTCGCTCACGAAACTACCGGAAGCCTTTTCGCATCGTTTCCGTGATTACTGCCTCCATTTCAGTGGAACGACGATTAGTCTGCATTAGGGCTTCATATTACGAGCCAGACGCATGCGATCTCTGCGTTGGCATAATTAAAAGGGCGTTCACAAAACGAGCCTTTCGTTCGCTGCTTTCGAATTGAAGTACCGAAGGGTGTTCAACACCTTTATGCATACAGGACAAGAATGTCCAATTAAAAATTGGCTAATAAAATAAATTAGAAGTTATATTAAAAAGCTCAATGCAGTTTCCGATAGTGCAGTTTTATAGTCAAATATTTTGCATAAATATAAAACAAAATCTAAAATTTTCTATTAAAAAAAAAAGAAATTTCGTTCTTTATTTGATAATTTTAATTAGATGAACTTAACGCATCGATGCTCTTAAACTCTAATAATTTGGGGACCCAAAATGAGGGTGGTATTAATTGACATTTCAATCGGTTATAAGGGTCTGTATCAATTAAAGTACGAATTCTTGGTACAATTATCAATAGCTAGTTAAAATTGGGAAAGGATCTAAATTCAACACATATATACATGAAACGTATGTAACTAGCTGCGTCATTCGTGTCACCTCCATCAGGGAAAAATTTTAGGTTCACTATCGCAGCAGTTTTCTCTACACGGTTTTTGGTGTATCCCCGGGGAACAGGACTGAAATTCGGGATGTTTGATGATCTACATATTCAACCGACCCATCGCGTCGTTAATCTACGCGCAAAAACGGGGCTCGTTAACTAGCGCTTGTAGGATCGGATTAACAAACAAATTGACAGACAACGTTGCGCTTTTGTAGCTACGAAAAATATATTTATGCGCTCCCATAAAAGGCTGCATTACTGTAGTTTATTAAACCGTGTGAAACTTTACAATTTTTTCTATCGTGAATAACAACTGCGAAAATAGAATTTTATTTCGGTTTGAGGAAAATTAAAACATACATATTTAGTACAGGGTTATCAAACTAGGACTGTGGATCTTTGAAAGCTTACTGCGGCCATATTTTCTATCTTCTAACTTTCCAGATTGATTTTTTGAAAAAGTCCAGAGACGGTCATTTGAATGAAATTGTTTTTAAAACGTAATGGTATTTTGCAAACATGATACAATAAGAAATAAAAAATGAAATTGTATTGATATCTTATGCGGTTATGTTCTTATTTGAATTTAAACATGTAGAAAATAAAAAATGTTTGCATCGATTACAAGACGGTTGAGCAAAATAAATATTTACCTCTTCTTTCAATTATTTTACTAAGTTGAAACCAATACGCTGATACCCTTAAATCTTTTTAATATGTCTACTGCTTTAAATTGTGGTTACTATTTTAGTCATAAACGCATAAAGTCCGCAGTCTATTGATGACTATTCAGATTCTGCTGTCGTCATCACGAGTCGGACTCGATATTACAGAACACGGAGTTGGTGTTATATCGGTTCGGCAAGGATGACGAGTAACTGGTTATTAGCTAGCGTTGGGGTGAGAATTGAAAAGGTTATACGCGTAGGTGTAACATTTGGCTCGCGGGGCACGCATCTTGACGTTTCGCTGTGATCGTTATCGCTGGCGGTGACAAATCAGCGGCAACATGCGAGGCGGTTCTCGGTCGCGTAGATATCTCTCTATCGTGAGAGCGGGGGAGGCTCGATGTTTTGATGAAACCGCTGCTCGACAAAGGGGACTTTCATTTCCTTTGTGTGTGGAACGTCAACCACGCCCACGCAACGGCCCTGGCCGAGCCTGCAATGATGACGGTCGCATCTCCGTGTTTCGGCGACGGCTAATTGCGAATCGGCTATCGATCTAGCACCATCGAGACTCGCATTCATTTTACGGGGCAGCTGGCAGGGCCGGTAACGCGATCGAGGGACGGCCCAGCGAAATTCAGGCGCCCTCGAACGATCACGAAATTGCGTCGCGTAACCGGCCGCATCCACGGATTCGTTGCGGGTCGGTGTCGTAGCGTGTCCTCTTTGCGGGCCCCCCCCCCCCCCCCCCGGCCACTGTCATCGGCAAAATCACCACGAAACAGCCCCGATGACTCTTGTTTCCTTTGTGCGGGGGAAGTTACCTCGTCATGCCTCTCTTGCACGCGGTTTATGATCGATATGTACAGTGTGTTTGACTACAGGTGGGAGAAAATTTAAGGGGTGGTTCTCCAAGACTATATAAGACGAAAATGAAGAGTAAACAATTTGCGATTACACATTCGTCTAAAATGCAGCAACCCGCCCAACAGTGGTGCTAAAGTGTGTGACGTCGAAACCTAACAATTGAATGCGAGCGAGGACCCCCGCGACTATTGCGCGCCATTATGATGTAAGCAAGGTGCACCTCTGTAGGTCGGGTTGCCAAATTTCAGGTGGGGTTTTAATTGATAATAACTAAAAAATGAAGCCGAAATCGCAATTTTTATATTCTTCACTTTCGTTTTATATTGCCTTGGAGAATCACCCCTTGAATTTTCTCTCACCCACAGTCGAGCATCCTGTATATATCCGGAAGAGGCGATCGTGTTCACGTGGGCACCACTAAAACAATCATCACCCGACCTGCTTCTGTTATATTCGATCCCCGTGTACCCACTGTTTGCGCATAGCATGGCCGCGTCAACGGCCCATTTGCACCCTCGATCACACAAAGGATGCGGATCGTCTGCGTTATACGACGCGTGGAGTGCGAACATGGCTCCACCTCGCGTTGGTCCAAAAATGATCCATTTATTTCCGATGCCTAGCGAGAATTTGCTTTCATTTTAACCCGTACAACTTAATTATTTCCACGTCTAGAAAAAAATTACGTAACGCGAAATTAGCATGAATTAATGCGTTAACGTTCCAAATATCTAAACTCGAAAACGAATAATGGCTTGTTTAAAAGCAATAATTGCAAGTCTTCTCGTAAGTAGATTACGTTGTGTTCTTTTATATAACTAGGGAGTTGGGGGGTTTAAAGTTGATGTCGATTTGCGAAGTTTGTTGTCTTGAAACATGAATGGTGAATTAAGTTTTTATTCTAAATCGTTCTGATCCATATATGTGGAACATGAGCATAAATTTTCTGCCACAAACTAATTATAACTTTACATTGTTTCTATATTTCCACATGCATGCAAAACATTTTTGCGTATTGATATCCATAAAATAATTTGCATTTGCTATTAAACGGAGATGGACATTGTTACATATATAATAGTAAATTAAAATGTTGTACGATCTATAATAGTGATAAATTAATTTTTTTTTTTGAAAAATCAATCAAAACTTATGAGGCATATACACATACATATACAGGTACATATGTAACTACGAAGTCGCATGGAGTGAAACAGGTTCATTAATTATAAGCAGTATCAACTTTATAACAATTCATCTTGGTTAGTTATGAAAGGACTGCATCTGGTGATACATTATTTATTATGATTCAGACAGACCTGTTTTTAATTGAATACACTTTCTCGGGTGATGTAATGCAATTTAATTGGGGATATGTCTATTAATGAGAAAATTTTAAAGAAAACCTTCTATATTTTTACTTCCATTTATATTTATCAAGGGGTTTTAAGATAGACCGCAAATAGATCCTTTTCATACTATTCTTAACATTTCTATTTTCTCTTACTCTATTATTCTATTGCGAGTGCAGGCGTTGTTAGGAAATGTAAAATCCACTAATTGGATGAGGAAGAAAATTGGTTGAGAATACTTCATTTGCGGATAACTATTTTTCTGTACAATTATCCGTTATGCGCAACAAATGTATGAAATACGAATTTAAATGAAAAATTTAATTTCCATCAATGAAATATCATTATGATTATTATTGTACGCGCCATATTATAAAAGTTATATATACAGTATACACGTTATTTAAAAAATGATAAAACATCTATAATAAAACTGACTTATTTCATAATACAAACATGCATCCTTAATTCAATAAATATAAAAAATGCGCCCCTCGGCGCTGAAAAATTAAACGAGTTAATACGTTGCATGAAAAAACTCCCTTTCAATTCATTCAAATATTAACACAAAATTTTAAAACATTTAACCTGTGATAACGTAACTCTTATCTCATAAATTGTCTAAAATTGACGGCCCTAAGTAGGAGTACCCCTATAACTTTTATTCTTAATATCGTACTTCGTAACACGATTTTCTACGAATGTTACAAATTCGTTCAATGATTCTTCTCTCGATTCTGAATAGTTCTTCAAAACATGACGATCATACCCAATGATCATACACCCTATGATCAGGTATACATTCAGTGACCATAATTATTTTCCTACCCCAACATTAACTTCTAATTACACTAATCTTTTCATTTCAGCGTTCTCCGTTTTTCTTTTCCTCTAATTTTCTTCCTTCCCTCGGTGTCTCTTTGAGTATTCGTCCGAAAAATTCCTGCTTCACCTTGGTCCAACTTACCTCTTCGAGAAAGCTGTTCCGTCGTCTCGGCTACCACAACGAGCCTCGGTAGCCGGCGCTCACGTCGAACTAATTGCGACTGACAAGTGATCAACAGGGGGGAGCTGGTTTCGATGTTGCGCAGGACGGGGTCGCGGCATCGATACCGATTGGCACGAAAACCTCTCACTGTTGATTCGAGACACCGCGTGGCGTTGGAGGTTGCGAGGAGCACAGGGTGTGCAACGTTGAGCCGGCGGTTACACGTTGCACCCGGCTACGGATGAATAATGCAACGCATCGCGTCAACCGGTGCATGCCGCTGCAAATCTCATCCTCCGGGCGATACCGGGGCCGGTTCTCCGTGGACCAGCTCGGAACTCATCCGTTGTCCTGCGCTCATCTCCTCCCGGTGCTTATTTTCTGTCTTCTCTTCTTGTCCTCTCGGCGCTTCCGGTGCCTCCGTCATTTCCTCTCCGTCGTTTTTTCGCTTTCGTTTCTTCTTGCATTATCTTCTTTCCTTTCCTGCTTCTTGGCGCCGGCTCCCCGCCCTTTCCCGTTCTTACTCTACGAACCGGAAGCGCGACTTCGTTTTTTCGTAGTTCGCTAAAACCGGAACGACGCTGTCCCGACGCCATTATCCGTGCAACTGCGCCGCGATCCCGCGCCTTCATACGTGGCATCCGTTAATTGGTTTACAACCGTTCCAACTATTAATAGCCGGCTCGTTATCGCGCGTTCGGTCGAGCCTGAAATGGACTCCGATATCGAATAACGAGGATGACGAGACAGAGTTTCAAGATCTATGGTCATCGGAAATGGCGAAACAAAAATATATCCACTCGCCAGTGCTGCTGTAATAAATAGAATTATACCGCTTACCAAGGTCCAACGAAAATTCTGTCAAATTAAGAGACATGTGGAAGTTTCAGAAAATACAGAATCATTACCAGAAGTTCATTCACCGATTTTCAAAGAAAATGCAAGCAGTTTTTGTAGAAAAGAAATCCACCAGCTTATGAAACGTTGAGAGAATTGTAGAAAATTATGGGGATCGTGTTATTGATTAACAGAACTATTATTTTACACTTTAATCTACGTCTTTTAATTTACGCCAACAAGAAGTTTCGAAAACCTCATTTTTAAATGAAATAAAAAATCTTTCTTGAAATAATAATGCGAAGAGAATTTACTGGATTGTATTACCTGGTGCGACTCATCAGTTCACGATTGATGAATTTCCTTATGAAATCCTTAACTATGAATCGTAGTTTTTTTTTTAATACCACGAAACAATCGCCAACAAATGTAGTGTTAAAATGTAATTATTTTCAAGTCGGACACGAAGTTTCGCAACCGTCGAATATTTCCAAGCCAATGTGAAGATCTGCAGTTGAAAATTCCGAAGTTCCTAAGCCGAAGTCCTCGAATGGTCGACGCGCAGCAGTAAAACGGAACAAATTATTTCGTAGCCCCACTGCATCCTCGGTTTACCGCCGGCAATGAATTCTCGGGACCGCTGTCACCAAGAAATTCGGGTCATCCCTCTCCGGCTGCTGCCGCCGCCGACCGAAAATGACGCTGAGAACTGCGAGCATCTGTTACCGTAAAGATTCATATTGCTCGTTGCGCGGTGATTAACCCTGGCGAAGAACAAATAACGTTTCGCGGATTGATCGATACACCGCGCCGTGGAACATACTCGGCAGCGATTACTCCATTTACGTGATTGTTTCGCATCAGGCCCAAGCCGTTGTTCACCGAGATAGCTAACACTACACGTTACACTACCGTGCGCCAACGAGGGACGTTAAGTCAACGTCACATCACTCCTCATCTGCAGCTGGCATCGCATCTGATTTCGAATCCAATTATTCTCCTCGACTATGAGTCCGGCAGGTCATCCGCGTCGTTAGCTTCACCGCGAGAAAATTCCTCGCCGAGTTACTGAAATTTTACGATTCTCGATAGAGTGAGTTCTCTATATATGTCGCCAAGGTATAGTCGAGAAACGTCGCGGAATTATCCCTACCACAGCGGTGTATACCCTGTGAGAAGCTATCTACCGAGGTCTCTACTGTTCTTTTCTACGTTCGGAGTGGATCAAAGAATAGTATTTCCTGGCCGATATATGTCCGTGCCTAGACCCGTGTTTTGGACGTATATCGAGTAAACTCTGTATTAGACGTTCACTGTTCTTTCCTTTACCGCTCGAATTTAGCGTTACTGGACTCAGATTCGTCGTCGAGCTAACCCTCGAATGAAATTTCGGAGATCTCGTTGGACAAGTGTAATTAACGGCTACGGTTCTAGTACGTTTAACAAATGCTATCTGAAATGCCATTTTGATGAATTTCAGATCACTACTTCTTGGTTTTAGGGAAATATTAAAGTCAAATTCTCGAGTCCTAATTTAATGTACAGAACGGAGCAAAAAATAATACAATACAATAATACAAAATAATACAATAATTGTAAATATAGTAAGATTCTTAACGTAAAAATAAGGTTTGTCACTTTGCTTGAAAAAGATTTAAGTTTCTCTAAGCTATACTGTATATTCTTTCATAGGAGACTACTGAGATGCTTATGTCACAAATTTAAAACATTGAAAAATATTTTTATTTCGTTCAAATATGAGATTACGTGAGCCAACAAGAGTGTACCACTAAAAGTATCTAGTAATGTTTCCTTTTGCGTAGAATCATGTTTGTCATATAATTTGATTGGGTACGAATACTGAAGATTCCCCCACATTCAATAATGACAGACAATTACATTGTACAATGATATTGTGCAATTACATTAAAATATTATTGACATTTTCTCCAGATAAATCAATGAACAGTTTCGAAACGATCGGCAATACACATTGAAAATTATGCTATAACCCAGTTCGGTACAATATTATTTGTAAAATGCTGCATGATGAGTAAACATATTATGTAAATAAGAATTATAAACTAAATTTATTACTCCGATTTATATTGTTTTACAGATGTTTCAATGCTTCAAATATTACCAAGTAAATTTGAGGCACATCGAACGTATTCTCTGGGCAATAAATCCTAACCTAATCATTCTATACTGACCCGAATGCATAATATCCTCGTTACTGTAAATTCTTATTCCACGCATCAGAGTCAATTCAATTTTGGTTCAAACTGCGAATTCATTGGTAACTTTCGCCTAGTGAATGGTATTTGCTGTTTTCAAGCAACATCAATGTAAACATAACAGCAAAATATAGTTCGTGAACGGTCATACTTGTATTCCTTCAATTCATCTTTCCACGCCCGGGGCATAACAGCAACAATTCCCAAATCCTCACTCGAAGATTTTTAATCAGTGACTCAATTCACACCGATCTCAAAGCGTCTTCTCAAATATCATGCGCAATTCATCAGGTGAAATATACTTATAAACTTAGCTCCCCTCGTTCATAATCTCTCTGAATGCGTAGTCTCGCGTGTACTTCTATTCCGCTCTCCTCTATTTGATCTATTCGCGGGCGTAAGATCTCACCGGGCAGTATTCCGGTTTCGTCTTGAATTCGCGGGAACGAGTTGCGCCAGGGTCCGTTTAGCAGGAACGTTCCCATAATCTCGGGTCCACTTTGATACGCGCGTCCATCGCCGTCAATGGAACGATTCTTCCCGGCACAGAAGCATTTACCGCGAGCGCTTTTCAATCCGTCGAATGGTCGCGTTGAAGGAAAGCGTGCGCCACCTGTTTTCGAATAAGCAGGCGTGTCAAGTCGAACAGCCTGGGTGAAAGAGGATCACACCGCTTCGGCAGCGAGGCGCGCGTTCCCGTATCTATTGCGACGCATTCACGCGCGAGCAAAGCGACGTGTAACGAGGTTGAAATGCTTCCGGCCGTGCTCAGATTGTTTTTCAACGAGATTTCTCCGTAGCTCCTTAATTACCGCGGGAGGTGGCCTTACTCGACGCGCGTGACCGCGGCCCTTTCATTTGTGAGAACGAGAACGAGAAATCCGGCGAAAATTTCACTCGGCTAAATTGCGCCGTGACGCGAATATACCTAATCGACCTCGCTACGCGCCCGCGATGGAAAACGTCTTCCGAAATACGCTCCTCCCGTCGCGTAGTCCTACCACGTCCCCTTTTCGGTTTCGTCGCAGCGGCGTCTTTCGTTTCTCCCTCTCCCTCTTTCTCTTTCTCCCCTCTTCCTCCTCCTGCTCTTCTCGCGAAACCCGCGGGATGCCTTTGGGAAACGCTTGAGAATACGGCGAACGAAAACTCGCTGAAGGGGACTGTAAACGAAAGCCGGGTCGTTTCTACGGCCGTAACATCGAGTGCTCCTTGAGAGCATATAATTTCCTAAAAGGCCAAAATCGGATCTTACTTCGCTGGAAAATGGCGGCCCATAGAGGGCTCCGAGACCGTACCAACTTTTTCCATTATGAAATTACTTCCCCGTAGAAAAACTGAACGGCCGCAATCGGAACCAGGAGTCAGACGTACCCCTCGGTCGCCGATAGCCAATTCGTCTTTGTTGGAGTATACTGTTTATTATTATATACTGCATTGTTATATTTGGCTGTGAACACAAGCCAGATATTGCAGCAAGTGTATCCATATTAAGCCAACCACCACCAGTGATTGGAACGAGGTAAAGAGAGTCGCCCGCTACCTGAAAGGATCGAAAGATTACGAACTACGGCTCGGGAACAGGGGTGGTACACCCAAATTAATCGGGTATGCAGATGCTGACTGGGCTGAAAATCGTATAGATAGGAAGTCTAACAGCGGCTATTTATTCAAATATTATGACTCGCCAATTAGTTGGGCCTGTCGCAAACAGGCATGTGTAGCATTATCTACTACAGAAGCGGAATTCATTGCCCTCCCTGAAGTGACGCAGGAACGGATTTGGATAAGTCGCTTGCTCGAAGATTTCGAAGGCAAAAGTCGAAGTGCAGCATTGATCTGTGAGAACAATCAGAGCTGCCTAAAACTCATAGATCACAAAGGGTTCAATCATAGAACTAAACACATCGACACAAAATTTCATTTCATTAAAGATCTAAAGGAATAAGGAATAATGGAATACAAATATTGTCCAACAAATGAAATGATTGCTGACATGCTAACAAAGCCATTAGGAAGGGTCAAATTAAAAGGCTTAGTCGAAAAATGTGGCTTAGAGGTCAGCAAATAAACAGTCCATTCATCGTGCATTCGCTGAGGAAGGATGTTGGAGTATACACCGAAATGCACGAAACGTGCGGAGAGGAAAGTCCTTTTTAACCTGCGGTTTAATGCACCTCGAACGCCGCATTTTTTCCGTATAAAGGGCCTAAGGAGGAAGAAGGCAACTCAGTCCAAGCCAGTCTACCGAGCCAGTAACAGCTCCCACATCTCCATTTCTATTACGGATAGTTATACTTTCAGTGTATCAATAAAGTACAACATTGTGTTATATGCGTTGACCAAACTGATCAACGTTTATTCCGTTGCGGAGTTTAAATAAACACTTCAAATATAAAGTTACATTTAATCTCCTAACCTCGTCATTCCAAAAGTCTTTCCTTTGTTCCTATCTCTATTAATATGATTATAGTTTCGTCCTGAGCTGGTGTAGTCGACCCTCCTATAACACGTCCAATCTGTTAAGCGAAATTTATTTCTAAATCAGAAGAATGGACAGTGTTGTCCGAGTCTGTTGGGATATGGGGTTTGTTATAATAAACACTCAGTTGATTTTAATAAGAAAACTGATTTATTTAAAGAGATTCGGAAGGATTCTTTTAGCTCTTGATACCTCGATACTCTGGACGAGACTAACGAAAAATGTGCAACGGAAAACCGTTGCTTAGGTTTGAATCCAGAAATAAAAGAAAAGGCCTGGGCCTGAAATGTGTTTATGACACCCCCCGACCCTTAAGAGTCGGGGTACTGCCAGAGACCCATTGCTAAGAATAATAATCAGGCTCCGCGTTCCTGGCACTCTAAAGTGTTTCTCAACACAGAGATTATTTTTGCTTATATGTGCAATTAGATATGAAAAATCCAACAGAGTCTATCAACTCCATATAATAACGATTTATGTGGGAAATTATACAGGCTGTCTCAAAACTGTTGTACTTCCTTGAAAGAGATGATTCCTGAGATCATTTGAAGTAACTTTTTCCTTTGCGAAAATTTTCTCGGTGTCTTTATTCAGGAGTTATTAACGAAAAACACGGACCAATCAGAGCGCGGTTGCAGCTGAGCGCGGCGTTGGCATTGGCTGAGTCAGAATCTGCCTGCTTTACCTGCGTTCTGATTGGTCTGTGTTTTTCACTAATAACTCCTGAACGAAGCCGCGGGGAACATTTTCACAAAGGAAAAAGTTGTTTCAAATTGCGCCAGGAATAATCCCCTCTAAGGAAATGGGCCATTTTTGGAGGTAAACAATGTATAACTTCCCAAATGTGAATGTCATTCACCTGTTTTAAATCGAAATGAAATTTGATTCATCTGTGATCAATGTTCAAGTGTATTATGTAGATACACAATAAATGTAAATTTTCTTTTAATGTAGTATTATAGGAGGATTGTCTCAATTTCTGCAGCCTCGTACATCGAAACGATGTTTCGAGGATGCCATGATATCATGCCATGGGTTGACTGAGCTACCTTGTTTAAAAAGTTCGTAGCATGAGTTTTATTAATGGGATGCTATCGATTTAAAAGAAAATTGAAACAGCGAATTTCGACGATGTGATTTTATGATCTTTTCGAACGTAGTAGTATACCAGAGGTGAGAGGGGATTGTAACGTGGATTAAGGTTTGAAACTATAATCTCATACTGCTGGAACTTTTAGTGCGATCTTGTCACGTTTATAATCTCATGAAATATCTACTTCGTCGGAATTGTGGGTGGTAATTTCTGGAGTATCCGTATACTCTCATTTCGTCGAGTAATTGTAATGCGTTGGGATAAAGGATAATAGATTTGTTGAAGAATTAGATTAATTACTTCACCTGTACCATTCCAAATTCGTGTTACAAGTATTCGTCATTAGTGAAAATAGAGACTTGCGAGTAGATTTGATGCGTTCATAATAATTTCGAACCTGTAAAATTCGGTGTAGTAGAATATTAAAAAAGTTTCACGGTAATGGTTTCTATAAATTATTCCATTAAAGTTTATGTCTACATAATAGCTCAGAATCCACTTGGTATTATAACTTCTACACCGTGTTTCATATTTATAAGGCCGTGATATCTGAATTTTTAATTTAAAAATGATTTCCTTATTAGTTTCAAATGCCTAAAGAGCAAAATGTCTAATTGAATACTGAATGCACGGATTCCTATTTATGTTTGTAATGGAATCCACATAACTACATAAAAAAATCAATCGTTTGAATTCCTTGAAACGTAGCAGGTACCTTCAAGACATCATCTATTTTTGTCTGAATCAAATTTTCGATGAGATCTAAAAAATTCGATTAAGAAATCAATCAAGTATTTTCAGAAATCAGTTTTCACATTTCAGATCTTACTCTCTCTTAATTTTTACTATTTTCTACGTATATATTTTACGCTATTTTTAAACGACGTTATTGCAGGAATTAAGTTTTAGCGAGAGTATTCTGGCGAATTAATAAATCTACGGAAATTGAAATATTGGTTTACTCTCAGCACGTGTATAAATGATTCGTCACTTCTTTGTTACGGATAGTGTTAAAAACTATGGAATCCAGTCTCATTAAAATCACATGACTTTGTAAAAATGCTATATAAATTGAAAATATTAGATCTATTTTTGACAAGAACTTCCGTCTAATCTCATTCACAAGTAACTTAGTTGAAGGCGACAGCGATATTAGCGAAAAATTATTTTTATATTGTTGTATTTAGATATTATTGTTATACTTATTTAATATTATGTTTTTTATTTATTTTTATATTTGCTCCTATAATTTATATAATATTTTTCAATATAAATATTATTTTTAAAGGTTCGACATACAGGGTGTTCATTTGAAAACTTTCAAGCCGAATATCTCGAAAAGTATGAAAGATATTAAAAAAGTGTAAAATTTGTCCAAGGATTTGGAGGGAGAAAGAGGGGGGCAGTATCAGTCTTTTATTTGGGTAGCGTTTTCAAGGTCATTTGAAGGTCAACTATTTTTTTTCAAATGGAAACCTATATTTTTTATTATGGGATCTTATGGTACGTAAAAAGACCAGCAATTTTCGTAGGATACTTTTTTTATCCGCGCACTAGTTTCACGAGAAACCGGGTGGTTCACGAGAAACGAGCCACCTAAGTAATTCCGTTAGGCTTAGAGATAGAAGAAAATGTTATAGAGAAAATTTGTACTGTTAAAAGGGACAAATATGGTAATATAAGGAAATGTTCCAATAGTAGTCGTTTTCAAGGTTTTTCGAAGGTCATCAATGATTTTTAAGTACCACCATATGTTTTTTACTTCACAGTATTGTAGCTGATGTCAAGACGAGTTCAACGATATTGTACACTATGACCTTCAAATGATTTTGGACTTGAAAATTTATGATAAAGCAATGACAAATTAAATGTTCTATATTCTGACGTTGAGCAGTAACACAAAAGTGTCTCATTCATAACCCTACAGTTCAAAACTGGAGAAGACGCCCGATTTAAAAAATCATTCCTAAGACCCCTGAAGCGAGGAGATCACGTGAATTCTCAAATTTCGATGAATGTTCCTCAGGTTGTCATCGGAGAAGTTGTTTGACGGGAGTGAAACGTAAAGCTGTCCAGATCCACCGTGGCCGGGGCATAGTTTAAAAATATAATTACACCGATCGCCGCGCCGTCGGGCTTATCGCGACAATGAAGTAAATGACCATCATGTTAATGCTCGAACCACTCCGGGGATGGGGAACCAAATCTGCGGCGCCGATGGGACGAAAGGCGGGAGGGTTAATTTCAAAGGCGGGAGACAAAAGTTCCGCGCGATGGCGAACTTTTAAAGCATTCGACATAAAGAGAGGAGATACGTCCTTTACTCGTGACGTTGGCCACGTTGCGGGAGGAACCGAGACGAACAAAGAGACCGGTGGAACGAGTAGATTGGTCCGAAGGTAGTTCGGAACTTCTAAAAGAAAAATTGTAGGAACGACCGCCACGGGAAAAAGGAAATTTCCATATAATAATTAGATCGGCAAATTGCTCTAATAAAAGAGTATGATTAACTCGGATATCTGGCTACCTTCCTTTCCCGTCTACGTCCCGTCCGTTTTACATTCTCGGTTGCAGTTCCGCTGTGGGAGCAGCCGCCGTATTTTACGGCTCTTTTCGTATGCTTGGCAACACGGTAATAACTCTTAATGATTCTGCGTTCCGCTGAAAATAATTGATACACCGTGCCGAATCGTAATGAATGAGCGCCGCGTTTTAAATCGTCGACGGTACATCGGAATAAAAACGAGAACGGCCCTTGCACGTGTGTGACGTTCATACTTTATTTAACGACACTGGGACGGGGCTAATGATATACGATAATTGAGACGGCGCCATTACCGTCTGGATCGTCAACATAATTCACCGAGCTCGTGAAAAAAAGCCCGACGAAATTATTCGACGGCCCGATCGAGCTCCGCCGCTCGCGTTTCCGTGTTTAATTGATATCCATCAGACGAATAATCATCCGAATCAGTATAATACACTTCACGTACACCACTGTAATAGCTTTCCGCTAAGAACGCGCTAAACCGTTTCGCGGAACACGGACTGCGTTTGCGAAAATACATTGTACAGTTTCAGTCGCGTGAGCACAACCATCGAGAACGTCCCAGCTCGACGGGAATAAAAGTTCAGTTTGAACGAATATTATTTTTCCTAGAGATTAGCGTTCCTACCCGACGACCAGCTGGTCATTTGTAATTTATCAACACACTCGTCGTTCGTTTTAATGCCCGTCTTTACAGTTTCCTCCGCCGAGTGCGACTCTACAAATTGATACGCGTGGGATGACTCTGTTTTGCATATTCGACCTGTTTCACGTTGTATTATTATAGCCACTTATTTTCTAATATCGTGTTTCTCTTGACGCAACGTTGGTCGTCACTGTTCTTCAATTGTAGGAGAAAATTGCTGAAACCAAGCAAAGTGCTCTCCTCAAAAAAGGTGAAAAATTTAACAAAAACAATTTGTAGATCCTTTGAATATTACATCGTGCGTTATAATTTTAATAATAACCTGAAAATAATTAATTTGTCTTTGCACGTGCAGAGAGTGTGGTCTTTGTGCATGCATAACGGTCGTAAAGACCGCGTTAATGCTTTCGGTCTATGTTTCAAATTATAAAATTTAATCATGAACCGTCAGCGTTCTCTTGACGTTTTATAAGCACGAGAATGTCTTTGTTTCTTACAAATTAATAAATCTAATAATGACGTATTTATTGTGATAGAACAGATTAATGTCGTGGGTCGTTTTGACCCAGAAAGATTGGCACTACCTTAAAGTAATAATAATAATAAATTCATCGTGAACCCACTCTATACTATTATTAGAAGTGCGATGCTACGTTTAATTAAAATGTTAAATTCTTGTTTATATTCAGATTCTATATTTAACTACTTAAAATTGGCTATTGATGTTTAAATTGTTAGTTTTCACTCGTTCCTTCAATTGTTTTCCTTTAGTTTTAACTTTGAGGTGATCGGTGTAATATATATATTCATTAATATATATATATTATTATTAATATATATATATATTGTAGTATATATATATATATATATATTATTTTGGAGACCAGTACATAACAATAGCAGTGACAAACGCGAAAACATATGCTCCATTATTCAAGATATCCTTTCGGAGGACTACGAAAATGAAGTGCCGTTTACGCACGCTTGCTCTACGTTTCTCGGCAGGTATTTTTTTCAGGCTCGCGCGGGTCGTCACGCGTCGAGTTAATTGGCCGGCATTTCTGCGCGTCTACTCGGATTATGTCAGTACAAACACTGGCCCCATTGCTGAAGTTAAAGCGTCCCGCGCGGGCCACAGAATACTCAAACTCGAATAATGCTACATTCTCGGCGCGTAATTAAAAACTGCGAAACGCACGAGCCTCTCGCGGTGAACGTCCGCTTTAATACCGGAATCATCAGATCTGCAGAATTTAAACTGACAAGGTGATAAAATGATAGAAATAGATTCTAGAAAATAATACACGATAAAATTGGATGAAATACAAGTTAATGTTAAAAAGTTTTAGTCATTGATAATATCGGTTAATTATATGTATCCGAAGAATTTGTTCCACTACATTATGCACGTGGAAAATCGTGGTTTTTCATGAATAAAATTATCATTTGTCTTCTTATGAAATTCATATGCTCTGCACATGCAGAATTTAATTCTGCAATCAGCTCGTAAAGAATCAAACAGGTATAACAGTAAGTTCCGCCTGAATAATGGCTTCCCTCTAATTATAATAAAATTTAGAAAATATACATACAACATAGAAGTAGGAAAAATGTTTAATACATCATTTTTTTTTACGCTAACAATTCATGCACAAGGGATGATATTTATCTTCAAGACTAGCGTATGAAAATTTAATCAATCATTTCGGGAGCTATTAATTATTATTGAGAAAAAAAGTTGGAGAAGGATTTGTAAAAACAGAGTTTAAAACATACGTGATATGGGGAGAAACATGTGAAACACTTTTTATCAATTTTATTTTCATGAAAAATAAATGTTGATTTTATATTTATGCGCGGGAATTATTCCCAATACGCTAAACATGAATAAACTACAAAATTTTATTTCAACTTTCTGAAAGATATTGCATGTGCTACATATTCATATTTTACACTTGATAACACCAATTTGCAAATCCGAAGCTGCTATGAATTTTTATGTTTCGAAAGATTTACATTGCACATCTGTTTCGATATATTCGCAGAAGATGTAACGTTTTTACATGTATGCATATTTCAAATAAAACAATTTGTTAAAAATTTGCTTACCTCTGCGAATTTCGCACGAGAAAACACAATTCCGGATGGGTAAACTTTATTTCCACAATCAACGGTTTTTAAAATGGATGTCTAATAAAACGAATAAATTCACATTTAACAGATTCCTTCGAGGCGAAATTTTGACGACATAACTATTTTTACCTCGACCTAAAATATAGATTATTTTCTTGGAATATTAGAAGAAGATATCTCATTTTTTGACCTACTATTTTTAAAAAACATAACAAATTTCCCCGAGGACAAACTTTCTCACGAAGATGCTCCTGCGAACCTTGCAACATTTAACAATCGTCAATAATTTGTTTTTAGCGAGTGCAGCGAGTGCATCTACAGTATCTAACAGAAAAATCCATATTATCATACCAGTATGGATTATTCTTTCCTATTTAAATTACAGAGGGAGATACGTCCGAAATTGTGTATAACATTGTGTATACAGTGATTTGTCCATATATGTCGCCAAGAGTTGGATGATAAATATCGCGGAATTATCCCCACTACCGCGGCAAATACCCCGTGAGAGGCCACGAAGCTGGAGAGGCCTCGGACGTCAGGGATTGTAAACATAACATGACTCAGATGTCTCCTGGACGATACTTGACGCTGGCAAGACCTGCGTTTCTGACACAAATCGAGAATTCACTGTAATATGCTCTTTAAATGTGGTTTTGTTTCATTCCCTTTCTATGGTTTTCCTGAATGGCTTCAAGATCTTGGTATGATATCGGAATTGCAGTAATTTTAAAAAACACAATAAAACCAATCGATTTTCTTTTATGCCGTCGTAATCTAAAAAAATCCATTTAACGTGCGCAACCAGAAAACTTCTCCAATACCATTTGTTTGGGTACCATGAAAATCCTTTACCGTAGAATTTCGTCCAGCAGCGTCTCGTCGCTCGCTTTTATCGTCCTGCGAGCCACCGATGGCCCTTTTAGTGTGAACGGGAAGTCACGCAAGAATGCCTGCGCGGGAAACGCATTAAGAGAAAAGTTGAACGAGGGTGGAGCAGAAATCCCGCACGAGGAGGAGGCAAAGTGACACGGGCGACAGAGGAGCCGTATAAGAAATAATAAATGCCACTGGCTGAATAATGCATCCTTTCGACGACATTCCGCTTCATACCGTAACGTTTCCGCCTCAAACGTTTCCCAGCTGAGTGCAATGGGACGGCTAACGTACTTTGTATCTGGATAAAGGTGCAGCCAGCCTCTCTAACCGGGCAGGAAAACTTTAAGATTCTTCGTTCTTTGATGGACCCGCGTGTTTGTCAAGGTTTGATGGATTGAACCGTGCGCGGAGCAGGGGCCCGACCTATTCGCGGGCGAACGATCGAAACCTGGTAGAAATAAAGGAAGCATGGAACGGGAGTTCCGGCGAACGGTCGTTCGATTTCCGAAACGCATGACTCGAAACGGGATGGGAATCGCGGTATTTGCTCCCGAACTTCCGAGGAGAACGTCGCGCGTAATGGAGCCGAATGGGAGCAGATGTTTTTTCCGCCGTTCCCACGATTCGAAAAGTTCCGACGTTCGCGCGGCCGCGTTCCAGCGGTTTTCGCTCCGCGTCGTGGCGTTTCCCCTCGATTTACGATCAATGGGTTACGTTGAGATATGAAGGGAATTATTCTTCGTGGTATCTTGATAGCAGATTCCGCGGGGACCACTATTTCTTCGAAACCGCCCTTCTTCTTCGCCCGGACGCAGCGCCGCGACGTTCCCGGAGAAAGGAGCGCGAGAATGCGGTGAGAGTTCGCCAATAAAAATTAATCGCGCGCGTTCCCATGCTAGGCGCTTCACTCGCTGAAAGGAATGGTTGCATCGTCGAAAGTGAATTCGAGTTTTTTTTACACATATATAATGTGAATTCTCGATACATGTCAATTAGACGGGTCTTGTCAGCGTCGTGTTATGTTCACACCCCTCGGCGTCCGAGGCCCCTCACGGAGTATACGGTAGTGGGGATAATTCCGCAGCGTTTATCATCCAGGCCTTGGCGACATATATACAGAAATGACTGTACTGTTTACTTTATTTTGTGACACAAAAATTACCTGATAACTGAACTTTCTACTGTTGAGAATTTGAACTTGAATCGTATTATATTAGTTGGCCCATAAGTAATCAATTATTTTTAAATCTAAAACAAACTTTGTAGTAAATTCAAGTTTTTATTTCTGAAATTATTATATAATCTTCATCATTATCAAGGACAGTTTCCCATCTTTCCTGCAAATTTTCAATCCTACTCTTATAGAAATCCAGGGTTCGTGAAGCAAAATATGATTCAAGGTGCCTCCTTACATCTTCTATAGAAGTGAATGTTTTCTTTCGTAAATAATGCTCCAGAAATCTGAAAAGATGATAATTGCAGCAATATTCGGTAAGTACGGAGGGTGCAGTAAAATATCCCATTGAAATTCTTTGGTTTTTCCTGAGTGAGTTTCGCTGTATGGGGCCGGGCATTGTCAATTTGCAGTGGTACACTGTTTTTGTGGACCAAAGATGCCCTCTTTTTCAATAGTTCTGGATACAGCCGTTGTAATTGCTCACAATACAACTCAGCAGTAACTGCTTTCCTCAGGTTTCAACCACTCAAAGTGAATTATGCCACGACTGTCCCATCAAATGCCCAGTAACACCTTTCTAACTGATAATCTAAGTTTAGGGGTTGATATATTTTTTTTATTTTATTTAGGCATTTCAGATCTCAGGCGAGATCTATTTCTGCCGCACCGAGGCAGTTGACAGTATACATACATATACACATTCATACATATACAGTTCACACTAAATTAAATCAAATTTGCAGCTTACATTTTTTCAAGAACTTAAAAATGAGAAGACAAGCCCTAATATTGGGTCGGGGGCAATCAACATTTCTAAATTTAAGGCCAACTGAAGGTTAATTTCACGCAACTGCTGAATTAGCCCAAATCGCTGTACATCGAAGAGGCTACATTGATAAACAATATGATTAATGTCCTGACTACCATGTCCGCAGTCGCATTTCGGGTCACTACCAATTCCTACACGAAATAGAGACGCATTAAGACCATAATGATCGGCTCTGCAACGAGTAATAGTAACAATAAATTCTCGCGAGAGCCGTTCGTGTTTAAACAATGGCTTAGCGGTTGATATTGCGGTTTGATTTGTAGAAACCCATTGCTTGGAACGCTTTATGTTATTATAAAGAATCCATTTTCCATCTCCGGTAACGATTCTGCTAAGAAATGGATCTCTACGAAATCTGGATAGCAATGAAGTGAAAATTGATCGACGAATATTCTTGTTGGTCTCAGATAATTGATGCGGTACCCATATTCCTTGCCTATATGCCTTTCCCATTTCGTGTAGGTGTCTTTGTATAGTTGACCATGTGGACCCAAGGCTTCTCGAAAATTCTTGTATACTTAATTTTGGATGAGCTTCCACTAGAGACTTTAGGCTGTCATTATCAAGTTCAACTGGTCGTCCACTTCGAGGCCTGTCAGAGAGATCATAATCACCAGCAGCAAACCTCCCGAACCAACGTTGACACTTGTCGACCTTTAATACATCTCCATAAATATCGCAAATTTTCTTCGTTGTTACCGTTGTATTAAATCCCGCACGAAAATGAAAAAGTATGCAATGACGAATATGATCCTCGGAAGGTATGGACGCCGCCATTTTATTACAGGGTTGTAAAAAAAATTATACTTTTTAGAATATTTTGAACTCAGGCTGCTTTACGGAAAACTTTGAAAAAATACGTGTTTCCTCTTCAACGATCGGTACAGAGCTAAAGGTAGAACAAATTCTTTGCAAATAATTGATTACTTATGGGTACCCCTAATACATGAAGACAGTATTATCAAGATATGTGAAATATACAAAAAGTCCCAAGCGAGTGAAACTAGCTTTTTGACCGCCCCTCATAATTACCATATTCGTCGAGTTACTGATCGTCAGAAGCTAAACAAGTTCTTACGGTACGCGAAACTCATGTTCAGAGGTGAATAGTGGTGAACACTTAAAATTGCTCCGTATCAGCCTCGTTCCTCGTCCCGCGGACCACTGTACAAGAAATTTCATGACACCGCAATCGTAATCGTGTCTCGGGCAAGCATGCTCTCTGAGCCTCGTGCTGTCCTCTGATGCTCGGCGACGTCAAAATTGGCTGTCGTTCGCACGTACGATGTTCATGCCGACGTTCGAACTGTTATGTTCTGTTTTTCGAAAACGGAGACCTGAAGTACCCGGGCAGTCTCGATAGCTGTACTCCGAAACGTCATCAATCTGGAGTGATCGCGAAGAGGTGTACGGCGATTGCGACCGATTGTGCATGAGGTCTCTGTGCTCGTAAAACAGATTATATTATCGTTTGCAAGCGGACTGCGAGTTTTCCTGCATTCATGGCACTCGAAGTTCGATTAAGTGCGAAACAATATTTATTGTAGGGGCTCGCGCTAGGCGACGGCTTTATCGCGGGAGCCTTGACATTCTGCGGCAGACCCAATACATGACTTTTCGTAGTTTGGATACGGCGATGGGCCTGTCATCGCCACTTAGCTGACAATATAATTAAGCTTGATAATATCCCGGCAATTCAGTCCCTTTCCATAAAACACTCGAAAGGGACTCGTTCGTCCCTTAGGCTCAGCGCATCCGGGTGCTTGAAACTGCAGTTTAGAATAGTTTGCAGATGCTTGCAAAAACCCGAAGTTCGGTCGCCAAGCATGTCTGACCTTGACGAGCCCTGGGCCTGTTTCAAGCACCCAGCCCCTAGATCCTCCCACCAAACCCCCGAAGTTAGAGTTGCAACTTAGAATAGTGGGGAGAACCGAGGTTAGATGTTTTGGAATTCGCGTTCTCCCAGTCAGATCGCTTTGGAAGTTCAACTGGCTTAAAATAGTGCCACTACATACATAGTTTGTAGCTTCGACGTGATTTGGCTCCTTCCAGCAGCTTTCTCACATGTTTTTAGTAAATTATAGTTAGTTTGACACATTCTCGCATGTATTTTCATTTCCTTCCGACCATTGGAACGTGGTCCTTCGAGTTAGCAATAGTTAATTAGCGGGTACCTTGCAGTGCTAACACATCATATTATGTTAATACAGATTAAGTTCGTGTGCGCTCTATTTTCACCGTACATGTTCCGAGTAGACGATACAAGTATTTCCCCTGATCTCGTTCTTGTAAAATTAATGTAAATTACTTTTAAGTTGTAATTTATACATTTTTAAAGCATTAATAACATTTGAAAGTACTATTATAGTCATTTTGATTTACCGCGAAATTACTGATAGACTGACTATTAACACTAACCATTTATATTAATAAGGAACAAATACATTGTCCACGCAAAAGTTACAATAAAAGGAAACTGTCGGGCCCAGTACCATGCACGAAACAACCAAACGACTCGTAAAAAAATTGCAATACGTTGATTTATGGCATTTGTCATCAGCTAGAATACAGCACATTTTGTAGGCTGTAAATCCCACAATCCAATGCTACGAGGAAATAAACCAAGGTTACCAATAGCATTTTGGTAAAACTGAACAGCGACATACTCCGTAAAATTTTCACATAAAATTAAGGCATTAAAGAATGTATTATTTTCTATACTTTAAAGCATACACCATGCGAAGAAGTACCCAACATAAAACATAAAAATATATTACCGATAGGGTTCAGATCATGGAGTTCTTGATAGAGCACAAATTGGGGCTACGTTGCGTCGTAAACAGACCTCCGGAAAAATCAGCTTTGAACAGCCACCAAGATTGTTAGGCTTCATAAAAATAATTTATAGATGTGCTTTCCCAGACCTTCTTCCGTTGCCACAAAAGTTGACAAATCTTGTAATTGTCACCAAAATGACTTTGGCCTGCCTAGATTGGCGATCACTGGACGAATCATACAGAATAAAAATTGTCTGTTTGTCGCTCGAAATAGGGGCCACCTAATTTTTCCCATTCTTTGATAAATTTATCAGATCATAAGTAAAATACTCTGCTATTCTTTTAGTTTCCCTACTGTTTCAAGATGTAGATATTCCAATCTGCCACAATATAATTTTAATGCTTGCCGCCCAACAGCCATAAAAATGCTCATACACTTTTTACACGTTTGCTATTTATCCCCGCACTTTCGCTTTCTTCAGCCAATCCTCTGCTTCGCCCGGCACTTTTACGGTTCCAGAAGGAACAGGACCTTAATCCTTCCGTGCAGAGGGGTGCTTTCTCTCGGGGCACTTCATGGCTGTATGAAAATTGAAAACTCTACTATCGGGACTGCGCTCGGGGATGCTATAGCGACGTTCCAGTTTTCGCCCGTTCCATCAGTCGGCGAAGAAATCTGGTCTATCCGGCGGATCGAAGATTCGTCGGAGGCCGTATCGCACGCCGAGCGAAAGTCACCCGTCGATAAGACAAGCTACCCGCTTAAACTCCCGAGCAATTGCTCGGAGCATTGATCCGAAGTTTAAGCCGAGTTCCTTACGAACAGAGAAGCTCAGAGTTCGCGCTAGCTCTATCTCCGGACTCGAACGGAAAAGGGCCCGGGCACAGAAGAGAAAGCGATCGCCGTTCGTCTACTTCCCCAATCCCCTGCCTTTCCCTGGCGACCCATACTCCCTTTCGATCCCGCCCGTTGCAAAACGATCGCGTGCGAATACCTGGACCGTTCCCGCCTTTTCAACTTGGCAATGCTACCGCCAGTTCTCTTTGCTCGGGGTTCGACGGTCCGCCGTTCGACGACCGATCGAAAATTCGAGCCAACATCGAGGCTTCTTCCAGATTGTGTTCACTCACCTCAAACATAATCGGTCCAGCGCTCCGGCATTGTTTATCCTCGTCGCTGGTACTCTCGACCGACTTTCCGATTTCTTCGAATTCCAGCCGTTTCTCGCTCGGACTGGTCGATGACGTCTGTTTTCCTTTTTATCGACGCTTTCGGCGCCATGCCGGCCATATCTGACCGACACAATCTTCTTAACAATCTTGAAAATCAATTTTTACTGTAATCTATTAGGTCGGTGCACGTGAAATGTCCGATTCCAGAATGCAAATGTTACGAACGGTATTATAGAGAAAAGAAAGAATAAGAGTTTAAAGATCCGTAATATTAAACGAACCAAATTTGATTAGGTCTGCTCTATTCTCGTAGTATTAAATCGGTTGATTTGATATGACTTTTATGGGCATTGGTATATCGGTTAACGTGTTTTTATGCGAAATAAAAATTGGCTGAATTCGTTACAACATATAGAAGCTGCATATATGTAAATTTACTTTATTTTGTAGTCGTTTTAATAAGTCCAAAATAATATAACAATGTTTTGAAATTCTTGGAACATTTTCACTAATTTGAGTTTGATCTAGGATTTGTGTCATAAAGGCTTAAAATCCACAATTCATCAAAGATGTTTATTTATGAAATTGTACCTAATGAATCTCATTGCAGCAAAAACGACAAAAATATTCTCTCTGCCCACTTGTAACTTTTGTTTGATCGTATCTCCGCTACAATACGAGTTTCATTCGAGTGTAGTCGAGTTCGCATATCCAGTTGAATTTAGTTCGCTAAAAGCTTTAATGTCGACCAAACACAGGCGAGGACATGTATATGTGAGAGATAATGTAAATTTAAAATCAAATTTCCGGGATTCAACGAAATGCATGTCCAACCTCTGCATAAACATTACCTTTGCATCGGCTACGGGTAACAGTGGTATAAATAATTATAAAAAAAAAAGAATTTAGTAAAATTTTTTAGGCGACGCATCGCGAAAGACGGAAATACATGTCCGGCGACAAAGAGGCAAACCCTTGCACCATTTTCTCAGTCCTCGGCATAGACGCGTTTCGATTAAAGCCTTTGTTACGCTCGCAGCACTTTGTTCTTTGCGAGCCGGTTCATGTTGTACGATGCCACTGTCAATAAGTTTCCCTCTTTCCGCTTCAAGAACAGGAGGAGAGCTCCCGCCAGTCGGGCAAATAATTTCACAAAGAATGGGAGAAAATGGACAAATAAACGAGGCCTCTTAAAAATACAATTTGCAAGGCAGAAACTGCCTGGCCGTTCCAACGAACTGCATTAGGACCTCAGCCGTAACTGCCAAACTCAATCTACGTCTGTATTTTAAGCTGCGTTGCCTCTGGAAGGTTCGAGGGCGGCGGCTGGCTATGGCAAAGTAGAGAACCGTGTAAGCAGAACTATTTCGTTATTTAAATCTATTCTTCTAATAGCCTGACGATAATGCGCTGAATTAATCATAAGGGCTACCGTCGTCCATCTCATTTAGTCATCCCTGCCGAGAAACGGACGAACGATTAAAGTTTTGCAGCTACTTCGCTCTGCTTCGATGAAGTCCGTATCCAGGGCTTCGAACTTCGTTGACAGTTGTCGCTTCATCGACCAAACATTCTCGTCGATTACCTTTCGGCAGATGTCGCACGGCGGTATTGAATAGGCTCGTTACTGTAGACTCTATCAACCGATTGTAGAACGTTTTCTTAATTAGGACTGGCAACCAAATGTGTGAATAATTTTAAAGCTACGATAGTCAATCTTAATCGTTAAATTGGTGTAACAGTGTTCACGGAACGGGTGTTCAACGTGGTCTCAACAATAACTGCAGAGCATAAAAAATTGTTCAAGGAATTATAGTGGCCGGTTACCTGAGTACTCGGTTCATAATATAAGGATTAATTTGAACTACGATGGCCAACTTTATTTTTCTACAAGTCTCATGAACTGAGATTTTTCCTTTATTCTGATTTGCTCAAAATAAACCACGAAGATGGAAATTTGCTTAAATATCCACAGTACAGTCAAACTTCATAATAGCTATAACAAATAATTTTTTATGACATATTAAAGAAAATTTTTTTATGCGGTGGAGAGGGAAGTATAAAAAAAGTCTCACTTAGAAAGTATGTCAATGATTTACGAAATAGCTAGAAAGTGCTTTCCAAACAAAATAAATAATTAAATTACACATGGAAAGATTTAAAAAAAATTTAATTTCTCATTTTAAACGTAGTCCAAAACGCGCATCTTCTTGTAACGAGAAAATTACAAAGGTGTTATAATGCCAACACAACAGCACAAAAACAGGTTTGACTGTATAAGTATAATTATTTAGAGGGCTTCTTAAGTAAAGGCTTCAACCTGCTCTAGTGTCGTTTAAATTGCCCTTATTTTATCCTTACAAACATGAGATTAACAAGGTTCATTATCTCTGTTACCCTAATGCTTAACCCTAAAAGCTATATTAATATACAAAGCATCACGGAAGTGGTAACGCAAACGAGAAATGAGTCATGAAAAATATCACAGATACAGATGCCATTATGTATCACATCGAATAATTTCCAAATACTTGAAATAATAATAATTTAAAAAAAAATTAATTTTCTCCAATACTTAAATCGCCAAGAAACTATTTTTACCAAATTATGTGTATTTTCAAATAACTTTTATGAAAATGTTTCTTCAATATTTTCAGTCTCCTTCAGATATGTCAGCGAATAATGTTAAAGACGACGCACATTACAGTTAAAAATTCAGAACAGTGTACTTATCGTTAACAGAGCTACTGAGCTCGTTGCCGAGGACTGCAACGATACTAATTGAAACCATACAGACACTACCGCCGCGAAGATCAATCACCGTAGTTTACCCATAATCTCCGAATGACGCTGGGAAGCTGCGCGTCGACAGAACGCTACTTTAAACAATGCTAATACTGTTGCCGATCAAGTTAGCGAACAGATTTCACTCTGATCCGATATCCTGACCGTGACGAAGTTTCCTGGCTGGGTTAGAACAGCCATGAATATTGCATCAGGAGAAAAATAGCCCGGAGGTATTGTTCGTGTTTGATCCAGGCGGTTCACGGATCGATTGCCTACCGGTCGCATAATCGATAAAAATGAACAGGAGAATGAAGAAGACCGTGGTTCCTTTCGGGACGTGTCTCGCATTTTCAAAGATGCTGTATGTACCCATTATTACGAGCGCAGTATGATCGTCTGTATACGCGCGTGTACGGAACTGTGTCTAACACAACCAGCCTGGTATCTCTGTACATATGTATTTTATAGTCCTATTACTCGACTGTCTCAGAAATATTCCGCGTTCCCCTTATTTCCATGTTCTCAAACATTCTACGTTCCCATTTCTATAATATTATTCTCTACCTCGCCCGTGTTTCTCAAATATTCGCCGCGGCAGTTCGTGCTTCCCCGACCATTTATCCGACAGCTCCGTTTCCCAACGAGACTCGGATATCAAATAGTTGCTTAACAAACGTACTGACGTAATTACCGCCAACATTATAGCATAATCTTTTCCGGGATACCACTGCCGCCACAGCGTGGTAGTCGAAATGCGATTTCTAGCTGGCCCAAACCTAAAAATCGAAAGTGTTTAACTCTCTAGCTGCTGTCCGTGCTTCGCAAGAAGTCGCACAGGGCCTAAGAACAGCTCAACGAGCCCATTAGCGGGCAAGATGCCCGCCGATGCCCGTGGGCACAGCTACGGGCAAGCGAGTTAGCGGAGTGGGGAAGGATCACAGCGGAGTGGATGTAAGCCACTGGTGGGCACGGTAGGGGCCTCTGAGCTGCTTGCTTACCCACCAACGTCTCTGTCGTGCAGCGCGTATCGTCACTGCGCAGCGGTGCCTCGTGGATGTGGATAGCCAGCATAAGCCGCGTCCGGGTGGGCTATGGCGGGACGTAGGAGGGGAGCGACGGAGGCATGAGGCACCGCTGCGCAGCGAATGTGCGCACTGCACGGAAGAGACGTTGGTGGGGGAAGCCTACGGCAGGCATACGTGCCCATCACTGATGTAGGCCGTAGCATAGCCGTAGCTGGCTACGTAGCTATGACCCCGCAGGGGCGTGGCTTCGTGCCCGCCGTTCTTTGAACGCCCTGGGCAAGAAAATCGCTGCCCGTACGGGCACACGCTGAACAGCTCTGGGCTAAGGGGTCCCTCACTTACTCCTCCTGTCTCCGCCGTTGACGCTCCCGTAGTCCTAATTGTGATGTGCGTGAATTGCCCCGTTGTTAAGTATTTTTCAACAAACTCCATCCTACATAAACTTCATTAGAATCGGCGTGTTACACTCGAGTGATGCTTTTTGTAAGTCCTCGTAGAAACCCAAGTCGGTCCACTTTCGTAAAAGTTACATTTTCAACGATGAATTTCTTCGACTAGCTGTAGATGTGTTGAACCGGCAAGTTCATTTTTAGTATAATGTGAGCTGCCTGATCTAACTCCGACTTCGCCTTTTCTGTTTCAGGTATGTAACCGGCCGAATGATGTGCGAGCCGCCCCTCCCCCTCACGCAGGGAGTTAGCGCTAATCGCGAGCTAATTGAAGCCATTATCGTCGATCAGGAGTGTAACTTGATTAGTGGGCCAGGTCAGTCTGAAATATTCTAATTTCGCCGCTCTTCGATTATCCTCCAGCCGATTATCATTTTTTAATCCGTTGCGAAATACTCTCTCGCGCGCGAGCGAACGCACCCTCTCGGCGATATCGTAATGACTAGTTGAACTCGTTACTCGAAACGAGCGGAACCGACGGAGAAAATTGCGATCAAATGGGTCGACTCGCGGTTATTGTACTAATTGTAACGAAGAGCCGAGGAAAATTGAAGGAGAGTAGCCTGGTATCTCTGATGCAACAGAGAAATCGCTAATGAGCATATGATTCCTTGACCGCGGATTTTATGGGCTCATAACGGACACAATTGTTTAAGATATTGTGTGATAAAAGCTTGGCGCGGTATTCGACACAATTACTGCGTTATTAACTACCGATTACGTTGGGTCCGATACCCTGCTACGGCAAAGATTGGAAATGGAACATCTGATTTCAAACGCTTGAAAATGGACATTTATTGCAGAAATATAATATTGCTAAAAATCATTATCACGATTGAAATGAATTTGACATAAATTAATTTATAGATGGTCGTCAAATTATTATTCAATTGAAAATTCAATTACAAAAAACATTGGGTGAGAATTTATATAAAAACCTACATTTCAATAAGCATACACATTTTAATGACACACAGTTTCATTGTTTATTCGTTCCTCTCATTTTATTGTAATTCAATATTCTCGTATATTCATTGTATTTTATCTGTAACTTCAGAAAAATTTCGATTTTTTATTCATTCTTTTACTCATTCATATACGAATAAAATATCCGAATTTTCACGATGTAATTCACAAAGTTACGTCAAACTAGAGTAAGTAATTAATTTTATTATGGGTTTCATTGTTGCAGTGATAATGTAAAAAATATTCCATGTTTCAATGGCATTATTGTTCATTTCATGCATTTGCAATGGCTACAAATGATTCCATTTTGTAATTACGAAACTTTTAGAAAGTTGCATTATTATTGTTATATTGACATACAAAACATTGTAATCTCGCTTTTTTCCTGCACTTACCATTTCAAGAAAAATACATTTTATAGCAGATGATATGATAGAATTCGAAACAATTGCATGTTGTAACAGAGTTAGTATCACAGGAGCAAAAAATCCATTAGAAGTCGGTGAAATTCGATTAAAAATCAAGGGATCTCGGCTTCGCCTTAACGTTTATTTGAACAAGGAAATGAAAACTCGAACTAATTGCCGTGGAATGTTAAAAGTCCGCTCGTATCTCCTCGAAGGGAAATGAAAGGACGAACACCGATGTCTCGTCCTCGCGGAGCACCTATGAATATCGATTTTCTATCTTACGCGAGCGGTGGCAGTAACATGGATTGCGTTCTTGCTCTCGTCTAGTATTAGGGCGAACGTAAATTCGTTCAGATTACTAGAACTACTCGTTCCTCGAATGTTCTCTAATGTTCGGTAACGCTGCAGCCGAGCTCGCAAAACCTCCGCGATAAGTTGAAACTTCATAATAATCCTCGATAAGTCGGACATGATATCGCCCCTGCTAGTGTTTACACCGTCCATTTTCGACTGTGGTAAATAGATTTCTGTCCCGTCGTTTTCCATCTGCAAATTTCTTTCAAGTTACGTCCAGCATTAACATCTTCAATTTCGGAACACATTTTTAAAATACACAGTGTTGTACCTAACTGGAACACCTTAAATCTTTTCCTTTTTTATTACAGTTCAATCTCGATAACTCAAACCTCCAGAAGGCTAGAATTTTCTCGATTCCACTGGATTGAGCAAATCACATAAGTGGAACAGCAGTCCAATTTCTTATCAGACTATAGGGGTACTCTTAAAAAAGAAAAAGAAAGAGCGGTAATTACATTAAAAATATACTTGCCTCAAAATGACTCGTACTTACGGTGACACGAGGAACAGTTCCCAGAACGGCTTCGTTACGATTTGAAGAAGACACATGTTGAATTATTTTCTTTCCGTCGGTGTTGGAAGCTTGTCAAGATGAATCTATTATAACGTCAAAAATTCTGCCCCGAGCGAGGTTGCAGAGGAGCGAACCTTCCCCAAACTTCGGAACCGCAACCCTGCGAGCGCTCCCCTAAGGGACCTCTCTGAGACAGGTTAGAAACGTTAAGTGATTGGGTTGAGGCGCGAATGCGACGAGTATAGTACAGTGAGTTCTCGATATATGTCAACAACACGAGTCTTGTCAGCGTCGTGTATCGTCCAGGAGACATATCCGAGCGGTGTTATGTTAACATCTCGGCGTCCGATACCTCTCGACCTTCGTGACCCCCACGGGATATATCCCGCGGTAGTGGGGATAATTCCGCGACGTTTATCATCCAGGCCTTGGCGACATATATCTCTTTGCGGCACAGGATTTCAGATGAAAAATAGACCCATGTTGCACAGGAATTTTATCGGGTTTTAAATGAAACAAAATTGGTATATTTGTATTAATGTATAACATCATATAAAAACATAACGAAAGAGTAATAGTAATAGGAATAGTAATTTAATTCAATGATAATAGTAATAAAATTTAATAGTAATTAAATTTGTTGTTATTGGGTGCGGCTCAAACAGTCCCACCGTGCCACATAGAAAAGACGAAATATAAACCTATGCACATTCAGCTATCGCAAGTTTTCGAGGTGGGACTAGAGATGTCCCACCATGCCGTAAAATATATCGAAAAGGTGGGACACTTTTAATCCCACCGTGCCCCAAAGAGATATAGAGAAACCACTAATAATTGGTAATCGGGCCCGACAGTGGGTTCAGAGCCAGGTCTATGAAGGACTCCCCTCTCTCTGAGGAAAGACAAGGAGGTCACCGGCAGCTGCAACAATCGAAGGGTGATGACACAGGACGTGTCTTGACAATTCAACTCACTAATCGTTCTGTCGCGCGCGTCACCGTCCTCACCGGTCAAGTGAAGGTCACGCTGCTCGCTGTTGTGGACTCCCATATCGATCGAGTATTGACCACGATGGATCGGATGCAGTATTATTGGTAGCTGAAAAGGAGTCATCTGCGATGGCATAGGGGATAGGGGGTCTCTCGTTCGGCATTTTTTAAAAACACTTTTTTCCAGTTTATCGGAAATGCGTTAAAAATCAAAATGAGAATATAAGAAGATGGTAAGGTGGGCGAACAAAATCAATTCTGCTAACCTCCGCTCTACCTCCCCATAACAAAAGTGTCTTTCGCATCCTCGAGCAATATCGATCAGCCCCCACCACTTTCCACCGGTACAGATTTTAAAAACGCCGTTACGAGCGAGGAATGGAAAACCGGATAACGGATGCCGGTTGCGAGTATCATTGATTAAAGGATCAGCAGAGTGTCGTACGTATCCTATAAAATCCGTGCGCGTACGTCAGCATCCAGTGGGACGAGGGGTACGCGTACGTTACATCGGGATTGTAATATATGCGAAAACTGCATTCGGTATTCGTCGGTGGCTGCGTTGCGGCGTCCTACCGTTACTTGGCATTCACCTGCCGCCGGTGGAAGGATTAAATAGGCAGCCTCGTCAAAATTCAACACTCCTGCCTTCTAATTGTGAGCTCTCTGACGAGCTTTTAAGGGTTAGTTCTCGTATAATGATGATTTACGCTGTGATCCTGCCGGGACCCAGGTGCAGCCATCGCTGCGGTGTCCTTTATGACTGGGAAGCCCGTTCTTTGTCGTCGTCCCGTTAGTCTACCGAGCACGGATATCAGAAGCTTTCCCGTCTATTGTTCTCGGCGCGGAACGGTCGCACAAAAGCGTTTCGTCGCGTGTGCCAGCTCGCGTGCACGCACCTTCCGTGCGAATGCATTATCTGGAACGACTGTTTCTATCTTGAGCTGTGAGGAGATCCACGCCGCGCGAGAAATTGCTTGGTAACGTGATCGCAATTTGTTATGGGGGAGGGGCGAAAGGGGACACCGGTGGAGAAACCGGGATTCCGAAATCTGACAGTTGCCGCTGGCTTATCCTCGTGGTTCGATAGGCTTGCGGAACGATCCTTCTTGCTCCGAATCCCTGCGGAAACAACAGACTAATTAGCAACGGAAACACGTGACACTATTTTGTAACACGATCTCCGGAGGAAGCTATTGAAGTTAGATATTCGATGATTGGCCGATAAAGCCCGACCGAGCTGCTGTATTAAGTAACGTTCGCAGCTGCGAAACTACAGCCGCCTAAGAAGAGGCTACGGGTTTCACAGCCGAGAGTCTGAGTAATTTGGAATTTTTGGGAGTCTTCTTCAACATAGTTTGTAAGAAAAAGGACTAAATGTTGATAAAATAACGAATCTGTTGTTCTCTAATGCAATCGCTTGTGTCTTTGCAATAATCTGATAAGAGTAAAGTGATTTCTTGATATGTGTCGCCAAGCCCTGGATGATAAATGTCGCGGAATTGCTCTCACTACCGCGGGGTGTACCCCGTGAGGATAAGCTCGAGAGGCCTCGCACGCCGAGGAGTTTAAACATAACACGGCTCGGGTATGTCACCTGGACGATACACGACGTCGGCAAGACCCCTGTTGTTGACATATATCGACAATTCGCAGCACATGTAACTAGGCATGGCGGCTCTGATTGTGAGGTATCATACGGCTCGTGTGTTTGGCCGAAGCAAATCAAGAATAATACATACAGAAATTAACAAGGAACTGACGATGAAAAGTAATTTATATCGCAAGCACGAAATTCGTGCCGGAAGTGTGAATTGTTTATTTGAAGCACTGTGAAAAATAGAACTTTATTAACATAATGATTAATTAATACGACCAACCGTTTTAACGTTTGCATTGTCCGGTTACAAATATAACGAACGGCTCTTAATTAATTTGTTTTTCCTGCCAGAATACATTCTATTCGAAGCCTGCTAACTTTTTAATTAATGATCGACAGTGTATTTCATCTCGTTTCAGTAATAGGAAAAAGAACAGTGGTAAAATAAACGGCTTCGGTTATCTGAATATTTTGGAAAATATTATACGCAGCAAAACGGTTAATATAATTAAATATTTTTATCTTCACACTGTAAACTGGCATGTAACAGCCACCCAACCATTGTACATTAATTCATTAATTGCGAAACAACGTAAACTATTTTGTTTTCCACCGGCATGTATACAGGGTTGTAAGTTTTGCACAAAAGGAGGTCCATGGAGTCCATAAAGAAAATTATTATTCTTTTTATCCCGCTTACCCCCTGCAGCTATCTTTTAATAGCCTTACCAAAAGCAAGACTAGCGGTATTTAAACAGTAAAGAGAAAAGTAAGATTGAAGAAATAAGATCATAAATTTTACCGCATCTCTTGTAGCAATTGATATTACTGCGTAAAGATTTGTTTGTGATTCTCGTTTCACCAAAACGAAACTAATAAAAAATGATCAGCTTTATATACAAGACATATATTCATCCCTCGACTGAAGATATAATGCATAGAGTAATTCTACCTATTTTTATAATTTCCAGGATGTTCGACTACGGGTGAGAGAAAATATAAGGAGTGGTTCTCCATGAGGATATAAGTCGAAAATGAAAAATAAAAAAGTTACGATTTTAGCTTCATTTTTTAGTTATTATCAATTAAAAATCCGCCTAAAATGCGGCAACCCGACCAACAGAGATGTACGTAACTTATACGTCACAGAGGCGCGCAACAGTCACGTATCACGTGACAGATACTCCGCCGTGTAGGTAAACCAGTCAGATAAACCATCCGGATTGGGTGATCCACACGCATTTCCGGTTCTAGCCAAACTATTGGCTAAAATGTGTGACGTCAAAGCCTAATCATTGGTTGCGAGTGAGGACCCCCTTTGATGCGTGACTGTCGCGCCCCTTTATGATGTAAGCAACGTACACGTATGTCGGTTGGGTTGCCGCATTCTAGGCGGATTTTACTCTTTAATAACTAAAAAATGAAGCCGAATTTGCAATCTTTTTATTCTTAATTTTTGCCTTACATTGTCATGGAGTATCACCCCTTAAATTTTCTCCCACCTGTAGTCGAACACCCTGTATACAAAAATGTTTAATGACAGTGATTCTGCCAGCATCCATTTTTTCATTGAATTTGACTCTGTAACATTTTTCGTGTGTAGGTTATGTTTGTTAGACTCAAATATTAAATTGTAAATGTGAAGCTTAACATGTAAAACGGGCGATAGCTTAAAATGTGAAACGTGGGGAAGGACTGCAGTTTGTTTGATAAGCCGATCAGAGTTTTTCACAGTAAAAATTCGGATGTACTTTTGCAAGCATTACAGAATTGCTTGAATAATGCCCCAGGCAATTTAGAACGGGCATAAACAAATATCGAGAGGAGCTGCATCGCGTACTCTCGCATTTATTATAATTAAGTAATGTGCTCTCAATATGGTAAAGAGGTTTCTTCTTTGAGATATGTTTCCTGAAGAAACACGAAGCAATAAGCGACAAGAATGGTATTCAAAGGGACAAAAAGAATCTTAACGTGCCCTCTATTTTCACAATCTCACGACGTAGATTTTCTTTAAACTTTCTTATGATCACTGAGAAAAATCATATGCCTTGTTTGGAGAACGCTATTTCGTTCCACTTTCTTATCATTGAATATGCACGTATGTATGATGTTAAATATCGTACGATTCTATCTTGAAATCCAAACAACCGGTACACCTTGTTATGATGGTACAAAAGTGTTTGTTTATGTTTGATTTTTTTTAATTGACAAGTTAATTAGAAAGTTGTTTGAACGTTTTATAAAATGGAAAAATACTTCTTCTTACACTGGAAAGTTTTATGCAGAAACAAATCTGTGAAATAAAGCAAATTTGTGAGTATCAGTTCATCGAAATAGCAGGCAAGAAAACTTTTTATACTCTATTAGAAGTTCTATCATATTCCAAACGCGATAAAAATTGTATTGAACTTTGTTATACATTTCATTAAACGAGTTTTAGAAAATTAAAAATTCTATGAATACATGAAACCTGCAGTTTACTTGTTACGAATTTGCATTTGAAATTCTTCGACAGACAAAAGCGAAACAGTTGTACTAACCAGTCAAAAAATGAAACTCGGCTTCAAAGTAAAGTGAAAATTTACCGAAATGCATTTAGTGTTAAACAGATTCAAAAATCCCAACTACCGAAACTAAAGGAAATAAACAAACATACACACAAGATTGCCACACTTTGACACGTTGACTATCACTATTTGTTTCAGTCCTTTTTCTCACTGTTAAACTGATTTATTAAATGCACCATCGTTGTGAAATATTGAAACAATTTAACAATTTTTTCTGGATTAAAATCGTGGAATCTTTGAACATTATGCTGTGTGTTACGACTTTGAATAGCAAAATATATAAAATCAATTCCACTATCGATATAATAAATTTTACAAATATATTGAATAATAAATAATAAATTGAAAGCGACTATCTAGGTAGCCATGCACCCCCTCAACGTGGACGACGGCTCATAAGAAAGCCATTTGTCGAACATGCTTCTGCGAGCTATCTCACATAACCTCCATCAAAATCGTTTTGTATAACTCGTGTATGTTCCGTTGTAGATGAATGTTGCCTGCAGTTAAAATCAGTGTTATCAGCGGCGGCGTGTGTCGTTTACCGTCAGCCACGAAATGTGGCATTTCATTTAATGAAAGCGACACGATCATCCGGCACGTTTCGCAGCAGGAATTCGTCGGATTCCGGGCGGTGAACGGTGAGGTATGAAAGGTCCGATGAAAACGTCGCTAGCGATCGCGATCGTACGACCCGCGGTTCGCCTATTAATTATAATTCAGCCTGAATGCGGGTCGGTTTCACCGTGCGTGTTCAGATGTCGTCGCGGCTCTGCGCCCACGATTAACACATCAGAGTTACTGAAAAGTTTCATCGACTTCGTGATCGTAATTAGCCGCGGGGACCGCGGCGTAAAAGTTATGCGTACACCCCGCGACAAAACTATATGACATATGAGGAGGCAAATAGAAAGTGCATTCTGGGAAATATTCTCTTCCATTTCTTCCGAAAAGTGGAAGTCGTACGAAATAAAGGTGACACTACGAATTAATACAAGGTAAAATGGAATTCATGATATTAATGGCTTGTTCTAGCATGGTCGCATTAACGTGGTCGTACACTCTGTCGGAGTTATTTGTGACCCGTCACGAAGAGGAAAATCTCGAGTGACCGCCAATGTGTTCAATTTTAGTCTCGAAATAAAAAAGTTAAGATTTACTTCTTAATCTGAAATACGACGAAAGCCGGTCCCCATTCATCGTGTTATATCGGAAGGAAAATAGTGACATATCAGCGTGGATCAGAAATAACTCCGGCATAGGCATAGAACTCGCAGGAGTCCAAGGGTCAACTGTAAGATCATTAACAACCACCTGGATTACACTTGACTGTAATAACGTACACTGATTTCTCTATATATGTCGCCAAGGCCTGGATGATAAATGTCGCGGAATTATCCCCACTACCTCAGGGCCTTAAAGCTCGAGAGACCTCCTGAACGATACACGACGCTGGCAAGACCCGTGATGTTGATCTATGTCGAGAATTCATTGTATTTTCATTTAGTGTTGAACTTCGTTGAACCGTAGTTTTAAGTAAGTCGTAGAACTACGTAGAGTGCTCTTATGCAATGTAAACAATAACACTGGAACGAAGAAAATTCTTTCCAAAGTATATTTTTCATTAATTTTTTCACACGTCTTATAGTTTTGTCGCGGGGTGTATGATCGCGACATGTTCACCCTCGCAACGTTTTCGTTTATAGGCCGTGGAATGCGCCGGTGTGCCACGTTCACCTCGGGTCCGGAGAATAATAGGCGTTTCTCGTGTCATAAGGGCACGATTCGACATGGGGTTCGAGTAAATTGCCGTGATCAATCGCGGCCCGTTAAATTGCCGGGTAATTAATTGGCACGCACGCGGGACACTTCGCGGTTAATCGATAGGCTACTCGGCAAACAACGACGCTGGGATATGTAATTTCTGTTCTTCTAATGCTATGAGAACCTGCTCAGCCGACGCGGACGGCATTATTACAAGAATTGATAGCAGTTTCTCCACGTGTTGCGCCCTAGCCTGCGCAATCACGGCGCCGGGGATTGCTTAGAAGGTTGTTGAGTTTGTAGGCTGTTTGTTGAGTTTGTTGAGTTTTAACGAATTCTCGATATATGTCAACAACTCGGGTCTTGCCAGCGTCATGTATCGTGCAGGAGACATATCCAAGCCCGTGTTATCTTTACATCCCTCTGCGTCCGAGGAACCTCACGGGGGGAGTGGGGATAATTACGCGACGTTTATCACTGTATTTCTATAGGAAAACCTATTAATTGAAACCGACGAATGTCAACTTCGTTTTCGTATCATCCTTCCGCACAAAAACTACTTCCATCGCAAAAACGGTCACAGAATCGTTAAAACTCGATAACAACAAAAAGACTGAACGAATCTTACATAATTCATCATTCTATAGTTGATTTATTAATCGAATGAATTCATCGATGCTCTCCTGAAGTAAAGGGTCCTTCAAAGGGTGCTGAATTTCTTTCAGGAGTAGCTCAATGAACGCTGTATTTTTTATCATCCCCTTGATGTTTGCGTGCTTAATGCAGTTACAATTGAACTACCTTTCTCCGAAAGGAGAAACCGATCGAGAAAGTAAATAACTCATTCGATAAAGCGGCCATACGACAATTTACATTTCGATTGAATAGAACCAACGTTGATGTTCGAATCATTGTCGTTGACATCTACTTTCTGAAATGTAATTTCGTTACACTCGTTAATGGACCTCTGATTTCTTAAATAAATCAGAGTTTCCCGGCAACATTCGTTACAAATTACTTTTAATTGCTCGAATAGAACTTGCCGGGTTCCTGGACAGTGCAATTAAAAATTGAAGAAAGGTCCCGTCGAGGTCATTATTACTTTTTCAACGAGCACAGAGCGCCGATATATCCGTCATCGTAATAAATGCCGTATGCCGAGCGCGTCCTGAAATCTGAGTGAAAGCTTGCCGGGTGCGATGCTTATAGCTTCCAGATTGAAACGTTCGTCCTCAAACGGCGTTGCTGTTAAATTTTGATCTAATTCTGACACGCAGATTGACCTTCCCGGTTGTGTTTGTCCGCGGGGTTAGTCGTGCTTTGTCTCGCGTTTCGCCAACATCGTCCAGCCCCGGGTTGACGTGCTTCGTATACTAAAGCGACTCCGTGTCGGGTTGAATCCGACGGTGTCGTTGACGCGAAGTCCGTCGGGTGTCACAACCTAGCGAAACTGTCATAGTTTAGATGCAGTTTGTCGAAAAAGCGTCCGGCACACTTTACAGGCCTCAAGAAACTTCCTCAACTCGCTTGTAGTTCATATTACTATATTTTCGCTTGAACTTCAATTCCATCAATATTGTAGGAATAGGTTACGTGAAAGCCAAGCAGTTAGGTGTCACAGTGAAGTTTGCTTGATAACGTATTCATTAAACTCTATTAAACTCGTATAATTATCTCTCGTTTATCTCTTACAAACGGCTCTTCTCTCAACTCTCTCGTTAAACTATTAAACTTCGATTCTTCAACTCTAATTCTTTTACTCTCGGTCTGTGTCTCTTCTCGCGACCGCGACCTACCTCAAATCGCTCGGCAGATCGTCGTCAAAATACATAAACAAAATCTACATCGCTCGCGATCGTTGCATCTTTCTTATTGTTTCTCTCACAGACTCATGCTCTCTCTTTCATACTCATTCGCACACGCTCGCTCGGGCATGTCGTATCGAAGACTTCAAAACATGTCATGATTTAGTCTCCCAGGTCCAAGAAACCGTGCCACAAAGTCCCAAGGCTACAGTAACCGGGAATGGGCAATCAGGTATCGGCAACAGCAAGCCTGACTCGCCGGAATTTCCCGTCGTTAGCGAACACCCCTCCACCTGCGAGCGCGAGCGGCCCGGTTACCCCCACCAAAGACAACGCGCCTCGGGCGCATTGGAAGGGGCAACCAGCTTTCCGACTCTTCGGAAAATCGAGAACCGCCCTTAAGGCCCACCCTGGGCACTTAGGAAAGGGGGAAGAGGAAGCGTTTTTCGAAGAGCCAGAGATCAGTCAAACACGGGCAGAACAGAGTCAGAGCACAGTCAAACCAGTTAGAACAGAGTCGGAGCACAGTCAAACCAGTCAGAGCACGGTCAGAACACAGTCAGAAGTAGTCAGAGTCATAGCATAGATACGCGCACGTCGAAGTTACGCGTCGTATACAATAAGTTCAGTTGCAAAATTCAGAAGCATGGAGTTCGCCAAGCAGGGAGATTGTAGTGCTAGTTATAGCAAATAGATACGCGCAACGTCCAGGTTACGCGTCCGTGATAGTAAACTCAGTTGTGAAAATCCAGAAGTTGTGAGTGATTCAATCAGTCCTACACCAGTAGGTGGTTGTTCGAACTTAGTCGGCACCAAGTGCAATAACCAAGAAGGATCTCGATTGGATTAGCACACATTGATATCACAAAAATATTTTCAGGAGACGGTTTTTAAGAAACTTCTCGAATAAACTTCACTTTGGCAACCCAGTAATGTTTAACTTTTCGCTATATGATCTTGTGCATATCGGCAAGGAAATGCCAAAAATCGGAGTTTCAAGGCGAGGAATTCACTGGTTCGAAAGTTAGGCGTGTTTAAAGTGATACTAGCATATAATATCATGAATATTTACCTTGTCCAGGGCTGTACGAGGAACGTCTCGTAGGCGTATCTGTTTACTGAAGAAACGGTGAAAATGATAAACGAAAAAAAGAAATACAATTTCATCGTTATCACCAGAATTCTTTATATCGTCCAGAACCCCGAGGGATCCCTCTATTCATACGGTCTTATCACCTACTCGCCGGTGAACAATTCCCGATCAGAGCCGGGCGTCGCGACGCCATCACGTTTCGTCCGCTCGAAAGTTTGTTACATTTGGTTCATATTACGGCTTGCACGTTCCGGTTCTCGTCGCGTTGCGTTCCGCCGGCGGATTTCTCGCGGCCGGCGAAAGTCTTCGGAGAATCTAGCCACCTCGTGCAACGGAAAGCTCGAAAAGGCGACAAAGTGGCCGATAATAATACGCTCCGACGGAGAAACATCAATACGATAACAAGTTTATCGGACGGGACCCTTTGTGACTGGCAATTTGCGGGAATGCCGTTCCATCAACGCGACGACGACGGCCTTTTTTTTGTCAAAGTTGACTTTTCGTTAGCAACTTGTTTGCACACGAAATAAAATCCATAACCGGAAACAAAGAGCGTCGCCGCCACAAAAACTCCGCAGATTCGCGATAAGGTAGAGCGACCACGTTATCGACAAAAATAGGCGAAAAATGCTCAATCGTTTCCGACGGGCAAACGCTATTCGTCTAATGACAAAATACGCATTTGTATGTCAGAAAGTTTATGAAAATGTACACCAAGAATGCTACCGGGAGATGATCTTGAGAGATCGACATGGAACAACATAAGAAGAAAAATGATAAAACAGCCTGTCCCAAACTGTGCTTATTATGTAAAAATAGATTGCAAAAAATAAATGATAATAAACGGTAACGATAAATACATCATGACAGTGGGTAGTTTAAGTGCATTCAAATATATAATTTATGTTTGTGCTCTTTCTTTGTGACTTTGTCAAGCCAGCTTTTGGCAGCATTGTTAAGGTGCATTTTCGAGATATTTATGACAAGTACTTTGTCGAGTACTGTTGCTCAACAATGTACGCGAGGCTCGAGAACAATTTTTCGAATTTTGAAAGAGCTTGGGAACGGACCAGTTTGCGAGTAGACATCGAAAGGTCCTGAAAGTTACCGACAATAAATCATGAATATTAAAGGGGAGAAGACGCTGTGAATCCTCCGACTCGTTCCCGATGATAAGATTATATTCAAAGGCAAAAACGTAGCGGAACCCTGGGAACGGATTCAGACTGCGGATAAATTAAAACCCGTCTACGTAGAAAGACGACCTATAATTTAAATGCAAATCAGTTTTTAGTCAATCGGCGAGGTACCGTTCGTTTAGCGAGCCGCGTCCCGTCGAGACGATTCTTTCGAGACTCGAAGACGGAGACCGTCTTTACCCTTATTGAAAAGAACATAAGTCCTCCTCCGCACCCCCTCTCTCCATCTAGCCGAGATTTGCATATTACACTTTCAATCGCGGTCGCGTGGAGAATAATTGCAATTGGAGCTGCGAGAGGCAGCTTGACCGGCGGTGGAAACTCCGCCAGCTTCGAGATAATTAATTACGCTGTACAAGGTGTCTCGTAAGTTCCTCTAGAAACTTCGCCGGTGTGTTCCGTATGCGTAAGAACAGAATTAAAATTTCATCGAACAAAAAATCCTCATAAATAATCCGCTAAAAAGATGTAGCAACAATATGGACCGTGAATAACACGGTAATACGTGCGTCAGCGACGCACGTGAGATAAAAACGTGGCCTATAAATATATTCTAATTAAGCTGCGCTTGGCATTTCAGACCAACAGATTTTATGCTTGTATTTGGCGAATCTAGAGGCGAATCACAAATCATTTATGGACTATGTATATTTCAGACAAAAGCAAAGAGTGCATTTTAATGTGAAGACTTGGAAGTACAGTGACTTCTACATACAGGGTGGTTGGTAACTGGTAGTACAATCGAAAAGGGGGTGAAAAAAGAAGGCGAAAATATAGAATAAAAATTTTTCGTTTGAGGCTTTGTTTTCGAGAAAATCGACTTTGAATTTTCGCTCGGTACGCGTGCACTCGATCATGTCTCGTTATAACGGATCTTACTGTAGATCGTTGTCTCGATTGACGTTATGTTGATAAACTCTTCCAATGTGACCGAAGTGTTTTCCTACCTAATAAACTTTATGATTACTTCATAATATTTCATTATGCATTCCTAATTTTCCGTTACGGCAGAAACAAACTTAAACTGCGATAATATCCATTGAGACAACGATCTACAATGAGATCCATTATAACGAGACGTGATAAAGTGCACGCGTAGCGAGCGAAAATTCAAAGTCGATTTTCTCGAAAACAAAGCCTCAAACGAAAAATTTTTATTCTATATTTTCGACTTCTTTTTTCGGGTAGAATCACCCCCATTCCGTTTGTACCACCAGTTACCAACCACCCTGTACATGTCGCCAAGGCCTGGATGATAAACGTCGCGGAATTATCCCCACTACCGCGAGGTGCACTACCAAACCACGAGAGGCCTCGAACGCCGAGGAGTGTAGATATAACACGACGCTGGCGAGACCCGTGTTGTTGACATATATCGAGAATTCACTGTAATCATAAGACAAGGGGTTAAGGCGAGGTCATGTCTCATTTGTTATTTTTTTAGCAATTTAATTCTATTTGTACAGTCTCTTGTGTTCGCAAACAAAGCGTTCCAGTCCCCCGCGGAAGCGGACGAGCATCGATTGGTTCGAGCTTAATATTCGCCAAGAAATTCTTCCATATCCGTGCCAGGAAAGTTAGCATGTTCCCCGTTTTTCGAGCTGCAAATCTCTGGGTTCGAGGCATGGGTGGCCTGGTTCGAACCCTCCGCTGCGAACTGCTTATTTCACTTGAACTCCGATCCACGGGTCGTTCCGTGCGCTAAGAAAGCTTCTGGCGCGTGGCTTGTCGAGATTCACGAAATCGATAAAGAAAAGGGACTTGAAAGGGCTGGGTGCATGGGAGAGGAGAGAGATGGTGAAACGGACAGACAAAGCAAGAACGAAAGAGAGAGAGAGAGAGAGAGAGAGAGAGAGAGAGAGAGAGAGAGAGAGAGAGAGAGAGAGAGCAAAATCTCAGTCGGGCGTCCAGCGAATTTCCAGACAGTTCGCAATCTTCCGAGATACAGGACGCAGGGGGTGGGGGTGGGGGCAGGGAATCAAAACGAGTCCTAGGAAAGCGGTCGGTCCCGGGTCTCATGACGGTTCTACGGAAATTCTGACGAAACGAGAAAAGGGTGGACGGGCCGACGGAAAAATGGGGATCGCTGGGAAATGGGAATGGAAAATCGAATTGATTTGCAGAGCGTGCAACCTGTCGCACGCCTTCCCGTTCTTTATCTTACCGATCCTCTTTTTTTTCTTCTTTTCATGGTCACCCTTTGCTATTCCGTTCCAGCTTTTTCCTCCACGGTTCTCCGTCCTGGCGCGTTCCTCGATTAGCAAGCCGCGGCAGCTCCTTGTTGGCGGACGATTAAGCAAAATGTCAAGTGTACACGCGCATAAGTGACATACCGCCGCCGAGGCCGGCCAATAGCGTTGTCCGTCTTCGCACACAAAACGAGATAGTTTGCCGTGCAGGGACCCGGCAGAGTCGCCCCGGGGGCGTTCACTGTGTCGCGTCTAAACGCGACACGACGCGCTGCTGCTTTGGTGTCTCTATCGCGAGTGTTTCTGCTTAATTAAATCGAACCCGCCGGCAGAAGTCAACCAAGAATATCGGATAAGTGTCGATCACGTTCGCCTCCCAGACATCGATCCTTACCACACCTCCGGCTCTTAACGCCTTGTGCTCCGGATGTGTGTCGGCTCGTTTACCGCAAACTCAGCACTCGTAAAACTCGCCGAAAATCTTAAGCGATTTACTGCTTCCATATTAGCGTCAAACGTGTAGAAAAATTCTGTCGAATCGAAACGGTTTATAGTCGAACCGGAAGCCCAAGCTTTAATATAAAAATGATTATTTCTACCCTCTTGCACTTTATAGATTTCACTGAGATTCACCTTGAAAAATTATTATTTCTATTATTTTACAAGTTTAGACATGTTTATTTTTCATTTATTAATTTTATTACAGTGGACTGAGAATGTTAGGAAAATTATACAACCAAGAGTTTAGAATTGATGAAACTGTCGAGCGTAAAATTTAAAAAGACGCAGCGTGTGAGAACCAAGCTTTTATTTCGTTCAAACAAATATTATAGTTTTTATAATTGTTCAAGTTTATATATATATTAATTTCTTATTTATTAATTTTTTATGGTGGGCTAAGAATGGAAAAAGACACAGCATCTGAAAACGAAGCTTTTATTATTTCTTTCACCTTTCACATCTGAACCAAGAATTGCATTTAATCTTTCCTCGCATGTAATCTATTATTAGACTAAACGACAACAAGATTGATCGTTAAACACCGTGCCATGAATGTAATAACAGAACTTATTTTTCGTTGATCAGTTAGAAAGTTGTTCGTTCTGTTCGCAAGTTCCCAATGAGAATGCAGAAATTTGATTTATCCGCTACCGGCAGTCAGAAAAAGTTGAACAATTGGATTGGAACAAAAGTGATGCAGTACAACGACCTGTTAGGAATCGACAAAATAGGAAACGACGCAACAATCTGGTCTTTCCGAGCAGTATCAGTTTAATTTTCCGCCGAAAAATAAATCCTCTGTATCGCCGGGTAACCAGTCGAGATGTGCAAAAATTATATCGAAATTGACTAGAGACCGATCCCCGGCAGTTTATTATACGTCGCACGTGCATATTTAATTCGTTGGCCGATTAAATGTCTGATCTGTATGATACGCGTCGATGATTTAATAGGACGTGATGCAATTTGATAATTTTGATGCATAAATCGTTTACGAACGGTTACCGACTGATTTCGCACCATTTGCTCGCATTTATTTGCTGATCTGAGACCGACTTTACTGCACCTAAGCTATAACTAGTGACCATAAAAATTCGACAAAATTGTATTCGAATTCTATTTCAGACTGGAGTGGATTCGATTCACATACTTTTACACGTCTATTATACAATCATTAGATTGCGGAAAATAAAAATTCTCTTCTTAATAATTTTAAAGAGTTGAAAATAATTTTTAAATTCTTTAAGTGCTTCTACTATATTTGCATTTGATCCACTCTTTTTTATGATGAATGAGTAAAAGCCGCAGTTTAACAATAATTATTTGTTTTTAAATTTCTGCTGAAACACATAGATAGTTCCTATTTTCTATAAGAAATTTTCTGGATGTAATATCAAAGTGGAAAGTAATTACTAATGAAAAGTCTCAATTGTATTGAAAGGAATAAAAGTATACCAAATTTAAGAAACTGTTGATACGTTCTTAAGAAAACAGTAAATTGTCCATTAATATAATGCATGTACGAGAAACAATTTTTCTTTGTCGTTTAAAAGTGAACAGAATTTTTTATCGATTATGAAAATTAGATAAATATTGTGATACTGTCCCTACGTCGTCGTTTACGAGAAATTTCGAATTACATGTGACACGTTTCACGTTCCCCAAAAATATTCCGTAGAGTGCTGCGGTCGTGCTTGCGCAAATTGACGGGAATGAAGTGGCCCGTCGAATTGTGAGTTGCCATTGTGTCCTGTCGAGAGTCCAATATTAAAGGCATTCCTTGGCCCGTTGCAATTTCTGTGTCATAAGACGGGGACTCCGTGCCGCCTCAAAAGGTCTCGGGGAAAGTTGCGTTGTCGCGACGTTGCCAACGAAAAGTATTAACATTCTGCAGCGACGTCGCGTCCCGGTATAAAATTAAAACTCCGAATCGTTCTGTTTCCATGCAGAAGCTTACACGTCGAGGCTGCGCGGGACTTTCAATTTCACCAGCCGATTCCCCGGCGAAGGAGCGGACAGGAAAATTGAAGAGGAAGCGAGCTCTAATGCTTAAATTTATCCCTCCCACGTAATAACCCTGTTTACACGAGACCCGTCCCAATCTTTTAACAAGTTTTTCAATTCCGCTGCCACGATACCCCGCGCCACTTTCGGGCTAATGCAACGGAGGGAACGCGAAGACAACGAGCAGAACTTCGGTTGCAAAGCCGATACTTAACTCTAATTCTTTTAACCTACAGGTTAGGAACGAGCACCGACGAAATTTCGGAAAATCTTCTTTCGACCGGTGCAGCGAATTGCGTGATCCTTGCTTCTGCACGAAGACGGCGTTTAATTATATTGCGCTGTATTTTCTCTGCTTTAACCCTCACCCACTGCCCAAATTTCTACTTCCCTCGTTTCTATTTAAATCGACGAGAAACTTAAATGTTAGCGCGTACAGAATTCATCTGATTAGTGCACTTTCCGGTGTGTAACGCAAAAAGAAAACACAACAAGAACAAAAAGAAAATTTACTTACAGCAATATAAATTCATTTGACGTTCCAGACAGATCCTTAGAAGATACGTCTACTTTGGCAAATCTTCGTAAGAGTAATAATTGGACTGCAGACGTTTATGCAAAATAGAAATTTTCTATCTGAGTTACCACAAACTAAAGTGAAATAGAAATTTATTTTCTGTCTTAATATGTTTAATAGATTGGAAATAATATAACAATATTTGTAAAATCTTCTAATGTTTTTACTGTTCTAAATTGCACCTACTCATTTTTGCCATAAATGCATAAAATCAACAGTCTAGTGATAATTAAGAAAAATTTAATGTTCTTTAGTAAGGAGTTGTATGCTTCAAGTATTTTCGGTAAAAGTAATTTCTGATGAATTATATCTGTTCTGTTTAATACAGAATATGAAACGTTGTCTATGAAATTAATTATCACACAATATGGAACAAGTAAAATACGCATGATTTAAAGTTGTTCCGAATACTCTTTGTTTCATCATAGAGGGCAAGCGGATTCCGCCACTCTAGTTCCGTTTTCGCGGTCTCATCAACAGCATCGATTCTCGATTAGCTTACCGTTATGATTCGCATGGCTATGCATTTGCAGTTTTTGTTCCGTCTATACCTGGACAATGGACCGCATGATATCGGCGGTGTGCCCACGGTTGATAGGTTTAAACGAATCGCGATAGAAAAGCATCGCGCTGCCCAGGAAAAGTCGAATATTTCTGGCGTCCGGCTCGAATTCGTGAGCGTGCGTTCCTTCAAACACATTTCCGAACGTGTCGAAATGGTTCGATGTTCGTCGGTTCGTTTGTATTTCCCCGTTTATCGATTCTCGTGCCGGTGTATCACTTTGCCCGACTGAAATTGCATTTCGCAAAACGAGACTATCGCCAAAATTCATGGGAACAAATCGCACGAGCCGGACTGATTACACAAAGAAATCGTACGAGCAACTTTAACGAAGATGCATGGCGCTGTAGTCGTACATAAAAAGTACAGTGAATTCTCGATATATGTCAACATATATATGCCAGCGTTATGTATCGTCAAGGAGATATATCCGATCCGTGTTATGTTTACACTCCTCAGCGTCTGAGGCCTCCCGAACTTCGTGGGAGGTATAATTCGTAGTTGGGATAATTCTGTGACATTTACCATCCAGGCTTTCGCGACATATATAGAGAAATCACTGTACATGTTTCTCGACTGAAAGTTAGGACGTATAGTCGGTGCAATGTGGCTAATGGATTGGGTATTTTAGTCGTATTTATAAACAAATTATTTCAAAACCAGAGGAAAAAGAACAGATGCCTATTTGAAATCATATAAAATGTAATAGAATTACAATATTTTAATTTATGTCATGAAAGAACTAGTACTTAAGTTTAATTGACTTGAAATATTTTTCCTACATTCTATCAAGCAATACTAATGTACTAATTGAAAATTATGGTTATTTCAAGTTACTTAGCACAGCAGCTAATTTTTGTTATAAATTAAAATTATGGCTTCGCCAACGCAACCGGGAAGAGCGCACAACTTTTTAAAAGTAAACATTCAACATAAGAAATATTCATTCGAATATAATCACGGAAAAACCAGAGATATCAAAATGAAATTCGACACAATTTAAATGCGTAAATAGTACATTTAATCCCATCGCGAGTACCTTAAATTAAACGAACAACTGGATGGTCTGTTTCAAAGCTGTGCAGCGGTGTTCAATATTAATGGAAATGAACAGAAAGCGTACTATATTATGCTGTAAATATTTAATCAACTACCTATAGAGAGATTCGTCAGTATTCGAATATTTTGGAGAAGGAAATGTTTACTGCTTTTTCAAATTGAATACTTCATTGCACCATGGAAAGTCGAGCTGTACATGCAAATTTTTTTATTAACGTTTAACGAAATTATACTGTTGCTACACTTACACCAATCCTCGTCGCATTTAGTCAGTTGTTAACCTACGGTTTCCGGCGAGTTCTAGTCCTATGCCGGAGTCATTTCTGACCCACGCCGATATTTCACTACAGTTTCCTTTTGATGTAAAACGATGGCTTGGGACCGGCTTTCGTCGTATTTCGGATGAAGAGGGGATGCCGAGTTTCTTATATCGAGACAACAGGCGTCATCCTACATCGGAATAAAATGACTCCGGCATAGCATGCGGAGGGTTAAAATGGGATTTTCTTTGGAGAATTTTCCGCTGGAAACCCAAAAGAATTCTCTGCTGGTCACACGGCGCGAATCTCTTTCCATTTTCTTCGTCCTGTCCTTGCGAGTCTTTTTCTCTTTCTCGCGGTTCGCGAGAGAGAGAGACAGAGAGATAGCAGAAATATGGCGGGATGAGCTATTATTGCCACTCGGCGATAAGTTTCGTTTTCCCCGGGAGTGGAGCGCGATATTGCTTCACCTGGATCGTTCCGCAGATCCCCGCAAAAATGTGTCCCCGCCGTTTCAAAGCCACGTCGTCGACTTGACTGACGATAACCTGGGCCGGCGGGAGGATCCTACCGGGACATCGAGCAGCTATTTCGAGAGTGCAAAACTTTGTAGAGTTCCCGTTCCGGTTACCCCACGCCGAGGGCTTTTTCCCTCGCGTTTGTCCATCGGCCGCCGGGGCAGGATCCTAAGCTTTCCGGGCGGTCAAAATCTGCCGGCAGAGAGGAAAATCTGATCAACTTTGTGCCCATCGGTTTTCCACGAGAACCGCCGCGACGAAAAGTATGGAGTTTAATTAGCTCGCATCGGGTCGCCCACCTTGTTCAAACTGTTTAATGAGAAAAGCGAACACCATGTGTGTAGAATGGTCAGCCTGAACGTAGCGTGTCGGTCGAACGTAGCGGAAACTGGGTTACCAGAAGTTGATTGATCCTTAGGGAACCAGCCTTATGGCTTCGTTGACCTCGCCGAGCCTTCGGGGAGGCTATTACCGAGCACTCAGTCGTCTTTGAGTTGACCACACGAGGACTTAATTTTCTCGCAGCGGGATCGATGTGTATAGCAAGGTGCCATTGGTATTCCTCCATCTCGAGCGTAGATTTAATAATTATTTGTTATCCGTTAGCTCGCACAAGGATTCGCGAAATTGACCAATTTTCAATAAAACAGAAACAAAGTATGACGGCAACAAGCAGGGGTAGGGGGTATGGAGAAGGGGAAACTATGTAAAATTTATTTATGCTTCAACGATTTACTATATAATTATAAGTTAATACTTTAGTCTTTCATACATAATTGGAGCAATATTTAAATAAAAATTTGGAATGATTAAAGTTCCAAAAAAACTTCTACTTACTCACCCACGCAATTTGCTTTTGTAAAAAGCTACTCTGAATTTACATTGTGCGATCATTAAAAGTGGAACGCACTTTCGTTTGACTTAGACTTGTCTGTTCATATCTGACCGATTATACTTACTAAATACAAATCCGAATACAGTGTTCTCTCGATATATGTCCAAAATGTCTTGCCGATAAAAGTCCCAGAACAATCCCCACTGGCGCTAGGTATACCCCGTGAGGGACCATAAACCAAGGCCTCTAGAGGCCAAGGATCAAAGTATAGCATCTCCTGTTCAATAAATGTACCTGGCTAGACCCGTATTCTGGACATATATCGAGAAAACACTGTACTTTCATGCAATTTCCAGTTGTTTCGTGTTCCGTGACGACACGTTGAGGTTTTCAAGGATGATGCATTTAGAACAATTTCCAGTCATTGTCCATTGAATAATTACCCCTTCACACCGTAAATCCGTAGAGATTAATCGCGAAAATGGCCTGTCCAATAACGGCACCGTAGTACTTCAACCAGTTTACAGATCCATTATGCGGTGTGTTCGTGTAATGTTTATTGGATCCGGAACGGGTAAAATGATTCACTGTTCCATCTTGAAGAGTCTCAGAATGTCTTGAACGTCGCTATTATTCCTCGAAGAACAACGTGTTTTCGTCTTTTCAGCGGACTTCATAATTTTCGCGAAAGTTTGCACAAAGGACTGTAATAATTTTCTCGCAACAACGTATAAAGAGATACATGTATAAATTCTGGAGATTGTAAAGGGCTCGGCTACGACGGTCCCAAGTGTGCAATATATTTAACTACCATGTGGAGGAGCTGTGATGAAAATCAAAGAAAAGTCGCTTGGAATGTGCCTCTCTTGCATTCAGTTTCATGAATTTTCGAAATTGCATAACGTCATGGTCTGGTTTGCCGGTGGTTTGTTCCTTCCGCGTTATCGAAAAACGTAACCAAACAACCTGTTCCTTCGATATGCTCTCATTATATCGTTATTAACAATAACGATATAATATTTAAAGACAAGGTAAAATATGCGAGTTGCACAAAACTAATTATTGACCACATTCTTTACTTTCGACATTAATAGTTCAGAACCAGGTAGACTTCGTGCTTATTAAATCTCTAGAAATGCTATATAGTCGATAATGCTACAAATCCTTTATGAATATGAGTAAGGCATATGAATCTTCGCATACCGTTCGAATTGGAGATAACCTACTTCCAAAGATACACAAATTAAATAATAAAAGGAAAGAAGCATTTCATGATTGAAGTCAGTGCCCAGCAACTGTGATAGTTACAAGAGCGTTCTTCAATTTTAACTGCCCCTAGTCCTATTTAATTTTCATTTGCACAATCGATTTAAACCGGTTATCGTTCGTTGACAGTGACGCGCATAAATCGTGTCGGGATAGTGTACCTCGGTGATACCGTTACATGACTTATTCGCTTAATCATCGCCAGGTGTGACGCAAACCTTCGAAGGATCATCTGGTACGATCACGAGGAACGACAGCAGTGACGCAAGTAATTTTTTCACGGTGACAGGTTGCCGTTTCTCAATTTTCGTCGAAGGACCGGGTTCACTGCCGTTCAGATAGCTCTCGTTTGGGATGTTAATGTTTGCTGATGAATGTTAATTTTTTTCGTAATAAACGTAATTGTAATAATATGTATAGAGCGCCTAAAGTGACTGCTTTTTATTATTTTATTAAAATTACAAAATAAGGTATTGAAATTATAAAATAAGGTATTGTCATATAAAAGTTCATATAGAACATACATAGTACATACATTTAGTACCACTCTGTGAATAGGTAAAACCATGTTTATTAAGTTGACAACTTCAAGAAACTAGAAATAGCTACATTAATTTACAAAAAGCGAGAGCTAGGTTTGAGTGACTGTTCTTAAAATTAATAGAGATTGTTCTTTGTGAAAAACTGCATCGAAATTGTGGAATAAAGTTTTTGAACAGGACTCTACATTTTCGAAAAAATGAGATTAAAAATTCTTGGCTCGTCGCAAGTAGAGATATCGCGCTATAGTCAGACACAGTCAATTCCGAGTCGAACTCAATTTTTTTGAAAACGAAGCCTCGTATGAAGAAACTTCGTTCTACACTTTCGATGCAGTTTCTCGTGATGAATGACCCCCACTAATTTAAAAAACACTCATTCAAATGTTAGCCCAGTTTTTTAATAAATTAATGTAGGTATGTACAGTTACTTGAGTTTATCAACTTGGCAAGTATTTCTATGAAACGGTGACTCAAAGGTAGTTTTCCATAAATCAGGAAAGGAAACTATACCGGGTGTCCTTTTAATCAGGGTGCAAGTGGTAAATAACTCATCTCTGTTTTATTCCCTACAATTTTTACTACCCTACAACTCATCGCAGGATACAATCATTGTAACATCTTCGATCTAAACGATCGTCCAAATATCTTCGTGGAGCAGTTTCGCATCGGATTGAATAAAACCGTTAATTGTAGGTAGAGATCCGTCGTTTCTGACTCGATCTTGAATCGCTGGACAAGTGTCCGTATCCTGGAACAACTGGATTGCGACGGTGATTCACGAGGAGGTATTTATTAAAATGAATGGTCGGCGGGACGGTTGAATGCTTATCGGCGCGAGAGCGACAGCGGTGGTTCGTGTGCATGAGAAATCAACGAGGGGGGGGGGTGAAGGAGGGCGGAAATCGCGCCTCGGCTCTTGACCCAGATACGTTCGCACAAGCGTCCTAGCTGGACGTAAGTGTCGGCCGAGTTGGGTCGCCGAGTTTTCCAACCGGTTCCTGGAACGTGTTCGCGCGACGTTAATTTTCTGTCCGCGGAGAGGTATGTACGTTACAACGCGGAGCGCGAAGAACCTGGCGGCGCAAGAAAAGAAAATATGAAACTCGGAACGTCGCCGTCCCCGTGGTGAAATTGATGAAGCCGCGTTGCCCAGCCTGCTGAAAAAGATAGCTCGCGTGAACCTGACCCTTGTTCTACTCTTTGTCCACCATCGGATCACTTATCTCCACCGCCGGCGGCCAATGAGGTGGTCGCGTCGTCTCAATCTACCGCGAAGAAGAAGGATTACGAGCACGGGAAGAAAAGTATTTCTATTATCTCGCGGCCGGCTTCTTTTACGACGATGTGCTCTCCCTGTATCGGATACAATCATCGTGCACGCTTGCTGTCTGGTGTTCCGGACCGGTGCTCGCGAAAACTCGCGACAAGTTACCCCCGGCTGTCGCGGCGCTTATGTCTTCGGGTAAACTTACTCGGGAGTTTCGAAAGTGGGTTTTAAGAACGGATACGTGGCACGTGGGCTCCGATGGGACGACATTGTACTGAATAGATCTGCCGGTATTATCATCTTCATTTACCACGGTCTCATTATCCGCCAAAACAAAGGGACAGATTTAAAACCAGCGCTGCCGGGACTCATTTGTGACTGTTTTAGTCTCATTATTTTCTCGTTATTTACCACCGTTTTGTCTCGCCGTCGAAATTTTTCCGCTTGCTTCCCTTCATTGGCGGACGCGGAATGTAGACAGATTCTCGTTGGTGTTGTTAGCAACGTATTCTTAAAATGCTTCGCATGGCGTGTTCTCGAATGATTTTGATAAGCCAGTAGTAATTTTTTTGGAACAGTTTATACATGGGTATATGAAAAATATGCGTCACAAAAAGAGCTATATTTTACCTTGTAATTTTTGTAACCTGTCCAACCAGGAAAATTTTATTTCATTATTCTTACATCTTGTTAATCAAAGTTGTACTAGAATTTACTTTACTCTTTTGTTCATGTACGGGGACACTTCCATTAATATTCGAATGTTATTTAAACGAGAATAACTTTTTTAAAATTGTACCCATTGACTCGAGCTTTCTTAAAAAGTTTGCTGGATGTTAAACACGAGAAAATCTGTATTTAAGAAACATTTTCTTATAATTTTAGAACTTTTTTATATGCGTTTTGTCATTTTGAATCAACTATATATATTCTAAAAATTTCGCCGAAACAGATTCAAACAAGAGTACTGGAAGTCACTGTAAATTGAAATTAAATTTAGAGTCCGAAAAACGGCTTTTGTTCACACAATGAATAATGCTGTAGTGTTCCCAAGTGTACGTTTGTAATTTGCAGATTCTCCATCAGAATGTAATAAAAATTCAGTGCTGTCAATGTTAGCTTAAACAGATTAGAAGAATTTTTGGATATCTACAGGTTATTTATAATTTATTAAATTTATTAAAAAGGGAAATCAAGTTTTATTTGGCCCTTGACTTCTGCAATTGATGCAAAAAATATTTAGTTTACATAAAAATCTACTTGTAATTGTTCGTTGGTGGTAGAAAATTTCAAGCTGGGTGTTTTGTGACGTCGCAATCGGATAACGAAAAATGTTGGATTGTCCATGGGATCGGTTAGACGTCCTGTTACACTCGGTCGAATCAGGTCCCCCTTATTGCCGGTTATATTAATGATTCGTCCGGGACGCGCATACATTAGCTTTTCGCGACACCGTGTCACTTGCTTTAAATGCAAGAAGGTTTGTTAGCCGCGATACGCGGACGATACGCGCGGTCACCGTCGGCCGCTTAAGCCGCCGCTCGCATTATGCCGTCACGTTTCCAGCGGAAGCCAGAATTTGATTTTCGTGATATTTTGTAAGGCGCGGAGTCGCCGCTCGTCACGTAACCGGATTAAAAAGTGTACCTGAGGGGGCGGAATTGAATTACGTGAAGCGTTCATTCGAAATGGAATGCTGAATATAGAGGCGGAAGGGAAAGCGAGCTATTCAATTAGACAAGTTATGGCGTCCATGTGGTGCCCTTTGTCGCCACGAATATTGTCGATGAACGATATTTTATCGTGTCGGAGACTATTCTAGACCTGTCCTCGCGAAACTCTGCACGCTGATAGCCGGCGGACGTCGAAAACAGGGCTTCGACCGCTTAGAATTTAACAAGCGAAAACGAAATTAACCTGCACCACTATTTTATGCAGTAAAATTAATTTTCTCCCTCTTCTTTTTCCTTCTTTCCCTTTTCCTGTTTTTCATCGTCCTCGCAATAATGGAAAACATTATTTTGCGTATAAAATCAGTCGTTTTAAATATAACCTGGAAATTTCGAATCCCTTCACATACGAATCGAATGAAATTCTATTTTATCAAAATATATTATTTAATCCTTCCTGGTCGAAGTTTGGAGATATCTCGGCAAAATTACCCCTACGGTAAGGGTTAAATTATCATTGAGAAAGTTTAAAAATAATTTGTCGTAGAAATTTACGGAGGGTAGATGTATTATTGCTAATATTCGGTGTTAAACAATATTTTATTTTAATTTACGAGAGAAAGAAAAAGAGTGGGAGAGAGACAGAGAGGGAGAGGAGAACTCTTGCACACTCTACGAGAAACCACGCATTACGTATTTGCACAAAGATAGGGCGAAACGGCATAATTAATCGCGGCAGGACACAAGAAACGTTCGAGGATCTGTTGCACCCGGATGGAAAATTCAACGGGACAAGAATTCAGTTGCTTTCGATTAACAGTTGGCTTTACGTCCTTCTTGCATTATTCATCGTTCCCGACGTCCGATCGGTTTAGCAAGGCTAGTTGACGTTTCAACTTAAAAAACGTTCTAGAAAGCTTTCGTACAAAAAATTAATTTTCGTACAATTGTAAATTAGAAAATAATTTATGTTACTTTAGACAGAGAGTTAATCGTATTATAATATGGTAAACTCCATTTTCTAACATTTACTCTCGTTTACCGATGCTTAAAGTCACCAGAAAATCGTACCTGTCGCCAGGAGATCTTATGGTTCCATAACTTTAATTCGTGGTTCTGAGAAATATTACTTTCGAAGATGCAGCTAAAATTAGTTACACAGTTTACTATATACCGATGGAATTAGGTACATAAGTTGAGATAAAATATTAATAACTTTTTAATAATAAGTCAATGGAGTTAACAAAAGCTTCAACTTCTTTTAGAGTTTGAAATAGTTATAACCATTCGCGGTAAATGCAATTGATATCATACAAAAGAACCCTCGTCTCTTAAAAACGGAAGGAGTTGAGTGCCACTTTGAGTGTTACATTTTCAGAAAAAAAATGACAATTAAAGTTAACTCGCGCTCTCCGGTGTCTCGTATCCGTGTCTCATACTCCACGTTTCTATTTCTCCAGCCTATTAGACGGCAGAGAAACAAAACTGTATCGTGAAAATGTCATACAAAGATTTTTGATCGCCGAGGGAACGGTGCGTTGTACAGATTAATGAATAAACTGGATTCTGATCGCGACGGCAGTATTTTAAATTCTAAACCGTGCCGGAAGATGGATTCCGTTCTATTTCGCTGTCCGTGGCATCGCATTGTGCCGAGGAAACTTTTGTGCTTCAGGAACGCGTATATTAAAATCAGGGAACAGGATGCGTATACGGGCGTGATCTATTCCTTTTGTGTCTAAATACGATTGTCAGAAGAAATTTATGGAATTCAATCGAGCACTAATACATGCCTCCCGACGACACTTGAAGATGAAGCGTGACAGTGTGCTCTACTGGTTAATAAATCCGATCCGAAAGCCATCTTATCGATAGAATGCGAAAACCGGAGCAGACTTGATAGATAGCGCGTCTAAAAAGTTATAATTTCTTGAAAGGAATCGTACACCTTGACTCGTTTTGAAGCTTGAAATCTCCACTTTCGAACTTATATGAAAGTTCATTGTTAAGCTTGCCCGAGCCATAAGTTAAGAGACAAGGGTAGTCACGTGACTTTTGCAGAGCCAGCAGGTCGGTAACTGCTGTATAATTTCCGTTCACAACCTTCAGACACTGACTTAAGATCCGTCTTGATCCGACGGGTCCTAAGTCCGTGACTAAACTTATCACATTTTTTGCCCTGTATTATCGATATTATGAATTCTGACGCCAGAAAGGCGTCTAGAGATATTGTTTAGCGCGCGCTACTCTCGATTTCATCCCAAAAACTCGTCCAATGGCATGAAAATGCTTGGATTCCACGGCATGCACATCGTCAACTTTTGGCCTAATTCTAACGATTGTATTACCAAATATCTGCATAATCTCGTCGGCTCATGATCAGCGCGCCCTAGATTAAACCTTCCTCTTTCGAATGAGCCCTTTCCTAGCGAAAAATATTCTCACATAAGGACGAAAAGTTGAGGCACGTGAAACCATTTTTCGCCTATTGTTGTCGGTAACATGGCCACTCTACTTTATCGCGAATCTACGGAGTCTTCACTAGATTCATTGGACCCGTCTAAATAACGGACTCGACATATTAAATTTACAATTATTAAGTGTGTAAGGACACAACAGTTTCACAAAAGTTTCTACAACGTGAAATAATCACTTTTAGTGCTCTCCAAACCTACTTTCAAATAGAACGACTTCTTTAAAATCCGACCGATCTTCCTTTTTCGAATCAACCCTTTCCCATCGAAAAATATTCTCATATGAGGGCGGAAAGTTGAGGCACGTAAAACAATTTTTGTCTATTTTTGTCGGTAACGTGGTCACTCTACCTTATCTACGGAGACTTGTCTCTGATTTGTAATAATAAATGGTACCTTTGGTCACATCGAATTTCATTTAACACTTTTTATTCGGATCTAGGAGGTGGGACTATCTGACAAGTTTTCTTCGGATCCAGGAGGTGGTAGAATGAAACGAAAATCATTGTCTTTGCTATTATTAAATGAGTCGTTCTAATTTCGTGTGATTTTTATAGACATCGGTACAGGACTCGACATACTAAATCGCACGTAGGGTCAACATGAGTCCAGGTTTATTTCCGTACGATTCTTTTTGGACAATTATAGCATGATGCCGACGGTTTCTCGAAGGTCGAAATGGTAGTCGTAGATTCAAATTCATTTATTTTCTGCCGTTTCGATGCGTCGCCCGTTGGTTCATTTGCACGGTAGAATCAGCATTCCGATAATCCCAGGAAACTTTGAAAGCAGCGTGCATCGGTGTTTAGAAGCGGAACTTGAACAATCCCCCGTTAACGATACGGGCTTTCGCGATCGCCGTTCGTTCTCTGCGGGGTACGACGAAGACAATACCTGTTGCGAAAACAGGAAACCGGTGGAAAAAGCGGGAGATAGAGAAAGAAAGAAAAACAGGGAAAAGAAGAGGAAGCGAGAACCGTCTATCGCTGATGCGTCAGCGATTAACGGAACGTTAATGTCCCTCGGGCTCGCTCTTATTTATCGATCCCATTGAATCCGTGTCCCGTTTAATTCCGGTCGAACGGATCGTCCGATCGCCGGGCACCGCTCACCGGAAAGTATTATGCAAAAGCTGGGAAGAGTCTTCGCGGGAATTACGAAGGTCGGGCCAGACGACTGCGTATTATTTCGTGCCGCGGCATCTTCTTACCGAACTAATTAAATTACCGTTCCCGCATACGAAAGAGGAACAAAAAACGCCGAGCAGCACAAAGTGTAGGGGAGTGAAGGGATGGGCTCGAAAATGGGCCGTCGAAGGGTGCGCGATCGTTTTAATCGATCCCGAGACGACCCTGTGAATTCCTGTCGCGTCTAACCGCGGCATACTGAAGCTCGCCGGAGAGAAAAATGGGCTTGGACTGATCGCGCTGCGACATTATCGTGTACTCGTCCCAAGTCCCCTTCCGTAAATTGAATCTTTTAAGGTCGAATCTCTCTTATGATTGTCGCTGCTCTCTATCGTGGTGTGCCGCCTTGTGATGCGGGAGATTGCGAATCTTTAGGCGAATGAAAAATTGTCTACATCGATTACTGGTTACGTGAATTAAATAAAAAAAAATCGTTCAATTTCATTTCTTCCTTCAATCATTTTAAGAAGTTGAAAATAATCTCATTGTGCTCCGACAATCTTTTGCTCTCACTGCTTCATTTATTGTTTTAACTTATCAGTTGTATTAGCTTAAGGGGACCGGCAGGTCGACTGTGTGTAACGACACACATACATAAAATCCATATACGTATATGAACTTGTAAGGGTCAAAATCTTGACAAATTGACGCTTCAATATTGCAATGAGCAGTTTAAAAATGGTCACTTGTGTTTCCTAAAAGTCCAATCTAGGTCTGTGCAAAACCCAAATTGCGAATTTCTACCTCATCGTCGAGCAATTTGTAATATTCGGCAGAAATCGCGCTTTCTGGAGCAAGGATGACGTCACAAGATGGCTGCCGCAGAGAGATTCTCTTAATTTCGAGAGATTTAGTGTTCATATCGAAAAAAAGGCTCTGGACAGACGTAGTAAAGACATGTACAAACACGGTGGTATGCATTTTTAATTGATTGCCTACTTATTTAAGACGTAAAATGTCTAGAAAAAAGGCACAGCGTAACATAGCGAGACAGTCAAGGCCAAATGCCTGCCGGCCCCCTTAATAGTGAATTTTCGTATAAATTCGTAAGTAATATGTAGGGTCACGAATGAGACATTGTATTAGAGTGATTGTTTAGAGTGACTGTGGACGCGACATTGTGGCGCCGACGTGTTTGGGTCCAGCGTGAAAGAAAGTCTGTTTGGGCCGAGGTGTGAAAGAAGAGTGTTTGGGTCTCGATGACAGAAGTGAAGTGTGACTGTTTGGGTTTTCCGAATGGATGTGAAACTGATAAAGAGAGAATGAGAGTACGAGAGAGGAAGAATGAGAGAGGGCGTTATTATAAAAAGGACGAATGCGAAGGATGTCTGGTAGTCGACAGTCGGTAGAGAGAGAGAGAGAGAGAGAGAGAGAGTCAGTTAGTAGAGCGAGAGTTGTCGAGGTAGCGAGTTGTTGTTAAATAAAGTGTTTTATTGACACCGACGCCTAAATTATTCCACCCGATACGCCGCACCCAGTACGTAGGAGTTCGGTAAAATATTCCTACAAATATGTTCCTGGGATAGGAAGAATGAAACGTTCAAAATGAATAATCTAACGATCGCTGAATATTCCAAATGAATAAACAATTTAAACAACTGTTGCCCGGTGAGAAGTCGTCGAAGTGAAATTTGAAATACAGAATCGAGCGAAGAAGGTGAGACTGGCGAAGCCAAATGGAATATTGAAAAAATTGGAATTTTTTGTCTTGTTTCCGCAGACACGGATACAGTTAAACGAAGATAAAAGGGAAACGTGTCAGTATTGGTAACAGTTGTAATGAAGCATTGATTTTTCCATTTCAAAGGCTACGTAGAATTTCTGCCTTACCTGTGCCGCTTTATCGCGAACTTTTGTTATTTTAATTATACAAGCCTCTGTGTAATCGAGACTCTTTAACTTGATCACGGATCAGGGTAAGCATACATAGCGAGGAAGCGAGTTGCAAACTTGGATAATCTGCGAAAATCTTCTCTTAGCTCCCAATAATGTAATACCTAATTTGTAGTCATATCGCGAAAATCGATATCGTGATTAACGAGCAGTAATAGGCGTTAATTTATAATCGTGTTAAGGAACGGACGAGTGTTGAAAATGTTACGATATTTTGAGGGCAGTTATGCGAGGGTTGATGAAGTGTTTGGTCCCATGAATGTATAATTAGACTGCGGATATTATGCATTTATGATAAAAATTGGTAGGTGTAATTTTAAGTAGTAAAACTATTAAAAAAATTTAAACATACCATGATATTATTTTCAATCTGCTAAACATAACAAGAAAGAAAATAAATTTCTATTTGACTTCAGTTCTTTGCAATTCAAAAACTTTTATTTTGCATAAAGATCAGTAATTTAATTATTATACAGAAACTATTCTAACTGTAAAAATGGAAACTCAAATTTTAAGAGAAAGCGTACTGTATTGTTCGAACGATTTAACAAGCCACTGACGAAAAAACTATTAATATTATTTATTATTTACAGACTCAATTTCTTCAGGTTCTTTGTCGCACAGTGTTTATTGGCTGTTTATTATCTCCCTCGAATATATCGTCCGAACCATTCTTTACAAGCTCGCGTTATCATGAACTTAAATTAGCTATCCTTATGTACGCTTATACTAAACTTATTTCTATTAAGAATACATTTAAAATTCCCTCCGTCGGGGGGTGCGGTTAGATCTCTCGCAGTATACCTCGCACGAAATTTCATGATGCTATCCACCTGAATATACGATGATTCATCGTAAAAGAAAGCGACTTTAATCCACGAGGTTTTAACCACACAAAACAAAATTACGTATAACAACTGCACACGATATATGTATAACTGATAACTACAAAACTATATAAACGATAACAATGAAGAACATATTCAAATCAAATTATCATTTCAAGACAAGCAACTCAAGGAATATGTGTCTCATGGTGTCAAAATATACAATTTAATTTGACGCACTTTGAAATATAGATAATTTATTAATACATGAAATTCAAATCAGTGAAGACGATAAATGAAAGTTTAGAATGTTGTTATATTATTTTTGATTTATTAAGGTTATTAAAAGCGGAAGTACTGTTTCACTTTGACACCGGAAAATGGTGTATATTGCTAGCAGCATTGAAGTGCATAGCAAGCGCCATTTTGCGAGATGTTGAGCGTCCTATTCGTAGACAGCAATTCTTCGGAATTTTTCTGGGTTCCATTGCCTCGGCTATCCTCCACACCGCGGCTCGTTAAATAATTTACATTTAGTAGGGCGCGCTATGTGTATGGTCGGTGCATCTTCTAATACGGTTTTACATAATATAATATGCAGGGTGCAGGCTTGTCTCGTTAAAATGCATAAGTAAATAAGTCCCCTTGCCAGGACAGACGGAGCGTCCCTGGGCCAAAGGAAGTTCCGCTCGGACGTAACTTTGGTCTGCCGTCAAATTAGGTCAACGAGAGAAGAGGAGCTAGACGGGCAAGCGCGCGAGCGAGTAAGCGTGCGAGCGAGCGAGCGAGCGGGCAAGTGTGTACAGAGGCTTGTTCCGCTTCCCGCTTTTCTTTGCCGCGATTTCCCGGCGTGTTTCGATCCCTTCGTGGCCGGCCGTTATTGCGTTCATTAGCGCGCCGCTGCAGCTCTCCCGCCGAGTTTCGAATCGCGCGTAATTAACTACGGGTTACACCGTAATTAATAGTCGCAACCCTGTTCTACTAGATTCGGGTGCGCACCAGTCCCGACAGTTCCGGTAGCGCCTGCTTAAATCTGGCTACAACAATTAGAACTCGAGAGAACTGGATACGCCGTCGGCCACAAAAATGACATCTAAACGAACGAGACGGAACGACGATTCATTAACCAAATATCCTCAGAATGCACGACATTCCTGAGCTCTATGTCACATTGGCATGTTTTATATTTTTATTGACCCTTACCTTGGAGATGAATTCTATGATCGCTCAACTTCAAACACGCGTAACATCTGAACCAGTGAATTCCTCGCCTCAAAACCTCGACTTTTGCCATTTTTGCATCAAGCGTATAGGACTCTATAATGAAGAGTGAAAAATTTCTGGGTTCTCAAAGTGAAGTTTAACCGAAGTCTATGCTGCTATTTTTTTAACACAACTGAAGTAAGCCCTGGGTTCCTGGTTTTTCGATACAGATCTTTTCGGTCTCCATTTATGAGAAAAAAAAAGTTTTCCCCAGTCTTCCTCTAGTGCAAAAAGTATTTGACTCTGAAGTTGCTAAATGATGGAATGCGCCAATGATACATGGATTTAATTTTGTCGTGCTATAGCATTGTGGTTACTCCATGCGACCGTATAATTATAGCGTGATTCGATTATGATGATAGAAGAGAACGGAGTTGTTTATTATTAAGGCAGATTGACGCGAAACGATTTTTTCGGTCTTATGTTGCGCATAGTACAACTTGAGTGATGTATAGGGGAGTATTTCTTTCAATTTTTGAAGTTGTCTAGAGTCGTTGGGTGATACACTATGCTCTAAAACGAAATTTCAATTTGTCAATTAGCATATGTTTCAATCTGGAACGATTTTTCATGTCATCTGTAATTTTGGAGTAACGGAATTTTGTCGGGGAAACAGGCGTTTCAACGCACCACGTGCCGATCTAATTCGACAGTTTTCCGCCGCGGCTGTAATTTAGGCAAGCTCAAGGGACATCGTGTGTCAAAGGGAAGCAGGGTTCAGCCATTAGCGCTAGTCATGAGACAAAAGCAAGATAGACGGGATCGCGAAAAACGGGCGTAGTCGATGAAGACGCGATGGAAACAACGAGACACGAGGGGTCGAATCGTGATGGAAAGAGTGTGCGGGGAATGGGGCGGAGAAAGGTAGGGGGAAGAAAGGAAGACATTACGAGATTCGTAGCAAAAAGGCGAATCAAACAGGCCGTGATGATAGCGGGGCTGGTCTAATCGCATTAAATGGACCCCAACGATTCTCGATGCAAGAGCGCGGAGTCCCCTTTTTCCGGGTGGTGCGCCCACTCGAAATGTCTGTAAACGAGCGAGCACCCGGCAAAATTGTGGGAAACCCGACAGGTGCGTGGAAACCCTCCCCGAACAGTCAACAAACCCCCGTAAGCGCTATCTTCATCGGCGCATCAAGCCGGCAGTTAACGTTACCAAAAGTAATTTAACCTGGCCGGGCTTTCATAATCACCTTAGCCCCATCGTTGCGAACCAAAAGAACACCGACGAAAATAGGAGGGATAGATGAGTGGCAGCGAGACGAGAGAACGTGAAAACGCACCTGGTTGCACCAGCATATCGTTCGTTTTTTGGTCAAGAGGTATAGCGTTTCCGTATCGTCTCTATCTTCATTAACTGTGTGCTTCTGTGCCGGAGTCATTTCTGACCCATACCGATATTTCACTACACTTTTCTTTCGATATAAGACGATGGTTCGGGACCGGGTTTCGTCGTATTTCGAATGAGAAAAATAGTTTCTTATTTCGAAATAAAAAGCGTCGTTTGATATCGGAATAAAATTGTAGTAAATTTTCACTTCCTTTGCGGTTATGCCACTAATTCTGCCATTTTGTTGTGTCACAGAGCCCATGCGGGTATACAATATTTTTATTTTGATGACTGTTCTATATAAAGAAGAAACTTAGAACTCGCCTTTCAGAAAATGATTGTGTCATGATTGTGGTGTTGTTAATTTAATTCGTCTTGTGACGGCTTGATATAAAATTTAAAATTGCGGAAATTATAAATCTCGCGGTTATGAGAAAAATTAAATCACTCGTGTTTTCTGCATTCCCTGATCTCTCCCTCTAATGCGAAAAGTGTCTGGCACTGGAGTTACTAAATGATGGAACGCGTGAATAATACGCGGATTTAATTTTTCTGGTAATATAGCACTGTGTTTACTCTGTCCGGCGGTATAATTATAGCGTGATTCGATTAAAATGAAAGAGGAGAACGGAGTTAATGAATATTACTGCAGATTCATGGGGAAGGATTATTTTCGATCATAAGTTATGCATAATACAACTTGAATGATGCATAAGGGATGTTTGCTGAGAATGCTTGAACGTATGAATGCCATTAAAATTTGTGTTTTACTGCGGGCTTTTATGCAAAATAAAATATTTTGCACCGATTGTGGGAAGCAGCAGTCAAATCAATCTTCATTTTAATAGTCTTTCTACGTTGAAAACAGTATTCTGAGATGTTTTATATTTTTTACTGCTTCACATTTCATCGGGTTAATTTCCTGATAAATTCATAAAAATCCGCAATTATCATTCTAGTCAGAATCACGTTTCAGTGCATTTGGTATTCATCGTGCGCGATAAAGGATTTGCCAGCTAGCAAACTATCTCAAAACAATTTACTCGGCTATCATATTGGAATCGCTCATTGGACACTGCCGGCTGTAATAACGCTCTTAATCAACGAGTTCTCGTTAATGATTGATTGCGGGTAGAGCGTAATTTACACCGGGGCTAGGTGCTCGGACGTATACTGTTAATTGCAAAAGAAATACAATGGCGGTGCGATGAAACCGAGGGCCTCGGATCCACCTCGAATCTCCGTGTTATCGGCTCGTCTACAGTTTGCGTTTGCGCCAGCCTGTAAATTAACCAAAATTGTTAATATATATATATTTTACACACTATACGCGTACACGTATATCAAAGATTTCCCGGATAAACCGAGCGCATCGTTCCTGATCGGTTCCCTGCGCAATGTGCAATTAGTTAAAAACAATTAATGCGTCCCCGGAGTATTTTTATAATAGCGTCCGGCAATTAGGCCACTCATAATCGATACGCGGACGGTGTGCAGCCAGCAATTCCCAAAGCGATCGAGAGTACTCGCGCGGGGGCAAAAAGAAGCGAACTGTGCAAATCGGGGGAAATTGCGGCGCTATCTCTTTCTCCTCGTTATTTACATTGGAACATCTAATTAGGCGATCGATCGTATTTAATTACGCGTCGCGGGAGATGTGGGTCATCGTTTCGTAACAGGTAATCCTAAAATGACGCATGTCAATGGAGATGTTCGTTCGAACAACGTTATTTCCTCTGTATCGTTTCGTTTCGTTTGACCGAAGTAGACGTTGTTTTGCATCGATTGTAAATACTCGAAATTAAATTAGTCTTACCGAGAACGATGCCGTATCGATTTCGGTACGGCGAAAAATTCGTTAGCTGCGAGCTTATTGGTTTTCTGATTACTTCATCTGCCAGAGTGCCCGGACAAAGACATCAAGACCAAGATAAAATCAATCTTCTCTATATATGATGATCAAAAGAGCTACGTTTTCTTGTTTTTCATATTTTACCAAGTTCTATGTATAGATTTTTCGAGATACGCGAATTATCGTCACAGTTAAATGCTCTTGAAAAACGTTTAAAAAATACAATGGCAGATCCTTACGATTTCTTCGAGCACACGAACTTCACTTACATTCGGATTTGTAGTTTTATTTGAGAAATATTCGTTTGTATCTTTCTGGTTGAAAAAGCAAGGTTGATTGACAATAAACGACATTAAATTTTATTTAATACTTATTTTTATATATTTTGATATATACTTGATACTCTTGAAAAGTGTAATCAACGAATAATATATTATACACGTCGTTTATAATTTAACAACCTATGCTTGTATCTTTGTAAAATCGTCATAATATTAGTGAAAAAATAATACAAAAGATTTTCCAAAAGTATCAGTGAATATTTCACGAATTTTGTACTACCGAATTCGAAGATCGAAATCTATTTCCACCATTTACATGTATATGCGCGAAATCGACAGATAGATACTGGAGATTCGCAAGCAGCACCACAGATTCATAAAATTTTCATAGCGATTCTTACTTATAATTCATACTTATCCGGCAAACACTGCAATTTCAAGCAACGTATTATTATTATTTATTTATTGCGTTAAATCCGATAAGGTAGAAGCAACGTATTCACATTGGCATATACACGTTCTGCCATCTAAACATCCAATAAACTTTGCGTTGTAAATAATATCTTTCAATGTTTCATCATTTTCAATGGCGATTCTCATTAATTTCCATTAACAATGAGACAGATAGTGCAATTTGATCAAAGAGAAAGATCCGCCGGGTTCGCGTGCTTTAGAACATGCAGGAAGTAGAATTAGTTGGTCATGATCAGACGCGTCGTTCCCCGCATTTTCAAACTCGATTTTCTCGAAAACGAAGCTACGGAAGAAAAAAATCTTCCTATATATTTTTTCACAAGGAATCATGTTATTCGACCGCATACTGTGTAAATTCCATTATGTGACAATACACGTGTCACTATAGCTACTTTCAGTGCTCGATAGATATAACGTTAAGGAATGCATCTTTGCCGTTGGTTTGCGAAAAAAATTCACGGTTTAAACGTATAGTTGGCGAAAGTCTGCGCGGTCGGCAATGCGTTAACACAGGCAGATGGTCCGCGGGGATAACTTCGACTCGAGAATGCTTTATTTGGGCGGCAGGCTAAACAATGGCTCATCAGCGCGTGGGAACGTAGTTTCGCAGGCTTTCACGTTGATAAGCGTCGCGGGGTGCTTGGGCAACGTTATCGCTTCGTAATTACGAGCGAACTAATCAGAAATTAGTGCTATTGCCCGGGCTCATCTAACTATTTCTATAGTATTATTTCATCGCTGTAATTCCGCTCAAAGCAATAAATGGAATCACGTACCGCGTTCATTTACCGTATAGACAATTAATTATTGCCGGTAACTTAATTCCCCGCGGATGATACTAATTCGGCCGAGCGATGCGATCGCTGTTTATCGATCCCCTTCGCGGTCGCGAACTTCGCGAGTCACCTTCGCGGAATGGTCGGCTTCCGGGGGTGTCGATTTCCGTGCCAAAAAATTGTTGTTCGCGGAACGCCCGCCGAAAAAAGAAACAACAGCCGGCTATTCTTTAAATCGTCCCCGTTCGAGAATATTGGGTCAAACGACTACCCGATGTTTCGCCAACTCCGCTTTGCGAAACTTTCCCGCGGAATATATTCATGATGGTCGTTCGGCTTGGCGGAGGATGAGGAGGGGGAAGTTTAATGCAACCCTCAAGAGAAAGCGTGTGTGAAAGTTCGGTATTTCAAAAGGAATAATAGAAGACGGATGAGGGGGTGGGGTCGAGAAAGAGAATACACTTTAAGGAACTAATACCGCGCAAATTCGAAGCAATTTCTTACACAAACGCGAAAGAGTATGCTAATTCCGGCGGCCATTTAACACGGAAACGACCATGGCTGGATAAATTTGAGGTTTTTTGTCTTACGAAAGCAAATTTATTCGAGTACTAATTAACTTTTATCGTTCTTATGCTGCGTGCAATACATACGGTGAGGGACCCAATTACTGTGTCTATATTAACTACATATATTTTTAAAGCATAATGAATATTAAAAGAGAGATATTAAATTATTTTTATTCAAATCAGTCACTATATATGTCATGTATCTCTTTCTTAATATTTATTATGCTTTAAATATGAGTATAATTAATATATGCACAATAATTGGTACTCCCACAGTAATTACGTCCCTTACCCTACCAATAATGTTCAGAACTCTACCTAAATGTTATTTAGGCCAATTTTTCTCTGTCGTACTCACTATTTCCAACATCTTCGATGAATCTTGAATAAAAGTACGTAAAGCCAGATATGTTGCTATATTTTCTACACCTTACAAATTTTTTCTCACCAGTGTCGAGATTGTAGAATTTAAAATATCATTATTAACCCTCGGACTCCTGCAAGTTCTAGACCTATGACCTTCTTTCGATATAAGGCGATGACTCGGGACCGGCTTTCGTCCTACTTCGGACGAAGAAGAAGAGCGATTTTCTTATTTCGAAATAAATAACGTCGTCTAATATCGGAATAAAATTGTACATATTGACGGTCACTCAAGCTTAACCCCGCGGCGATGGTCGCGAAATCCTCCATAGCATATAGAGGGTTAAACTATAAGAAATTGCAAAAGAGATCGATTGTTAGTAACTATGTTCTAGGCTTTTCTGGAAGTGTTCGCAGAACTTTATTGATCATCTTATAAGTGAATGGCATTGTGCATGTGACCGCCAGTCGCCGACAAATATGATTTTTCGATTGAGGAAAGTTCTCAACGCGGCGTTTAAAAAATCATAACAATGTGTAGCCGCGCAGTGGGTTCGGAAAAAAAGTTCACCGCGGTGAATCGCTGATATACCTGGTATATAGCCACGGACAATGATCTCGAATAACTTGAACCCGCAGCGAAGTTTGAAATGGCAAGCAAATTGCCGTCCCTTTTTATCAGGCCGGAGCCCCGAGTTCCTTCAATATACCAGCGAACCGAAGTGCGCGATAAGAAAAGTCTTGCCACAATATGGCGCGGCGCATTCCACTTAAATCCCCGCGATTCTTGCTGCCGCGCCATGTTCGTTCGTTCGCTCGCTCGCTCCCTTGACGTTGGCCGCGTGAATTCTTTGTCGAAGCCTTTGATCCTCGTTGGCTTATTTATTCGATGTTATTTAGGAACGAACTTTCTTTGCCCGCTTTCTTTCGCTAAATTGCATTACCGCGATTCAAAAATTTCACCCCCGGGCGGCCGCCTTTTCTTCCCGGACCCGTGCTTGCGCCATTTTATCACAACCCCGCTACCCACCAAATTTCAAAATACCTCGGAAAAGTTTCCTCCTTGCGAAATGACAACGTGGAATGCTGTCGTTTGAATTTCCTATTTTGTAAATTGTTCTGTGACTCAAATATTTATTTTCTTCCCATCGAGGGGTTGTTACCCTCGAACGGTTGAAAAACACGGGGAATTCTTTGAAGAATTAATACGTACATCCTGTTGTGCGATGCTGTTTTTTAGCTACATATTTTAAGCCAGGAGAACGTAGCAACTATTTACACCAAAACCGTTTCTGCGAAACACCGTTTGTGATACCAAATATACAGGGTGGCCCAGCATTGATGGTACCACCGTGGAGGGGGTGATTATAAATGAGAAAATAAGTCGAAAATAACCACCAAGAATGGCAACACGGAGACAATCCTAGTCGTTCCTGTATATTTAAATTAGTAAACAAGTTCCGTTTCCTTTAGTATTTTGTTAAGTTTTATTGAAGTTACAAGTTGTTGATCCTAAATAACTGTCGTTTATTTATCCCCATTCGTGCGCATACACTCAACGGTCCGCTAATACTGTCGGGCATTCAGACGACGCAACAGAACACACGTATTATTTTTTATCATTATCTTTTTATTTTACTAAACGTATGTTGCCCATTAAGCATCAAATGCAGAAATAAAACGATTTTTACATTTCCAATTATGTATTATTTACAAAAGCGTGCAGAAAAGGATATAAAATGCTAATTAAAAATTTTGGGACCGATGCATTCTGTGAAACGAAATAAATGGACGTAAACAACATAGTTTTCATAGCATAGAAGTCATATATAAAATAACTTATTGCTTTGCTGAAACATACAAATTGCATTATAATACTAGATTACATTTAGAGATTCAGTACTCAAAATATAAAAAGAAAATTGTCATAATTTGAAACAAAATTAGTTTATTCTAATCCCACAAATTCTTCAATTTTTGACAAATTTCAAAATACTCTAGAATCCAGGAAAAAGAAGAAATCTTCCTCTCGATCCTTGAAAAGCATGCTTTATAATTGTTGTAGGCATACTTCTCTTTAATAAATATTTTTCGCACAAAACTCATCTTACTAACGTCTCCGTAATAAATGTTTGTCACAGTTTCGCTATAGTTTTGAGTAAATTAGTTCTGTTATGCTCCACCATTAATTTTAGTTTCTGAATCAGATTTTAAACAGTCACTGGCTCCCGCTCGTCCCCGTGCAAGATTGTCGGTGCTTTGTACTCGTAATGATCCTGTCCAACTTTAGCACAATAAAGAACAAAGTAATAATAATAATTTAGTACAATGCGCGAGACCTTCTTCTTCGTCATGTGCAACAACCGAGCAAACTTCGTTCGCGTGACGTGTTCGTTTGTACTACTAAACTTGACTTAATTAAAAGTTACTCCGTTACAAGGCATGATTACAGTCAGCCAACATCGAACATTCGTTCTGCGCTAAAGACAACTACAATTTCTCACAAAAAAGTTATATCATTTCATCTGTTGACCGATAGTTAACCGATATAAGCTTCTCGTCCACTTTCGCTCCGATCCAACTTTTAATTTAATTAAAATCCGACTTCTAGTTTAAATAATTTAACAAACTCTCCTATTAATTCATACCGTATCAGCAAAAGTGTTAATTATATTATAATTGTATTCACTTGCGAGATATATCGCTTGAGATCGTTATCATTCATCACCCAGTTAACAGTTTAACAATTCCATTCGAACTCCGTAATATAATTTCATTATACTGATATGTTTCTACTTATAATTAATCGTGTATTAATTTCAGATTGCTTTACTGAAAAGCCAATAATTCGTAGAATACGGGATAATGTCAAAGGTTACATTTTTTGTGACAAACTATAAAATGAACTCAACCCTACTCCACAGAGATAGCGTTTGAACAGATATTCTTTCATGACATTTAATATTCTAGCCTCCACGCACTGAAATATTCAGACAGTTTATAAATATTTGCAACTTTCCGGCAGTCTATATTTAGTGTTTTCTCGAGATTAAATTAGTATTCAAATACCGATGTAGGTGACCCGGCTGAGCCACCGATACCAAAATGTCGCGTATAAATACATGTACATCAATATACAGGGTGGTTGATAAACACTTCCAATGTGACCGAACTGTTTTCCTACCTATTAACTTACTTGCTCAAAAGTTGCGAGCAATTGAAAGAAAAGATCATTGTAGCCCTTCATAGTTTAAAACAATCGAATACGTTAAAAAGTGTTCATAGAAATTTAATTAGAAGAGCAGAAGTATGTGTTCGGCAGAATAGGCAACATATTCAGCAATTTTTGTAATAATAAACTTTATGATTACTTCATATTATTACATTATGCATTCCTAATTTTCCGTTACGGCAAAAACAAACTTGAACTGCGATAATATCCATCGGGACAACGATCTACAGTGAGATCCGTTATAACGAGACGTGATAAAGTGCACGTGTATCGAGCGAAAATTCCAATTCGATTTTCTATAAAACGAAGCCACAAACGAAAAATTTTTATTCTATATTTTCGACATCTTTTTTCGCGTAGAATCACCCCCTTTCCGCTTGTACCACCAGTTACCAATCACCCTGTATAATATACGCTAGTTTTCGTTTTATTGTGTATATGTACAAATATTGACAATCATTTCTGTACAGAGATAGACTGCAAGAATACTTGTGGATGTATTTAAAGCGAAGAGTTAAACGGAATCATTCTCTGCATTATTGACTGAATTATAGTCTCTTCTAGAAACCGAATGTCTAGAGACTGATAGAGACTCGTCAGTGACAAAACCGCCGAGAATAATCAAATTTGATCCTTATTACTAAGATAAGTAACTAACGAAGTAACTACGAAACAGAAAGAAGCGTAGGGTGTTCTATCTTTTTCTCCCCGACTGTATATCATTGTACAGTGAATTCTCGATATATATCAACAAAGCGCGTCTTGCCAGCGACATATATCGTCAAGGAGACATATCCGAGCAGTGTTATGTTTACACACCTCGGCGTATTAGGCATCTCGAGCATGGTGGCTCCTCACGGGGTATAGCCCGCAGTAGTGGAGATAATTCCGCGACGTTTATCATTCAGTTTTTGGCGACATATATAGGGAATATACTGTATTTGGTGTTTCTATTGCCGATAAACAGGAGCCGATGTCCCATGTGACTGGAACGATCCTTACAAATTGGATAATCGCGTTTGTCCGTCGCGTAAGCGTTGTTCTCAGATCGTGCAGTTTAAAAGACAGCCCGGCCGCCGTCGAATTACAAAACGTCTGGTCTGCGAGGCTGTGAGAAGCGAAATAGGACGCGGAAGGAGGAGGGCGGATACTGCATGCGAAATTACTCCCGCAAGCCTGCCGTCGAACAGGTTCCAATAAACGCACGTACCTCGTTCACTCGGTCGGACGAATTAACTCGTTTCTCGGGAGAATCGACTGGCTTCGACCGCCGGTTGCGGTTTCGAGGCGCTTTGTATGGTAGCAGGTAACCGTATTCCGGCGTTGCTCCCTCGCGTCTGGCTGTTAGTCTCTCTGGATCGTCTCCGGTTCTGTTAACCATGGCCTAGCCAGCAGTGCCTTCGGTCGTCTTCAGGATCGGAGGCGTCGCGACGCCGGACGTGGAGCTCGAAACTTTAGGGCAACTTCGCTAATATGCGAAACAGACATGCCCCCCGGGCTGAATGACGATACACGTGGCTGCTCGACAGGATACCCCCTGTATGAAGAGCCAGCGTTCCAAAAAAAAAAGCAAGAAAGAAGAAAACGCCTAGGGAAGAAGAAGACAGATTCGCAGACTACACATTGTTTGCCGTCGAGACGTTCGCGCCAGAAACAGAAAGAGACGGCCTATGTCGTAAGCCTATGCCGTCTCCTCGTCTCGGCTCGGCGCCTCGCTTCATCCTCGCGTCTGTTCATCTCTTAACTACGGGAAAGGAACCACCAGACACTTTTGTGCGACTCGCACAAAGGAACACCCGCCGCGACGACACGTGCCGACCCTCGCAGAAACGGGGTACAGATGATTAGCGCGTTCGGACCGGCACGGCGCGACGCGACTCGTCGAGCGACACCCCCGAAAATTCTTCGTTTCCGCTGACTTCGCTCCGCGACTTGTCCTCTGGCACGTGGAGCATCAACGAATCACACTCGATACGCATGAAGAATAGAATGCAGCGATTACTCTGTATATGTCGCCAAGGACTGGATGATAAATGAATCATCCCCACTACAACGAGATGTGTCGGATGCCGAGGAAAGTAAACGTAACACGCCCCGGCTATGTCTACTGGACGATACATGTCACTGGCAAGACCCGTGTTGTTGACATACAGTGTGTCCCACGAGCTCTGTCCGCTTGAATATCTATGAATGGTGGACAATTCATTTACAGGTATTTTTCTAGTTTCGGCGAACTACAGTGATTTCTCTGTGCACAATGTGTCCCACGAACTTATTACGAAAATGTTTCCGTAAGTTCAACTGTTGAACCCAAACTGTTGCTATTTCTACAAATGATTGACAGATTTCTTAACGCTAGGTTCACGGAGCACTCAAAGTGAGTATTTTGGATTACTTTATAAAAATAACAAGAACGTGCTACCCACATTTTTAGCAATATTTTTAAAATAATATACAGTGTGTCCCACGAACTCTGTTTACTGGAATATCTTGGTTATTTCAAACAATACGAGAAAATGTTACTTACAGAAGTTGTAGGGTTTAAGAAGCTACGTAATACGGTATAAATGATATTTTTGCAAGTGGAGGCGTAGAGAAAATATAGAAGTCACCTTTGTTTTTTTTTTAATGGAATATACAATTTTTTATTTCAATAGATTGGCGTATTCTGAGTATAAAAGTGCTGAAGTGTGTTTGACCTGAAACTTACCGTTGCTGAGATATTTTAATGTTTTCATTCTATTAGTTTCATTATGGAACAAATTCAAGGATATGCCCACTAAGACAAATGTAAACATTGGTAGGCTTTCGACGTCTCTCAGTGTCAGTTCTCAGTTAGTGAACATAAGATAGTCAATATGAAATTTTTATTCGAAGAACAATTAGAAATGCTCCTAAATTATGGAGAACGTAAGAGAAACGCTATTGTGACTTGAAACTTGTACAAGATTCAAGACTTACACAAGATTCTTGAAATATTGTGTAAAAATTAAAAGAAACTGGAAGTCTTGCTGTATGTAGTGATGAAGATAATGAAAGTAATGTTATTGAAATGGTACAGAATCATCAGAATCATAATATCAGTGTAAGTAAGATTGAGGGTGAATCTGAAGTCAGGAAAGGTAGTGCATCACGAATTCTCACTCGTCAGAAATATCATCCGTACCACATTAGCCTTCACCAGAAATTACGTGATATGGATTATGTAAATCGTGTTAGATTTTGTGGATGTGCTCAAGGGCAGTTATAAATTAATCCCCCTTTTTTCTCTTTACTACTATTTACCGATGAGGCTACTTTTACCAGCACTGAGTATGTTAATTTACATAACACGCATTTTTGGTCAGTACAAAATCCTCACTGGCTACGAGAAATTGATCATCAAATACGCTGGTTCATTAATGTGTCGTGTGGAATCATAGGACAATAAATAATCGAGTCTTATTTCATTGACGGCACTTTCACTGGTCAAAAATGATACGTTCAAAATACATTGCCAAATTTATAAGAAATAAGAAAATAAATTTATAAGAAAACGTGAGATTAATTGTTCGTCAGACAATGGGGTATCAGCACGATGGATATCCAACACACTACGCTCGAAGGGTGAGAAGTACACTCAACCAGTTAACTGTGATTGACGAGTATACTCGTCAATCCGAAACTCTATCGCGGTGCAGTTAACGTTCATGAATTGTTAAATTCTTAACGAATAAAAAAGTAATACTTTCTCATATAGCTCTACGAGGGCTTTGACTTTTATAATAGCCGCATTTGGCATGCGTTCGACGTGTATATTCGTCTTTGCTTGATTATAATTCCGCGCCGTGAGAGATTTTTCAAATTCAATTCCAGAGTTATTCCCAAATCGATGGATAGGACTCGGTGACACTATTTACTGGCCAGAACGAAGTCCAGATTTAACACCCCTAGATTTTTTCTTGTGGTTAACATTGAAAAATATGGTGTATCGAGATGCACCAACAACTCCAGAAGACATGACGCAACGAATTATTGCAGCGAGAGCTACAATAGACGCTTGAACAATAAGACGTGTAAGAGACGCAACAGATCAGAGATTACAACATCAAGTCATGTTGTCCAAGTTTTAGGACGAATACACTTTAGTACTTTAGCCAATCCATCGAAATCGAGTATAAAAAATTGGACATTTCATTAAAAAAAAAAAACAAAGAATGTCGTTTATACTATGTCACGTAGTTTCTTAAACCCTACAACTTCTGTAAGTAACATTTTCTGTAAGTAACGGTCGATACGTAAGAACGTTCTTTGACAAGAGATCTCTGATGAAAACTCGCCGAAAGTATGTGCCGGAGATCCAAGAGAGTGGGATGGGGGCCAATCCTCGGAAAGCGGTGGACCTGGAGCCAACACACTACGTTTTCGAGGTACTCGTTGTGTGTAGGCTTCGAGCAGATTGGCCTACGACCCGATCTGTCGTGATAGACAAAACTCTTGCAAGAAGTTCTCGGAAGTCCCGCGTCCGAAGTGCGGAGCGAGAACCCGGGATTGCCCCGGCGATATTCGCGAGTCGAGTTACAAAAGTGTACACCCAGCAAGAATCGGAGCTATCCTTGCAGCTCGAACGCGAGGCGACGCAATGAAACTATTCGACCGAGAGCAGCAGGAAACTGGAACCTCGAAGAGATCTCGGGGCTGCAGCCAGCGAACCGATACCCGGGTTTGTACAGCCAACGGAGAAGGTGTATTTGCTTGTCCGGCATCGTCAATCAGCGCCGCTCCGCTCTGTCTTTATTATCATACAAATTTTACTTGGGAATTTTGTCCTGCGCGCGGTCTTGATCGACGAATCGCCCGCGTGTCCGCATCCGCACCGCTCGAGATTGAATCTATTCTGAAGTTCCGAAAGCAGATTCGAATCGGGGGAACGTAATTTTCTCGAATTGAATTATCCTCCGCGATTTTATATCTTATTCCGCTCGTTCCACGGTACATTAATTTTACTCGCATTTGTTTGTACATGCACTGTGCGAACCTTTGGGAAACTTTGTGCCCGGAATTTAGTATTGACGATCACTGAGACTGCAGAGATTCATCCGTGAGGAATTATTCAAGAAATTTATTTCTTCGTATATACAGGGTGGTCCTTTTAAGTAAGGCCGCCTAAATATCTCTTCAGGTTATTGTGACGAAAGAGATATTTGTTACGTAACGTTCATAGCGGTCCACATATCTGGCAAGAACATTTATTTCCAAAGGTCATTTTCGATACACAGCTACATTTTTTATGGCATCGTGTAACTGATCGAAAAATACATCCAAATATGTATAATAAGATGACCTTGGAATGACCTTGATCTTCGAAAATGAAAGAAAACGCTAAAAATTTGGATAGCCATATTGTTGTTATTTTTATAAAGTAATGTAAAATAGTGACCTTTGGTGCACCGCGAACCTAGTGTTAAGTGCAGAAATTAACTCGTAGCCGTGTATTCGTGAATTTATTAATTGTTCATGAACAAGGGAAACAACGTTCTACCCTCCAAAATGATCTTACTTTGACTGGACATATTCTGAGTATGTGTAACTTTCAGTGAACGTTAAAAGATTAAATGGCCGCCGTTCGACCGGTAACTAAAAAGGTAGACAATGGTCAGTTACAATGTAAAAGAAAGTATAAGAACAATAGTAATTTATTGACAAAAGAAACGATTAACCGAAATAATTACGTGGACTGATAAGATTGAACCATCGGTGATCGCTTCAGTGATCTGAGCGATAATATCGAAGCGCACAATTGAATTTTGGCCACGATTTCGAAGTTGAGAGTGCAGAATACGCATCGACCCTGTTGGGTGAGATCAATCTCTTTGAATGACGATGTTCATCGCACGCGTCCTAGGCAGCTGCCATCGGAGAATAGGCGCGATGCCAGAATTCGACAGCGTGTCCATTGCCCGTGGTTTACTTGATTACGTCCTCGTTGATTCATCCGCGTGTATACAACGAACGTCATCACTAGTTACGTGAGACTTGGCACATGAATGGAATCGTGACCGAGTGTCCCGAGCATCAGGAAGCCTGATCGGCTCCAGCCAATCCCGATTCAAGCGACCCTCGCTGCACCCGGATCAGAATTACCTGAAGACGTCAGATTCACAATTGCTTCATTGTCCCCGGGGGAACGGGGATGAGAGGTCTCGTGTGTTCGATAGATTCCTTGCTGCTCCCCTCGAAGTGACAAAGACGCGAGCCTGCCGATCCCATTGTCCGTTTGTGTAAATATTAAGCTGGCAGAAAATTTGTTGCGACTCGCAGATACCATTGAACGATGGCGGCGTTGTTCTCCCACCAGTTCTGTTGTCCGCGAATAATCAGTTTGGCTTCTATTTTGGAGACTCGCCCCGCTCAATATGCTATTGTTTCCCTTGGAAAATGAATGACAGCTGGTATTACGTCGAAGGATAGAAAGTTCATACGTGCACCTACTAAATCAGTAAAATAAGCAAACCGGTGCAGAGTGAACGTCCCAGAAAGGATCAACGAGCGCGCCTTATGAGAAGTGCTTAATTAATCAGCGCCCGCGCCGATGGCGACTATTAGTTAAACGCTAATCGCGAAAGTGAAACGGCTGGGATAGCGGAAATCACGATACGAAGACCGGCTGAGTCCTTCGGGTTTCGGGTGAATTACAACCCGAAGGAATAGCTAAGTATCCGGGTCAACGCGATAAACTGATTTACTGCAAAACCGGGGCATTATCGTCGGCGACGTGGCGGAAGTTGAACGCCCCCGCTCCCCCTGCTGTCTCTATTCAATGAGCAATGGGGGTATTTTTCGAGGAAGGAGCTCTCTCCCAAAGTCCCGTCGTATCGGCGAGAAAGTTGCGGGGCCGAGGAGGTAGAAGGGGTGCCGCTATCGCAGCTAGGATTTAAAATTATTCAGAACGGAACGGAAAACACCTTGACGTCGGATCTGGGCGTCGTATGTTTTTGACTTCCGCATAAAAAACAGGCCGGGTTCGGATCCGGGCCAGAGCCGGGACGTAGTCGGGCCGGGTCAGGCCAAAATGGAAGAGAACGGGCCGGCACGGGATGCGATGGAGCTACTGACATTTTTATACGATCGAGCACCGGGAATCGCGTCGACATGCAACGTCGATCCATTATGCATGCCTTCCCCGAATTCGCCTTTGCTCTTTCGTCCGATTTCTTCTTCCCGTGGCTCGAGTGCGCCGTGTCCGATGCCGCTATTCTTAAGGCGGTCGCGTAACCCAAAATCGAAGAAAAAGCGTGCAGCACACCTCCCCCTCGATCTCCGCTCCCTTTGGCGGGGAGATGGGGGCGCATAAAATTTTGAACAGTTTGATGTACAGGATATATTGGAATATTTGAACCCGGCCTTATCGATGAACTCGGAATACCGAGGCACTAAAAGTGGATCGTATCGGAGCGTCTTACTCGGGAGTTTCTTCTTTTACTTCTCCGGGCTTTTTTTCTCTTCTCCTCGTTCCTTTCTTCGGTATAGGTTTCGGGTATACACTCGTATCATTTTAGTCAAACTGTTTGCATTTAGACGGCCGTGTCTGCTGTTATGTTAGGAACCTGATCGACGAATCGAGTGTGTTCGGGCAGACCCGAGATGGTAAGGGTATTTCTGGTATTTTTTAGATTCGATCTGTGTCGTGATGTGGGGAATTTGTGCGCCTGTCTTCAAACTGGACACTCAGCTTCGAAAAATTATCTAATAATATTGACACTTTATTTTATTATAATTCTCATTATCTCATGAGATTCTTAATCCAGATATTTATATTTCTTTTTATTGTATGTAAAATACAGATCATTCATAAAGACTAGACTGCGTGTTTTATATATTTGTGACAAGAATAAAGAGACAATTTACAGTAGTACAATTTAACGTGGTCGACGAATTAGAAGAATTTTAGTTCATCAATGTACAATACTAGGTTCGGCTTATTAAAGTTACAAAGAGCAGAATGAAAATTGTCCTTCTGTTTCTTGCAATTGATGAAAACAAATTTAATTTGCACATCGATCCGCAGTGTAATAATTACTATAATGTGTTTAGAACGTCGAGTATCAGCGCCAATAATTCCCGGAATATAGAATTTCTAGAACAGTAAAATTGATCGTAGTAAGAACTGCTTGGACCTATTGCATTCTTAAAATTCTATCAAACGTCGGTTTGCTCGAGCATATGAGAATGAATTTTTTGGGGAAACGTTGTTGTAACCAACGCGTGACCGCTACGCGTCCTATTAGGAACAGGACGCTTTCCGGCTGCTTGAAAACCAGCCCGATCCCGGTTTTACGATAGCGTAAAGTCACGCCGGGGCTTTGGAAACGCGGCGAAAGATCTGCGTCCGTGCACTTGGCTTATCTGCACCATAAACCTCCACGCAATCGATACGATCGAACGGCTTACGCTTTGCACTCGCGAAATAATTGGGAATTACCCGTTCATCCCCGCGGCGCCTCCTTCAATCCCCGTCCCGGTCCAATTGGGGTCGAGGGAAAAGAGTCAATTCGATTCGGCTGAACTGTGCCTCTGATCACCGCGTTAAAATTACTTGGTTTTTTACTAGGTACTCCGCGGAAAATGTGCTCGAAATGGTAATATAATTGAAATTGAAGATATGCCGTCGATTGAAAAGCGAGCTCTTGTCATTGTTCGGGAGATGACATGGCTTCGTACGTGTCCTTTTATTCGTTCCATTTTCTTTCGCGAGGAAAAGATTTTCATACACATTTGTTATTATTTCTTTTATCTCGGTGCAAATTGCTCAGGTGCCTGAGTTACAAAGAAAATACAAGTTTTTCGATTTCATTTTGTCACGTGAGAGGTTTGCGTTTGGATAACAGAATAATTGCTTTTTCGATGGCAAGCTTCTTGAATCATGACAGAATATTTTAGCACTATGTCACTATGTCAATCAGGACTTGTTCAATTAGCCCATTCATTTTTAGAAAATATTCTATTTGCGGATTTTGGATATTCAAGAAATAAATGTTCCGATATAGAAATCTTTGTTTTAATCTTTCTGTTATGAGAAAAATGGTGGTATAGTTCGCTCTGATTTAAATGGAATTATGTCAAAATATTTCTGTCGTGCTCTTGCATGCGTCGTTCTATACGTGTCTGATTAATGGTCGTTCTTTCCACTTGCTGTGTAGATCAGCATGTTTCGAGCCGTTAACAACTTTTTAATGAATTAATGGTTAATAAATGAATGAAGCACTAAATAAATAGTGGATTTGCGTTCGTTTTGGAACAGTACTAAGCAAAAAATTGACTTAGAATAGTATTCATTCCTCTACAGAGAGCGTCTTAAAGTTTGTATTATATTCTGTGCTTTACAAAATTCTTTCAAAATTCTAACCTCGATTGTAGTTACTGTTTAAAATGAATCACGAGAAAGTAATCATTAGAAATATTCTATAGTGAACAAATGTGGCAAACCAGTGAATTATCAAGTTAAATTCAGTCTGTATGTAAACTGAACAGCAATTTACTGTCTTTATACAGAGTGCGGCCGAATAACATGTACAAGCGGGCACGATGGGATACCTAATGAGAAAATAAGAAAAACATACAGAATAGAATTTTTTCATCCGAAGCTTTGTTTTCGAGAAAATCCAGTTTGAAAACGCAGCGAATACGCATACTATTCGATATTCATCGTCTGACGTGTATGATCATGACCAGCCAATTCTACTTTCTACATATAGTAAAGCACACGAACCCGACGGATCTTTAAATTCAATTTTCTCGAAAACGAGGCGCCAAATGAAAAAATGTTATTTCTTTGTTCCGGTTTGTATTTACATGTAGAATTACCCCCTGCCCGCTTGTACACGTTATTCGGCCGCACCCTATATAATACGATCGAGAATGGAAAATCGTTAGTAATGGATTTTTGCTCAGTCTAAATGACGTAATAGGCAGTGGTGAATCATTAAAATCGATTAAATCTCTGGTATCTGTGAATTTTGCACACGTCAGATATACAAAATAGTAATTGAAATAATGATTCGGAATCAACAACGACAGATGGAGTATTATGCCACAGTTAGATAAGCGAAATTCAATCACGTTGAACAGCATTGGCATTGTCTAAACGTTAATGTACAGTGTAAGGCGTTTAACAGATAATTGTTGTATTGTCACGTTAACTATCATACGTGGCGCGACGTCCTCGCAGAACTCCTTTTCGGTGTTGTTTTTCCTGGGATGTCCAGGCAGTCGGGAAAACTGCGGCATATTAAAATCGGGGCGAATGAAAAATTCATTCGCGACCGCGATGCATTTCGACTTTCCACGCGGCCGGCTTTCCCGTCAAGATACGCAAGCCGTTTGATTTCCCGAAGGCGCGCGAATTTAAAATTAATGATCGACAGGAACTGCGTCGATCTGGGAAGAGCTGGGGCTTTCCGCGGACTACGAACGGAATATGACTGACACGGCAAGGGAATCTTTAGACCAATCTTTAATAGCGGACAGGCGAACGCGATCGCTATGCCGCGCCGGGCAAAATGCTTTGGGAATTCGCGCCAGGATTTCTACATCGTTGTATCCCGGTCGACTGAAAGAATTCTCCCCCGGGACTCGGGTTATAAAGAGGCGCTGGATTTTGAGGAGGATCTCCGGGGAATCGGGCATCCGTGAAACTATAATAAATAAAGAGAGTTGGGAAGCTTTTTTGATAAAATGGCCCGAATTTTTGCATCGTGCACGCCAGAAAAGTCGAAAGATTGTTGATGTTGCTCGAGCTAAAAGTGAATTGCGAATTTTCTCTCTAATTAGATCCCTAAATATTTGCACTGATTACAAGACACAGGAGCGAAATAAAAATCTCTTTCTTCTTTTAATTATTTTATTAAGCTGAAACCAATACGCTGGTACCCTTAAATCTTTGTCATATGTGTACTGTTTTAAATTGTGCTTACCCATTTTTCTAATAAATGCATAAAATCCACAGTCTACATTCACAGTCTAATTACATTCTTAATATATTCCTTACTCCACATGCGCATAACGATCACGACTTCGTATTTTTTTGTAAGTCATATATTCTAACTCGTTAGTCTAAATTAAGGCGACTCAGAATACCTAAAACACTTTTAGAAGGACCTACAGTCATTTCTCGATATTGTAAGGATTTCGGCGACCGAGGCCGAAATAAATAAACAGACTTTAAGTATTCTGAGTGTAACCCCCTTTTTTCCTTTGGCCATCCTTACAAAATATGTCGTAAATACTTGGCTGATGAAAGTTACAGAACTATCTCCACTGCCGCGGGGAGTGTAAACATAATACGGGTCGGATACGACGTTCCCGTGGATAAAAGAATAATAGTATCTCCAATAACGATGCATGTCACTAGCAAGACCCGTGTTGTTGACAAATATCGAGTAACCACTGTATATCGTTTTTAAAGTATGTCTATTGCTTTTTCAACAACGTTCAAACGTGAAAACGTCTATAGATAATGAAAATACACAGCCATAGATATTAACAGTTTGACCACGAATAATACACAGAATTCCCAGTATAAGTCACTGCGAGCCTCGCGTTTAAAGGTCACTGGGACTACCCACACCACCACGGATAGTGACTTTTACATTTCCAGCGTGCACTGTGTATTTCAAATGCAACGTTTCGCGACAACCACGGACTTCGTCTAAATGTCACTCGCCAGAACGGCGTAAGTGACATATATCGAGATTTCACTAGAAATGTTGAAACACGCATTATACTCGGTATGGCGCGCAGACCCGATCCACCATCTGCGAAGGGTAAACCGCATACGGAGTCGCGAGTTTCGATGAAATCGGAAGTGTCGGGGCAAGATTACGAGCACCAGCTGCGAATAGTCGCTCGAGAAGAGGGTGGCCGAGCTAAGGCGATGCTTCATTGTCGACGTCCACCGTCGTAGTTTCTATAAGCTCTGAAAAGAAGCGGAGGCCCGGAGCGCATCGCGTAACCCCGATGACTGGAAAGATGTTATCGGGCCGACCTGGCAATGTTTACCCGCAAGCGGACTAAGGACGAGGCGGTGCCCTGGACCCTTTCAACCGAGGTTATCAGCCATTTGCATCACGACCGTAACAAGAACTTTTTCCCAGAACGGGGGGATGGGGGGAGGGGCACGCACCCAGTCATTGACACTGACTGATACATTTTTACCTTCTCTTATCGAGTGATATATAGAGCCGCGGCGACCCGAGCGTGGCTCGTTTTTGTCAGAGCGGAGAACTCGCCGAGGCAAAAACGCCCGGTGAATGGCTGAGATTTTCCGGACTACATGGACGATAATTATTTCTTTCGACTCGGCGCGGCGCGGCGCGGTGGCCGGCACCGTTAGCCGCGGAATTTAAAACCGCGAACCATTGAATAATATTTAATATTCATCAAGACGCGAAATGAAATGAATATGCAGCCAACTGAACAGGCTGGAAATGGGGGATATTACAGTTGGAAAAAAAGCAGGTGTATCGGGGTCACGGAGGCTCCGTCGCGCCGTTACGACTTAAAGATAAATCTCCTACCCTTTGCCGAGCGAGCGTGCTTCTGAGACGCGCAGAAACGTCGTCGAGTAGTCTCCTCTTTGTCCAAACATTTTTTCCCCCCGCCCTGTCGTTTTCCCCGGCTCACTGTCAAATAGCACACGTGCGCGCGGGCGTCCTCCGCCTCTTACCATTTTCCTCCCTGTTTTTCATCCCGAAGCTATTTCATTACACACGGTACGTGTCCTGATGAACAAGAAATGAAAAAAAAAGGAAGAGAAAATACCCCGGCTCACGTTGATTGCGGAAAGGGCGAAGAAACCTGTACCAGCTCATTGAAACGGGTCTCGTTCGTGCGTTTTAATAGAAGCTAGATCAGCCGGACCGACGAATAGAGGAGCCGAGAGACCGACGAATGAAAATAGAGTACCGGCGTGGCGATTCAGGGCCCCGTAATTACGGGATTTAATGCGCGAGAGACACGTGTCCCGGACATAGTAAAACCCTGTAACATGTTTCTTGACCGCGATTCAGCGTGATTCCGAGCAACGATGGTTTCTGGAAAGCGTTAAATTGTCGCTGAAACTATCAGACACCCTCTGCAGAAAGAACGTCGGAACCCGGCGACACGCTTCCTCTAATAAATTACAGGCCGTATACTGCGATACAAGGCATTCGCGATAATACGACTCTCTCTCTCTCTCTCTCTCTCTAACCTCCCTTATTACTGACCTAAAATCTCGACTGCGCGCTAACCCCTTCCGCCATTACGGTTGCTGTCCTTCCAAGACGATACTGCTGTTCGTGGCTCTTTCCGCCTCGTTTCTTTCACGGTTCCCGGCCACTCGGTTCGACTACTCTGATCTGTCCGCCGGTTTACGGTTCCATTTCGAAAAAAGAACGCGAGTTACCGGTGGAAAGCTGCCTCCAGGTGTGCTCCGCCGTGCGCCCCTTCGACAACGCAATAAAGAGAACCTGATGGGATACAAGCGGCTCAAGGCAGAGTGGTATTACGCGGGCAGCTTTGTCGCGGCCGTGTAACCGGTTGAAGGGGAATTAATTACATCGCGTGATGATCGAAATCTCCGGGCCAACCGGTGTTATTATTTATTCCCCGGGTCGCCGGCGTGGCCTTATCAGCCGGACGAGGGAACGCGCGATACCGAAATCCGTGATAATTGCGAGGTCCTTCGCGGGGGTGGATGACCATCGTGCACTGCGGCGGAAGGAACGGGGGAATGTCGGCTTTCTTACATGGGAAGCCAAACAAATAAATGTTCTGACGGGCGAACATAAAACTCATAATATATGAGATAGAGGAAATACCAGCGATCTCTCACGTGAATCCTCACGTACTACTCCCATACATCATCCCCCGACCACCGGCCAAGACCCTCTCGGCCTCCACAAACTCAACAACTTTTCCAACACCGTTTCCATTTACATGTACACGCGGGTTCCGTCGGGTCGATGCGCGTTGCATTTCATATTCGAACACACGGCCGCCGCGCCGGATATGTCGGGTTTTTATTCCGGCGAAAACGCTCGCAGAGGCGTCCCTTAAAACCTCATAATTCTTAATTTGCCTTTCGAACGACGACCGGGATACGCTCTCTGATTTAAAACGGGATTTCGCTCCTCGCCCCTTCTTATGTTCGAAGCGAAATCCTTTTCCTGGTTTGATCGGTAAATACTTGATCCCCCCTTTCATTTCGGTAGAATAGAAATCACTCGGCTTAGCCCATTGTCGCGCGATTCGCAGATACATTGATCAGAACTTTCGTGTCATAACAGAAGAAAGAAAACTTATATTCACTGGACAAAATTATGTATTTGATGTATTTTACTATTTCGTATAATTACTTCCTTGAAACGGGTGAATCCAGGGGTAATTTGCAGTAAGTGTTTCCTTTACGAAAATGTTTTCCGTGGCTTCGTTAAGGAGTTATTAACAAACGCACACAGGCCAATCAGAGCGCGGCTACTGGCGGCTCGTGCTGAGCTGGGCGTTGGCATTGGCCGAGCCGGAATTCGTTCTTCGTAGCCGCGCTCCGATTGGTCCGTCCTTTCGTTGATAACTCCGTATCCAAGTCTCCGGGAACACTATCGCAAAGGAAAAAGTTACTTCAAATCACCCCTGGATTCAGCCCTTTCGAGAAAGTACATTTTTGGGACACCCTGTATATTGGATGCGTGCTTTCAAGTGAGTATACTAAGTCCCAGGTTTGTATGGTATTCAAAAGGGAAATTAAAGGGAGAAACATGGACATAAGATGATCTTGGTCCGATAAAATGATGGGATACTTGATACGTTTTCCGTTTTTAGGTTTCGTAGTCAGTCAGCAGTGATTCACATCGGACGTGTGAATCATTCATGTAACTATTACAGTGATTTCTCTATATATGACGCCGAAGCCTGGACGATGAACGTCGCGGAATTATCCCCACTACCACTAGTCGGCGGCGATATTAAGAGTTTTATGGCATTATTGCATAGACATTCGGCTAGCTTAGCAAATAGTTCTCCAACAGATTTTAATTTTTTTTTATATAGAATAATCGTAATTTTGAAAAGAACTAAATACAGTGATTTCTCTGTATATGACGCCGAGGTCTGGATGACAAACGTCGCGGAATTATCCCCACTATTGGCTCTGGTATGTCTGGCAAGATCCGTGTTGTTGACATATATCGAGAATTAATTGTATACAGTATTGACGCGTCTAGTTCTATAATAAATAAAAAAAAACAGGTAGGGTAAGGGACCCAACTACTGTGGGGGTACACATTACTGTGCCTACATTAATTATCCTAATCTTTAAAGCATAATGAATATTAATAAAGAGATATATAAAATATATATTTATATATATATATATATAAATTATATTATATATAATTGGGTCCCCTACCCTAAGCGATGAATCGAAAGCCAAATCTATTGGATCTTCTTGTTCCGGTCCGAAACTTATACCGTCGCTTGCTACAATATTGCTACAAATTAGACAAAAACAAATCCACAAAATTTTTACCGATCTTTCGTTAGGAAAATAAAAGTTTTGCTAGACCAACGACAGGCACTACAGCATCCGGCGGGTCTAATGGCGCGAGAATCGGTGCTTGTTCGCGGGAAATAGTACCGACGCGGCAGCGAGTAAATTGAAATCTCGAGGGGTGTCTCGTTCCACGATAAAAACAGCAACGCCGTCTCATTATAACGCCTTGAGACAGTGACGAGGATTTTTGTCTCGTCGTTCCGTTCCGGCGCGGTGTATTTGGTGCGCCCGACCCTTAAGCAACCGGTGCAGCGTCACCGTCGCCGTTCAGTCCCTAATTCAAGCTCTCGGGCTTAATCCTGCGTTTGCCGCTGGACGCGATCATATTTCGCGGATCCCGTGATACAGAAGCAGCCCGGCGGAAGGCTTATCTCGGGGGTCGAATGCGCTGGGGCGGCAGCGCGTTATGAGTTAAGACGTGGAACGGGTTGCATAAAACGGTTTTAGCCAACGTAGTGCGGGTACGGTGGGGAGCGAAGAGCTAAGGGCGAGGAGGGGGACGGAGGAGGCGGCGGGTCGCACAACACGCTGCCGGTCCCGGCAGGTAGTAGTTTCGAAGGTGCGAGCACGCCGAGTGGACGGGAGAGGAGATGGCTAAAGTATGCCAAGAAGGGGGAAAATAAAGGCAAGAAGCTTTAGGGAGAAATAGATTAAGGGGAAGAAAGTGGCGGCTGCGCGCGGAGGTGCAGGAGGGAGGGGTTTTTGGTGCGACGCAGACAGCGGCCACCGGAGGCAATAGAACCATGGAGAAGATAAGGAGAGGAGAAACTTGAAAACTCCCGGGGTCTCAACAGCAATTAAAGTAAAATTATACAAAAGTGCATGCAGAGTGGCGCGTCTCGCGCGCGCGTCAGGCAGCCGAGAAACAACTGCAAGGGACTTACACTTTTCCCAACCCTCTAACCCTCTTCCTCGCCCCTATCCTGCCACCCTCGTTTCATTTTCCCCCCTCTCTCTCTCTCTTTCTATTTTTTCGCCACGTGTAGCAGCCCTCAACTGGAGTCTCGGCAACGAGATCTCTCATATTTAATGACCCAGTTGGACTGCCTCCGGCGGCGAGCTGAACACGCTGAATTTTAACACCATTCCCGTGACTGCCGCGAGGAAAAAGGACTCCCGGAATCCTCGTATAACGAACTCGTCGACTTTGAACTTGATTCCATCCTACTCTCGCCACGGCTCTTCCGTTTTCTGCGACCTCGTAAGGGGGCCATGCCGGATCAGAAAAGTATTTGCTCATTCAGTTTTTCTGGGGAGAACAGCCTGTAAAAAATGCTACGCGTAATGCATGGTATTGTTATGATCCGTTGTTCACGGAAATAATACGCGAGATACATAATGTACGGTTACAGAATAATATGTGAACTTTTTAAATCTTACTCTTGTCTGTTAGGCTGCATTCTTATTTTTAACACGTTCGCGTCGAGTTATTTCTGACACGGTTGCTGGAAGAATTCGCAAGACGAAATTACGTTGTTTTAAAGATACGCCTACGACTTCCTAACCAATTAGTACCAAGGCCAATTCACACTATACGGCACGGAAGAATGTTTTTTCGGTTCGGTTCGTGCCGGTCCGTGCCGTATAGTGTAAATTGACCTTAACTATTAAAACGTCTATTATGAAATATCTGAAAATAAATCGAACCATTTATAACATTTTATCGATTTCTCTCAAGAGAGAGGTTTGAAGAATGCAAAAATTCCTATTTGAGTCGTCCAGTGTGAATGTGCAAATTTGTGTCCCCGTTACGTCATATATAGGGTGGTTCATCTAAATGCCATGTTCAGTAGTGACAAAATAGGGAACAAGTTATGTGCAATTTCTTGGAAATTTTCATTATACTTCTTCATATTCCTTTGTGATTTTCAAATGTCCCTAACTTCACAGATACAAGGACAGAAATATATTCAAAAAGAAATAGGATAGTTTCTGTTTATAGAAATATAAAAAGCGATTTCGCATTTAATTGATTAGAAGTAACATTGCCTACTGGTTACAATATTAGACACATTGTTAACACGTTGACTTGGTTGGTCACCATATGGTTGACAGAATTTTTTACTAGATATGGATTTTCGTGTTTATTGGGATTTTTAGGATATGAAAGTTTCGACTTTATTGACTGAATTGTTTTGGGATTTTTAAGGTTCGTATTCGGCAGAGTACGTGTTAATTACATTTATAACGAAGGTTCCGTAAAATTCTCACCGAGTGAGTTTACGTCAATCAATTTTGAACGAGCTCCAAATGAGACGAGAGACACAGGTTAATTGACACTTAAGCGTGGACACTCTCACGAAGCACGGAGTAGCGGTCGTATTCGTGAACAGTCGAATGTTCGAGACTTGGAGGATCCCTAGTTACCATTCCTCGGCCATTTACTCCGGACGATTCGTCTGTTAGCGTAAAATCCTGAGTGCAGCTGTCGCCTCGAAGTGGCCCGTAGAAAGGATGGGACAAGCTTAAAAGAAAGAATCGCGGTGTTTTTCACTGCGTATCGTGAATCTCTCGCCGGCGGCCGTCTCCATTTAGACGGAGGATCGAGTGGACGCATAAAAATCCGTTAAGTGGATGCAACGTCGCGATGCGGCCGGGGAGACTTTAAGACACCCGACTCGATTTTATTTACGCACCGACACGAACCGGGGAAAATTGTGTGGCGTCTATGCAATCGACACCCGAAACCGGGGGCGAGAGAGTACGCGCCCCGGAGACTGGGCGTCGCGCGAATAAAAATTCTATTAGCGCGAATGTAATCAATTTACCGCTTTATGGATAGCGGATGCACTAAATCTCGCGGAATTGGCAACGATTTTAGACCACGCCGCCTCGCGCTTACACTATATCTCCAACGGGTCCGCCCGGGGAAAATGAAAAACTGGAGGCACGTCCGACGACAAACCCTCCTCGCATTGTCGCTCGTATCGCTCCGCTGACTTTTTACATTCCCCCGACCACCCTCCCGGATTTTTATCATGCCAGTGTTGATTACGTAGGACGTTGGGTAATCAGGACTCGTTCCAGATTCCGTGTAATATCTCGGTTGTTTTTGACGTTCAATCATCGCGAGGCATTTACCGACTGTTCTCATTTCGAGTGGTCACAGAAACGATTTTTCTCATTGCGTTTCTTTCGCACACGCCCTGGGACGAGCGATGATCAAATGCTAAAAAAAAAAAGAACTGTTAAAGCGATCACAGGCTTTACTGACATTTGCAATTGAAACGATCAGCCAATTAATATTAACTCATTGTTGCACGATTTTCTTCGGAGTTACAATAATTGGAACTATATCTACATTCACTTCAATGATTAACACGTTGACTGCCACGTTTCATTCCCAGAGATTCGTACAAAATCAGAATTTTAATTAATGAAATTTACATTAATTAATGGAGAATTTTAATTTAATTAATGAAAGCGAACCTAGAAATTTTAAATGTATTATAGGGGATGCTGTTTTAACCCTTTTGAATTCTACAGATCTTAATAAAATTCGGTTTGTCTGGATATGTCACAATAAAAATGAATGTCTAAACCTAGTCAAACATCATTGTCAGACATATGTGACTGGCGCGGCAGTTAACGTGTTAAATATCGTTTATAAAGCATCAGAAGAGAGACCATAAAATTTTCAAGAAAATATATTAAAAAGAATTTCAAACCAATTTTTAATCTTTTTCCCCCAAAAATTGCTTGATGAAAACAATTTTCAAACGCAATATTTTTTCTTGACACGACTGCCATTCTGTTTACATACTTTTTGCGCAATCTTATTATGGATGACAATTAAATTGCTCTGGCAGCAAGGTTGGACGAACAATGTTGTTAATATTGCTACATAATAATATTTGGGAATCGTTTAACGTGATATCATTCTCGAGTGATATATTCATCGGAGGTCTTTCCTGGCCAGTAAATTGCGAGCCGTTCTGCTAGGCTGAAACGTTTATCGTTCGAACGATATTCTTTGGCCGATAAATGCTCACGTCTCTTATTAAGCTGTGCTTTTAAATCCGGCGATTTCACTGGCGCTGTGTAAATGGCTCAAATTCACCAAAACGGGGATTTCAGGATTTATCTGGAAAATCATAAATTCGAGAACGTCGGGGAAGCGAATTGGATTGGTTATTTATTGAAACTTTAACCCGGAATACGAGAGCAGCGGAGTGTACTGATTCTTTCTGAATTGAGACGCTATCTGCGAGGAGGACTCGTGCACAAACACGCTAGTTATGGGAGAACGACGTGCAAGGAATGATACAACAAGAGTGTAAAACTGAGATATAGCATTGTTGAGATTGTGCCCAACCATATTCTGCAACTTACTGAATTCCGAAAACTGCGCACCTCTTAAAACTACCATTTATTTGCAGGTAACACAATTTCCGAATTATTTCATTGTGATGTCTTCGTTCTATTTTCCGAACAATTGACGAATCTCTTCTCTAGCGAATCCAGAAACGTTTATCATAGTGACATTAAGCATTGTATTATATTAAACTCATGCACACTTTCACGCTTACATATAGGTGCATGATATTTCCTATTATTTGCCGATCATTCTACAAGAAAGAAGTTGAAAATATACAATAAAATTTCACTCTCAGATTATAAAATTCAAAGTTTTTCTAAAATTTACTTTAATTTCTTTTGCTGGTCTGCTTTATCAGAGCTCAAACCAGTATAGTATTGCTGTTTTTACTATGAAGTAGCTGATAATGATCCGATGACAAAAGTGAGAACCCGCATTTTCTGAACAGATCCGGAATCTACTAATTCCGAGATAGAGCGGAGACGTGTAAAAATGTGAGTATACATTCACGTTGGCTAGAGGCTATAAAATTAGATAGACGGTTAACAGCGTCGTTCAGAGGAAACATCAGTCTCGCCCGTCTATGGAAAACACAGCGGCACAGTTTGCGCGGTGAAACTCGGCGACACGGTAGCCCCACGGAAAACAGGCGTTACGCAAACTAAAGAAAAGCGATCGTCCATTAAACGGCGGGTCGGTCGCGCACGGTCGCGGTGACTGGACAAAATTCACCGGGGCGGATCCCCGGCGCGGCGTCGAGCGGTGAATTCACAATAAATTCCGCGTATTTGTAGAGCAATTATCGTCTAGCGAAGGGTGCACTTAATCACACGGATTTCCGGGGCCGGGCGCTGGCGGTGGCGCGGCGCCCGCAGATTTCATCCCTCGTTGGGCACAATTCCTATAACAAATAAGGCGCATTATTTATTTGGACACTCGAGGTGTCAGCGGTAAAGTTGAAGCCCGCTGGTGTCCCCCGTCCCCAGCGAACCAGCACCGAGCGTTGCCTGGGCTCTTCGCAGAGCCGGGCTTCGCTTCGGGGCTGAAACGCGAAACAAGGGGGTGGAAACCTCCCTGCCGGATAATATATCTCTTCCCCCGGCATCTTCCCTCCGTGTACCGAATGTACACCGTGTGTCCGACGAAAAGGACAAACCGGCCCGCGGATGCTCGTCACGTTCCGAAGGTAAATTTCGCGCTCGTCAGGGGGACAGGGGAAAAAATGCAGCCATTTAATCCCGCGACCGAGCCCCTTGAAAAATGTAGGGCGCTTGATTCCCGTGCAGGACCCCCCACCCGACCCCTCATTCCAACGTTCCTGCGTTACGATCCCGTGTTTCGACCCCGCGGAATGGATCCCGACAATACCTCTTTTTTATTGATCCGATCCGAACGGCGAATCACATTTTTACGGACGTCTTGTTGAATAAAAATTGCACCGCGCGCCCTATAAATTCCGCACAAACCGGACGGCCTCGCTCACCAGATTCACGGATCCCGCAAAACAAGCTCGAGCAATGTGTAATTCAAAATATAAAGTGTGCTTACATCTTCCTCCTTTGTGGCGCCCATCTTCGTTTCCTTTTAATCGTTGAACAAAAATTTGGTAATTCGATGCGCGAGATGGTTCGAGATTGTCTGAGGGATGCTCTTTTTAGAAACATAATTTTGTATTTTGTTTTCAGCAAGAAATGCGGAAAGGCTTACAAAGGAATAAGAACAATGTTACTATAATACAGTGCGAATTCCTTTCGGTTACAAATGGCCAAATATGTATAAAGAAAAATTGCATTCAGAATGAAATTACACCGGAATTTTACTGTTTTTCATATTTTACTGATTTTTAAGGTTAAATTTGAATAAATTCCTTTTAGTTACAACATCGATTTTTACACGCAATGTATGCAAATAGAATCTTGGAACATTTGTTGTAGTAGATTATTACTTGACTAGTGATGTTTGTAGCTATATGGAATATCGTACTGTGTAAAGGGCGGTAATGTAAGAATCAAACTTTCATATTGATTGATGTTCCCGTCCACGAAAGAACAAATGAATGATTTCGCGGTCAGACGAATCAATTTACGCCCATCGTACTTCGACAAGAACGATTCAAATATGCGGACACCATGTGCCGGGAGCACACCGAAAAGGCAACTGTCGGGTTATGAATCACGGCATCGGGAACACGAAACAATAGAATAAATTTTTTACTAACAAATTCACACTCCATCAGTCAAGACTCTTACCAGCAGAATCATAAATCAATAAGAAATTTCGACAACCACCGCTCAGTCTCTCGCGCAGAGCCCATCATGGAAAAACTGAACCGATGACAGACGCGACAAAACTAGAATTCAACAGAATGCGGGAGAACGCGGTGGAACATAGATGAAAATCACGGCGCAGAACATATCACGATGATGTATTGTGAATCAAGATGTAACGTGTTCGAACAACAACTGTATTTATTTTCAAAGCGTTAAGTTTCAGGATATATGCGTTAAGTAATGTGCAAATTAATTCGTGGTTCCCATAATGTAGCATATTTAAATCTTTTATCCACTAAATTCAAAATTCAATAATTGTTTATGTGACAAATAAATACACAAAGAGTAATGGAAATTACTTTCGAAAGTACAGTAAAGTCTTGATCTAAGCAGAACGGAGCTAAACGAACTTAGTCCCCTCCACTGGGGGAATACCCCGCGAGTATCCTTCATTTTTAATTATTTCTTTATGGGACTTTCAACAACTTATTTGTGACATTTTTCTGATTAAAGGGACACTAAACACGATATAATTTAAACCGAATTTAGTGGTTTCATTGACTTTTCTACATTCGGCGCGGTGGACGGAGTCACAAGAAAAGCCCTACACGATGTATGTACGGACCCAAGGATAGGGCTTAGATCAAGACTTTCCTGTAAAACGTATTTCGACTGTTTGTAAATAATCAACAATTCGGCTACGTATTAGTTTGTAAGCCTAAATGAATTATACAACTAAATTCTTGTTACGAAGGGGGGGGGGGGGGGGAATAAAACGCCGTATAGTGAACATTCTAAACACAAAATTCGTAATTTGACACAGAATCACTTAATTGTGATATAATAGTTTGTACAACCACGATTAATTCTACAGAAAAGCATTTATGCGTCTACCTTTGTTTGGAAACAACGATAATTCAAATGCGAAGTGAACCTAGTGAACTCACTTATCTATTGTAATATTTATAAACTTCCCCGCTTATAATCGCGTGCTCGCAATATCTGGATTCGGATTTAACAATGTTACAACAGGATTGTATGCTACCACGCGTTTAAACTTTCGCCGCGAGAGATTCTCGCTTCGCAGGTTTCCTCTTTTCTCGATCCCGGATCGCGAGCTTTAACCTCTATTTTTCATTGGACTAGCTACTAGCTATTCGAATTCACGAGAAATAAGAGCATTTCCGTTGTTTCAATGGAACGCATGATCCCCAATTCACTTTCATTTTGCACACGGACTTTCATGCTGCGGTCTGCGAGCTGTCATACAACTACTTAATATCGAATTACTAAGTACGCCGAAAACAAAGCAACACTTCAAAATTTTCCTGTACGATTTTAACAGGGAAAAATATTTTAAGGCTTAATTCTTGTATTATCCTTCTGGTGGAACTTTTTAGAAAAGAAATTTGTTGAACGTCACATTGGCAACCCAGAAATCTTTTACTTTTTACTATATAGCAAGGTGAAGTTAAGCCGTAAATAGTTTTACAAATTTATTTCCTCCATCATCAAAATTAAAAAAGAATTATTACATTATTTGAAAATGATGTTATCTTAAATCATGATTTTTGTACTTTTAGGAAGATTATTTGAAAATACAAACAATATAAAATATTATTTTTAAAAGGCTTTATTTTTCATTTTCGTTTCAGATATTTGTGTAGATATGTAATTGAAAAGATTTTCTTTTGTTTTCAGGTAAATCATTGTTTTGGGATTTGTTAATACGTGTCTGGTAAGCATTCGGACATCATAAGAACCGAATCAATCAACTCTACTTTCTAAGGTATTAGAATTTTAGTATTATCCACATAGCGCTTATATTTTGCATGCAGTAATATAATCTGTGTTTATTTTTGTCGATTTTTCGTATAAAAATTTTAACAATCTCCGAAAATAAAATTGAACTCGAAGTCATCGTTGCAGCAACAAACTGAACTATATGGAACACATAACTATACATGGCGTACCAGACTATGTGGGTGCAACTTTAGTGTTAAATTCCGCATACTCAAACAAAAAAGGGCATCGTATAAATATGCATGGTGTCTCACATAAATGGGAACACCTAAATATCTTTCGTATTTACAGTCCTATGAGAAAACATCACAGGACAAAGTGACACTATTGCAAGGGGGCAATATAATGGTGAAGAAAAAAATTCGTTATGTCGTGTTTTTTAATGAAATTTCAAGCTCACCGATGTATTTAAAAATGGTTTAGTATATTTTTTTAACGATAGCATGATAGACAATAAAACACTGAATTTAGCGGATACCACCTTTTTGATCTTGAAATGACCTTCAGCAAGAATAATCATGTTGAAGCGGATGAAATGTGGAAGTTTAAAACTTACGTGCTTCACAGCAAAGATTGCGCGTTGTTTACGTCGGTTTGATCTTTGAAATGTTGACCATCCTCATTTATGCAATATTGCAATCTTTTAATAAATGATCTGTAGGCATTGTCGATTTCCTGAGACGTAATTGAAGCACATTCTGCAGTAATACTTTGCCGCATATCCTCTGGCGTTGTGGGTTTATCTTTGTACACAATACATTTTACCTTGCAATAGTGTCACTTTGTCCTCTGAAGTTTTCTGATAGGACTGTAAATACGAAAGATATTTAGGTGTTCCCATTTATGTGGGACACCCTGTATATACATCTGATGTAGTCGTGTTTCCGGAATGCAGCTGTTTCTGTCTTCCAATAATTCTTTTGAGAAGGTGGGGCTTCTGAGCCAACGTTGACAGTTGTTGACCTTCAAATACATCTCCATAAACATCGCAAATTTTCTTCGTCGTTACCGTTGCATTAAATCCCGCATGAAAATGAAAAAGTATGTCGCCATATTATTACAGGGTTGTAAAAAAAATTATACCTTTTAGAATATTTTGAACGCAGGCTGCTTTACCGAACACTGTAAAAGAATACTCTTCAACTATCGGTACAGAACTAAAGGCAAAACAAATTCTTTGCAAATAATTGATTACTTACGGGTACTCCTAATAATTAATCCTGTTAAACGTCTCGGGGCGCACAACGAAACCGCGCGCCGGTTAACGTTACTTTATAATATAATTATACGATCGCAAAAGCTGTCAACACGAGAGCGCTCAAAAACAATATAATTAATCGACAATTGTCCCGGGCCTTGCAAAACGTACTCGAACAGCGGACGCGCTCATCAACGATTCCGGCACAACAGTCCAGGCAAACGGGACGGTACAGAATCAGGGAAAGAGAGAGAGAGAGAGAGAGAGAGAGAGAGAGAGAGAGAGAGAGAGAAAGAGAGAAAGTGTGTGTGTGTGCGTGTATGTATGTGTGTGTGAGAGAGATAGAAAGGAGTAGGTAGCGTGGATTCAGCAAAACTCGCGATGAGTTATTATCTCTCGTCGCAAGTAAACCCGGTGAAGCGTTCCTGTTGGCTGGCGGACCGCTGACAAAACAGATTAAATTACCTCGTTAAGTTAGCGTGTTTTTTCCCGGGGCTAGCGTACGCATTCGCACGCTCGTTTCCGTTCTTCCCTCTGCTCCGTCTCTTCTGTCCCGGACCGCGTTACATTTGTTACGTCTAACGACGCGTGCGGGCCGATTTCTCGCGACGAACACGCCGCGCTAAAGTTAACTCGACTTTCTTGCCCGTCGCCGACGCGTTTCTTCGGCAAGACCTCGCCCGGATACTCGAAAATCTCGCTTCCCGAATACCGCCCCTTGATCCAACTTCTCGAAAGGAGTTGCAACTTCGACAGGGGCCAGGTCTCTCGGCACGTCGGCGAATCAGGTTTCCCGTCGGTTGCGCAATGTCACAGTCCGCTCGGCACACGAAGACGTTCAGCGTTCTCATTCGGATATATATTTTTTCATTTATTTGTTTAAGGTTGCTTTAACATCAAAGGTCATTAGCAACACGGTACATTTTCTTACAATATATTATACATATTTGTATCCTTGATATACTTAGCAAGACCGGCGATATACTCCTTAGAACTTAACAGAATAGGTAAGAATCTAGGCAACTTAGCATTTTTCCCTTTCATTCTTATATTTTTTGCATTCGATTATTAGATGATTCATGTTAACTGGTACTTTACATATATCGCAGATCGTGTTTTCTTTCTTATTTAACAGAAATAATGGGTTATTTCTGAGTGCCCAATTCTGATTCTAGAAATTGAAGTTTGAGTTGGACGATCTACTGGACTTGGAAATTTATGCTATTCAAAATCTACTCCTTCATTATGATTATTGGAAATAATATATATTGGAAACAAAACCGCAACGCAGAGAGCACAGCCAAACATGTAGAATCGGCGTGCGCCCTCTCATTGGCCACCGTTACGGCACAGAGCATGAAAAGCTCACATTCCAACAATGATATTTTTTTTTTATTTTAATACCAGGATTACAAAGCCCGAAGAAATGAAGGGCTCTAATATTTTTAATTTACGATTATTGTGATAGGTACTGACGCATAAACGTAAAGGGCAATGTAGTAGTAGTCTAGTGTTACTTGCGCTTTACTGTAAATTTATAAATAAATTAAATTTGTAAGGGAATTTTATTGAAATTATAAAAATTTATTTTAATATAAAATTTATAAGTCAATGAAATTTTTTTTACAATTTTTATTTATTTTACGTGGCTGGGTTTTATTCATTTTACATGCGTGGGCTGGTTACTATGAAAAATGTAAATTAAGGGAACATTGTTGTGAAATATTAACGATTTCAGTTTGAAAAAAATATTCTGATGAATAGAACGGGTGAGAGTCAATATACATTTTGAACAGATGAAATTACAGTCGAATAACTATTAACTAATTAATTTGTGAATTAACAAGGTAGCCTAATGGGGCAGAAAGTGGGACAAGTATCTTATGTGCTACGTGCTACATATCGGGAACGGGAACGCAGTTATCCTACAATCCCCTCTTTACCAAATATGCGGTAGTCTTATTCGCGCGCAATTTACGTGCCGTTCTCAACCTAAATGCTTGGTTAATACATCAGCTTCCATTTTCTCCGAACGTACATGTTGCAGCTCTATAATTCCGCTTCTCATTTCATCCTCGGCAAAGTGTTATTTCCTATTAATATGCTTAAGTAAGATTTTGGTTAAATCCACTGAAGAGGAACGGAAGATGATAGAATTTTATAAAAGTATTCTTCATATACTCTTTATATATTCATTTTCATTTCCAGTTTTTCTTTTTTCTTTTGCAACATGTTATATAAAGGACAGGGAAGAATACGTACCTTCAGCATTAACGTTTCGCTAACAGCGAGGATAATTTAGTTCTCGAGCCAAATAATTTCTAAGCAGCTGGTCGAGATGTTTATCTCCCGAGCTACACAGTTTGCAGACGTTGCTTCCCCTGTAAAAGATACTTTATGCATCAAAATGCTCGGCTATCAAGGTTTACGAACCTGGAGGTTCTAGAAGGGCGCAGGCTCCGTTTTTTTTTACAACCCTGTTATCATTCCACTTGCAGCATAGTGTTCGACCCCCTTAAAACAACCCGAACCTAGCGCCGTATTATCAAAACAGCGTCGCCATCTTTGTCTTTTTAGTTCCAAAGATATTAACACATTTACCGTAGCCACTCACAGCCATGCATCTCTTGAGTACATTCCTGTAATGACTTAATGTACAAATGATTGCCTTTCACCATTTATAGTTCTCTCTGTACCTATCAATATTTATTTAACATAAAAAAACTGTATCAACGCTAGGAAATATGTAAACGATGATGTCACTGTCAAGTTAATGGAAAAGATGCGTTCCTATTTTTAAATACAATAGATATTCGGTTATTCGCACTTTTGTTATCTAAATTCATTGTTGTCTAAATACTTTGCACACATAAACAGTACTACCTAAAACAATTACAATACGATTTACTGTACAACTGAGTAAAAATTTAGTTCAACCGTTTACTTTCTTACGCGATTGTTACAGTTAAACATCGAAAGATTTCTATCATTCCGTGTTATTATATTGGGTGTTTACGCTAAAACTAGCCAGTTTTTAAGAAATGAAACACGAAAAAGTTATATTTCAAGCAATATAATGGTCCCTGTCATTTTTTCCACCTGCATTATTCGTTTAGGAATGAATGTGACCTTCAATACTTTATATGGAATGGTATGCATCTTTTTGTATCATGTGAAACCGTTTGCCAAAACGAATTCATTCGTATACGGCACAATAGTGTTCAAGGTCATACAAGGTCAAAAATGGAAAGGTCCCAAGAAACAGTAGTTCTACCATTCTGCTGTTTTACTTGCAATGGCGTATGACAGAATTTAAGCTCACACAACGCGAATACACATAATTTTGTATAACAAGATTTAATTGTTAATATTCTTTTTATCAATCACATCCTATGTTCCGATGTTCAGTTGCCGCTGGTGTTGTACGGTTGTCCATCTAGTAACTCAAAAAAAAAACAAGCAATGAAATGAAACTACTAATTTCTAAATTGCTTTTTATCGCATCCCTTTAATCGCATAAGTACTTAAACTGTATATTTAAAAAAAACCAATTTTAGAAGTAGCCACCATATCAAGAAAACTTGTGCTTGATCTCGAAGCACAAGCAAGAAGTTCGCACACCCCATCGACCGATTCTCTTATGAATACATTACGCTTCAATTTTATTACTCCCGCTCGCGATCGTCCCCCATGAAATCGGAATCAGCCGGGGGCCCGATGGAACATATTATAGCCCCAAGGGTTATTTTCACATTCGACATAATCGAAATCCCATTTCTCCGTGGCTCCCATACATCTTGAAAATCGAAGGCAGATGCGCAAGTTTGAGGCCCGCAGACTCCATCTCTGTTCTCGCGGAAGGGGATGAAAACTCGACCGTCATAAGCGACAGTACAATGTTTACACGATATATGTCCAAAGCACGAGTCTAGCCAGTGACATATATCTGCTATTCTATGAAAAGGACAGCGAAGCCCTAGGGTCCTCGGTTCGAGGCCCCTCACTCCGCGGCGGTGGGGATGGTTCTCGGGCTTTTATCGAGTAGGCATCTCGGTCACATATCGAGTAAACACTGTATAGTTTTGGAGCATCGGTTTCGTTGTCTTGCGATTTTTGAGCGTCGGATAGCCGCGAACCTATGTGACGGATCTAGCCGCGTCTCGGGCAGCAGCCAGCAACGCAAAACGCCGTTACCGTTTGCGGAAACGCCGCCGCGCCGTTTCGCGTAAAAGCGCTGGCGAACAGTCTCCTTTATCACGGCTGTCTCGCCGCGCGGGGAAGGCAAACGGCGATGAAAAGAGTTTCGCGGGCGGTTCCGATGAAAAATTGTCGGTTCTCGTGCCTGAAGATACTTACTCCTCTATCCGGCTGGAATCGTTGCGCCGCGCTATCCTGCAACGACGCGGTGCGGAGAGGCGCGACGCGACGCGACGCTTGGGACAGAATGATCGATTTAATAAACACCGAGGTCGTTACGTTCGTTAGAACGCCTCCGGCGATACCTCGGCGCCGCCAGATCCGAACATTGCTTTTTTCTTTTACGTCTGTCAACGACTATGGAATCTACGCTGGACGCCATTGTAAGACGCCTTGGGATACAGCCCCAGTGATAAAAAGATTGGACGCCCTATTAATCTCTTAATTTTTATTCACTATGCAACAAGTTCGTACGTACAGTGAATTCTCGATATATGTCAACAACACGGGTCGTGGCAGTGTCATGTATCGTCCAGGAGACATAACCGAGCTGTGTGAAGTTTACAGTTCGAGGCATCCGTGACCCATCACGGGGTATACCCTTCGGTACTGGGGATAATTCCGCGACGTTTATCATCCAGACCTTTGCGACATATATGGAGAAGTTACTGTACATCGTTTCACATTGTTTTTGTTTCTTTGATTCACTTGATAGAACTGAAATAGTGTCCGCATGAGTTTATCGACAAAAATGCGAATTTTCAAGACAAATTAATTGGAGATACATGGAAGGACGTGTGTTTAAATAGTAGAATGAACAAAACCAATTTACTAGTTTTGTTTAACCCTTGGCACTTGAATGGGGACTGTAAGACAACAATAAAAATTGCTCTATCATTAAATTCATTTGCATTCAATAAGTTACTAAACATTTCAGTATTGTACGAGTAATACCATTTTCGTATGTATAAAATGAAAAATATATATATACAGAAGGGAAATTAAAATAGCTTCGAGTGCAAAGGGTTATAATATTCAACTTAGAACCAACGTAGAACTTGATTTTGTAATAGTAAATTATTGGAAATTGTGATAGTAGTGATCGCGGTAGAAATTGTGACGACCATAAATATTTATCGAAGAGTCGTGTCATTGCTGTGTCCCTTTCAAGCGGAGTTCTATTCCTCTACACGTCACAGCAGCTACTCAGAAGTGCAGACCGCGTGGAATATCGAAAATTACTTGGTGCACCGTGCGAGTATGTTTTTCGAATCCTGCAAGATGGAGTAGATGGCGGGAATGGGATCGATATCGCACCGAAACGTCGTAAATACCATTTATCCGGGTAGGTATTTTTCAAAACCTGTTTGTCGTTTCGGGTTTGATTTTCTTGTCTGTTTTTAGTCGGAACAGTGCAAACATTCTCCGAGTGAAATGAAATTGATCGCGGTGAAACACAAATCCCATTACAAAATGGAAAGAGCAAAGCAAACGTCATCGCTCAAGGGTGCTGTCTCACGTAAATATTTAAAAGTTCTTAGATCCGTTCTTATAAATGGTCCTCAAAGTGATGGACGTCTTACGTTACAATTTGTTTCTTCTTCCGTCGTGGGGAACAATTTCTTATATGGTCCTAATTACTTGTATTTCGATTAAGAAGCTTCAGCTAATCCTCAATAACGTGATCCAAACATTTCGTTCGGGCTTATTATGTGAAAGAATATTTTCAAGCTCGCATTTGGTACAGCGCAATTATTGCAAAGCCTGTTAATAAAGTGTTAATGCCATTCCCGGAGAATTCAAATAAAACTATTCGCAAAATCGCGGAGGACCCGAACGGCGGATTTATCATGCGAATGCTAATTTACCCGTGACAAAGACGCGAACGCGGAAAATTGCACAAGAGCCTGGTAACAGCGGGACCGCAGTACGGTTTCGCAAAACCGTGGCGCGTTACGTTCCATTTAAACTAGCCGGCTCCGAATTTATCTTGACAAAAGATCGTCCAACATCCATTTGCAACTCCGTGCGCCGACCGGGTTACAAAACTCCGCGACAGAGGCTCGCGTCTCCGCTGTAATTTCCCCGGGTGTCGAGAATTCCGCCGCAACGGTGGTTCATTAAAAATGTACGCTTCCCCCGCACGTCGACCGCGCGCCGCACCGAGCCGTTCAACAAAGATAATCAAATTGCGACTAATTCCCCGGCAAGGAGCCTATTAAAAATAATACCGGTTCGAGTATCTCTCGGCTGGCATCGCGGAGCCGCCGGCTTGAAAATTTACCACGGGCAACGTTTATCGGCCGGCGACGTAACCCGGCCGCCTCTCAGATATCCTTCTTTCGTTCCCCTGGAGCCAGATGAGCCGATCTGGCCGCCCACACCATCGCCAACGAGCCGGTGAAACTCGCGAGCATACGATTATCTGTCAGCCGTGTAATTTACGACACGCGGGTACAAGGTGTTTCGGGCAGTTGGAGTAGTCACGGGGTACGGGGCCGCGGTGGGGTTTACATCGGGCAGGGGGATTTTCGGCGGTTTCGGGTGGGAGGGTGTGCTCGACGGTAGACAGAGACAGGACTAGACAACTCATTACCGTGGCTGGCAAACAGAAAACTAGGTTATGCAAGCTCATACGTCATCGGAATTAGAACCGTAGTCCGCCGGCTGTATCTCAAATGTACACTATCGCGTGAAACATGTTCCACGCATACCTCCACCAGACTACCGGAGGGGGTTGTTTGGGGACCTACCCTCTGTCACGGATACGTTCTTTCTCGCTTTATCTCGCGGCCAATGCTACGTGTCGGTATTCGAGGCAGGGATTTAAAACCGGTATGATTTTGATACCGGTATTGCGCTAATAGGGCTACACCGAAACTGATATAATATCGAAATTGCCACGGTACCGAAATTTATGAATTCAGAAATCGTTACAATAGCGAAATGTACTAATGAACCCGAAATAAATACCGGAATTTTTTCTTTTTTCCCCTAAATCGTAACTTTTATCATTTTTTCCTCATTAATTTGTCTCGAAAATTTTTGTCCACAATTTCATGCGACAATTTAGTTTATTTATGCGACCTAACCAAATAAAGAATACCAGTGTAAAACGATGTACTTGCATGTATTGCTGGTCTTGCCAGCGACATATATCGTCCAGGACATACTATTCTGTGATCCACGCTGAAGACCTTACCCGACTCGTATTATGTTTATGCTTCTCGGCGTCCGAGGCCTCTCAAGCTTCGAGGCCCCTCACGTGGTGTAATCCGCGGTAGTGGGAACTTTAATCAGCCAAGTATTTGCGACAAATATCGAGAAAAGACTGTAATAGAGTGTCGTATTTGTTTTGACACTGATAGGGTAACAATATCTATCGCTGTAGGGTATTGTTGCGGCCAAGTCATAATCCTTGCCCTCTTGCGTTTTCTTGCATCCCAACATTTAGGCTACGGAGCGGGCTTGTCGCCGTAAAGGGATATAACCATTATGCAAGAATCGTCATGTCGATGAGCCCAGGACATAGGACCCGCAAACCTCGGCAAGCACAGCTGAAAGCCATAAAACCCGGGCCTTGTAAATCGCAGTTTGCAACTATGGTCGCCAGGTACACATCTGGCCAGCACTCGGATCGACGTTCGGTTAAGCCTCGCGTGGCCTTGCCAAACGTCCTGGGGCTTTCCATTTTTTTTTTATTACCCTCCCCATGACCTTCATGGTTGCCGGGGTCTCGGAGGCACTTCATCGCGACTTGGGCCAGCCTTCGCCTCCCACCTAGCGTCTTCTCTCCCACCAGATTTTTCCTCTGGAGGAGGAATTCAGACAGGAGTGGGGAGAACTTAAGTTTCCTCTACGCATTTTCTGTAACCAGAAATCACTCTCGTTTTTTCGATTCACCGGTCATTTTTTGTTCATGCAATCGTTACCCTATTTCTCATCTGACAATGAGTCAGTCAGATTGTATCAACAAGTTGTAAATAAATTTGTATTTAAAACATACAAGTAGTCCTCTCTTGGCAACGCAAGAAAGGTGGTCCTTCGAGTTTTGTTTTTCCTTTCATCTATAGTGGGCACACACAAGGCCGAACGATCCAAAGATCAACCACGGTACTTACAGGTATTGTTATCTACAGGGTGTTCATTTGAAAATTTTCCAGCAGAGTATCTCGAAAAGTATGAAAGATATTTAAAAAAAAGTGTAAAATACGTGTCCAAGGATTTCGAGGAGGAATCAGTTTTTATATGGATGGCGTTTTCAAGGTCATTTGAAGATCAACTTTGTTTTTTCAAAGGGAAACCTATATTTTTTACTGTGGGGTCTTAATGTACGTAACCAGACCAGCAATTTTCGTAGGATACTTTTTCTTTAGTATTGCGCTGTTATATTCTACTATATTATGGCATATTCTGGTATACTCTGAAATATTCTGGTATATTCTGGTATATTGTAGATTATTTTGGTATATTGTAGTGTATTTTGGTATATTCCGGTATACTCTGTTATATTATAGTATATTCTGGTATATTCGGTATATTCTAGTATATCCTAGTATATTCTACTATATTCGCGCATATTCTGTTATATTCTAGTATATTCTAGTATATTGTGGTACATTCTGGTATATTATAGTATATTTTGGTCTATTTTCGCATATTCTGTTATATTCTGGTATATTCTGGTATATTCTGGTATATTCTGGTATATACTATTATATTCTGGTATATTCAGTTACGTTCTAGTATATTCCGGTATATTCCCTGTATAATAGGCACTAAGTTGTAACGTTCTCGTGTGGCGAAACGGAAGCGCGTCAACTTAAGTACCGACGCGAGCGTGGATTCCGTGGAGAACGCGGAGCGTCGGACGCGCAATGTGCAACTCCGTTGGCGCACGTGATCGGCGCGGCGCGAAGATAATGCAAGGAACCCCTGGCCGCAATCGATATGTTGCGGAAATTTTCGCTCTGCCCTTGCCAGACACCGGCTTAGTCCCATGCCGCACCCGGAGGCGATAGTCGCAGCTGGACTTCGCCGAGCGTGTTGCTCCGAAGGCTGTTGCTGGAACATGGGATTCCGAGTAGTTTAATGTTGCCGCGCGCAGCGGGAACCACCCTTCTCGAGGCAATTACGAGCGCATGGGGTCGGGGATCAGTTCTATGGTTTCTGGTCGGGGAAAACATTCGGAGATAGTGTGATTGTTTTCCTTTTTCCGTGGCGGGGCGCGATCATTTTTGACGGGGAACTCGCTCCACGATGCTCTTTATAGCGAGAGATAATAGAAAGATCCCCGGCGCAGGCTGTCCCGTGGAATATCATTTGGCAACGGAGATGGAAGAAAAATACTTACGGTGTTATGCTTTAGTTTCTTCGAATTTGATGTTGCTTCTGTGGGAGCTCGATCGTTGAAACTAGAGATGGTTGTAAGTGATTGTTCTTCGCAAAAAGAGAGCCAAGTATGATAATATTTAACACCAACTACCGAGCTAGCAATCTGAAAAATTCGATCCGATCGAAGTAGTGTATTTAATGAAATAAAAATTGTGAAGTTAAAATTTATCTCACTGTGCAGTTCTATACATTGCATTTTTAGATCTTAATGTAAATCTTATGCTGAATGTATTAACGTAAACTTATTACCTATTTAGTACTTTGGTAACATTTAGTAGATTTAGTTTTTTGCGAATATTTTTCTGATTGTGTCGAAGCAAAGAATAAATAATAAAAAATACAAAGAAGATTGTGTAGTAGTTGGCACAAACCCAGCGTGACAAGCCCGTTATTGTGTATATACAAATTTTCATCGATTCCAATTTCGGATACTGTCAAGTTCTTAAAAAGTAGTCGTGACCTGTTGCTCGATAAGAGAAAGAGAAAAATAAGCTGGAAAAGGAAAAAGAATGAAGGGAAGAATAAAGAGCGGAAGGAAGGAGAAAGAGGAACAGAAAATAAAGAACAGATCAATAGGATAATATTAATTCTGTCTCAGTTGAGGTAAACATTAAAGTGAAAGAGTTAACATTTCTGAACTCAAAAATATCTGGAGCTGAAAAATCGATTTTTCATTTAAAAAAAAGTTCTATATCAATAATTATATAATAATTATTATTTGCACAGTCCTTGCATCCTTTCTGGGCGTGCTTTGTGAATATCGGAAGAGATTCTTTTTTCGGTCAAAACGAGACAAAATTAAAATCCTACAATAGCTTTTCGTTGCGCGTTACCTAATACACCGTACACAGGCAGCGAACAGGGGGTACGTGAAATACACAGTACAAGATATATACCTATAGTGTGCCATGAATATGAATGAAAGGAACGTGCGTGAACGAGAATTTAAATGATCACCGCGCGAACATTGTTCGAAGCACAAAGGGCAAACCTTCCCGTTGATTACGTACACAGAGTGGAGCTCTTAGCTTCCTTGGATACGCCAAGTATCGTGCTGTGATAAAAACTCACGCGTCGTAAATGAAATTCTGCCAGGAACAGCAGAATGGTACATTCGTGCCGATGACTGACGAGCATCCCTGAACGTTAATTGCGTTTCATTAACAATTAAACTTGATAAAGGGATCGCGAAAAGACAGGCGCGTCGCGGGACGGCACTCGAGTCAGTAGTCTTTTTCGCACAAAGGAACCACTTAGGGTACACCTGGTGACGTTATCGACAATGTCCTGTTTATCCTTTGTGCAGCTAGACGCGGGAGAACGAGCCTAGAGCACTCCTAAAATTTATTCGACAAAACGGACATGTTCCAATAATAGGTTGTCGCGCGCATGGCTGACACGTTCCACTGAATTCGTCGAGGAGAAAACCAGGGTGAGGGGGATAGAGGGGTCTAGGGTAGACGGCAATTTGCGAGCCCTTTGTGCGGATTCACGCGACTCGCTATAACGAGATGAATTTCCCGAGTACTAAAATGCAATTGTCATGTCATAGCGCAGCAGATAATGAGCGTAAGAGTACGAATTCGGCGTGGAGACCTTTCGCCGTCGCCGGAAGACGTCGCCGAGCGACGACAACCCGCTATATTAAAGCGGGATGTTCTCCGTTGCCTTCGGAGAAATATGCGAGTTCCTTAAAAGCATTCTGCGAGACAGGTAAATAAGTGGAGCCTCCGAGGGAAACGTGGCTGACTGGCGACAAGGCTTTCCGAAACAGTCGGTTCAAAGCCCCTAATGGGACGCCCGCGTGGCGTTTGATTGATAAAGCGAGGGCGGCAAACCTCCAAGCGCATTTTTACAAGCCGATACATCGGGCCCTCTGTTGTTCCGGTAATTAGCGAACATATCTTCAGCTCCTCGCCGAAGCAAACGAGTTTTCAACGTAACCTCGTTTAACAAGACGCTGTAAACAGATAAAGTGGAACGGTTATGCAGATCTTCTCGCGAAGCGTTCTTCCAAAGTGACGAAGCGACGTCGCAAGTTTTAAGGCTGTTTAAGATCGAGGCCTGTCAGACACTTTTCTTTTCATGTTCCTGTAAAAATTGGAGAATCGCTTAATCGATAAACATCTCCATACTTTACAACCGGCGGTGAAAGACAGCCGTGATTCTTCACGGTGTATCGTTAGAAACGGTTTTCATAGCATATTCAGCGAGAACTGTTCCTAGGATGATAACATTTGATTTGTTTAAATCTTGGCTTGTGCCGAGACAAAACTATTTTATAAATTTGCTATTATAATATAATTTACTAATATAATTTACTATATAATATTACTATTGTATAAATTTTGGTGATAGGTATACGCGATAAGTGGATCAGAATTAACGTGCACATATAAAAATACATAACATTAGGTCGCCCCATAAGTTCGTGCTGTGGCTATGATTATATTATTCACCATTGAAAAGTATTTTAATGAAAATCCGCAGAAATTTTATAGTGACGGTATGATGTCTTTGCCAAAAAGGTCAGAAGAGGTTGTGGAATGAAAGGGTGACTACATATTTTATTTTTAGAATTTAAATGGTACAAGAGTAAACGGCACGAACTTATGGCACGACCTAATAGAATAGAAGACTTCACAGAATGTAATGTGTCTTTAGTTTATTTTCAATTTAGCGGAAGCCTTGAGAGAAAATTTTCAGATTTGTCTCCAACTAAAATTTGTGAAAAATTCGTCGTGCAATCGTTGTAATAATTGAAAATTGCCGATTCAACGAACGTAATTGGTTTGAAAAGATCGAACTTCGTGAGTTTCTTCTTGTGGAAGGAAGAGACAGGTGTAGAGAACGGGTATTTTTCAGGATCCCACCTCTCACGAACGATAACGACGGGATCAAGAGGTATCTTAAAAGTTTCCGAGCCGAATTTATCAAGACAACATCGTGGCGCAGGTCGTGCAGGCTAATTCACTGTCGACATTGTCTCTCTCTCTCTCTCTCTCTTTCTCTTCCTCTGTGGCCCTGTCTGCCGCCAACACGTTGAAAATTGAAAATCAATGGATCGGTCGTTAGGTATGCTTTATATCCGTCCACGATTTTCTTCCTGGCTGCGCGTCAGCCGGGCCAGACTTTCTTCCCGGCTCATGAAAGTCCGCTTTAACATTCTTGGAACGACGATCGGATTGCCGCGCTCAGCCTGAATGGAAAACTCGTTTCTTTCGGGCACCGATCTTGTCGAGGTCGATCCACACGATGGCAACTGTCGCTACACCCGAGACAAATGAGCGTCGCTATTGAAAATCTATCTGCGCGCGAAAGCCGGAGTTGATCTCCAGACAACGTCGAAATTAGGAGCTGGATCACCCCTAGACGCCCACCTACATTTCTCTCGATCATTTGACAGCCGCCGAGCTAAGATCGAAGGCTCGTACTTCTTCCGCGTTCTCTCTATTCGTTTTGTGAATACACAATTCGACCGGCCAACTACGAAAATTGATGAAATGCACTTATCTGGACACTAACAAATTACCAATAATAAAAGTATTAGTACTAGTATTAATTTATCAACTTGCCCCGGTGTCCGATACCAGATAACAGTCGCCGACTCCTGCGAGTTCTAGGCCTATGCCGGAGTCATTTCTGACCCACGCCGATATGTCGCTACAGTTTTCGTCCGATATAAGGCGATTGCTCGGGACCGGCTTTCGTCGTACTTCGGATAAAGAAGAAGAGTCGTTCGAGCTTATCCCCGCGGGTCACGAATGACTCCGGTATAGCATACGGAGGGTTAAAATAATACTGCAATATTTTATCCAAATTGTTTAGTGTCTCAGACATGTATCGAGTTTGAAAAAAACTCGTTCAGAGTTTCAGAGAGAAAAATTTGGAGATCTAATGAGTTGTATCATTTTTTAATAGGATCTGTTTGAAACATGGGACATAGAACATTTTCAAAAAACGTTCCCGCGTAAGTCCTAACGAGGCTCGATACAATTAAGTATTTAAAAGAGGAGATTTCTGTTTGAATAGACCTTCTAGGTAAAGTAAATTTTGGAAAAATAGCAACCGGTCGAAATCGTGGCGAAAATACTGCAAAATAAAATTTCATAACGACTGATGTTTCGAGCACTGTTGAATGGGAATAGTCTCCTGCGTTACGGTCGGCGAGAACGAGGTAGTCCACTGTTCGAAACATGTTTCGGATAGCTTGCGAGTCGGTGTTGCAGGAGCAAGTGTTTCGCGCGAACAGGTTCTGAGACATGCTATGCTTGAACTAGCCTAGGCTCTTGGAACGAAGTATCAGGGACACCTCGATGTGGCTAACAAGCTCGTTGAACAGGACGCGAAGCACCGAATTCCTGAAATGACGAGCACCTGATGAGAATATCGTCCGATGACAACTCTATACGCGTTGTATACAGTAATTTCTCTATATATGTCGCCAAGATCTGGATGATAAATGTCGCGGAATTATCCCCACTACCGGGGGGTACACTTCATGAGGAGCCACGAAGATCCAGAGGCCTCGCACGCCCAGGATTGTAAACATAAACACGGCTCATGTATATGTCTCCTGTATATGACGCTGGCAAGGCCCGTATTGTTGACTTGTATCACTGTGCTCCTTTCGACCGGAAACCAATTCTATCGCTTTAACTTAATATAAGTGAACATGCAAATTCACTGTGCGGCGGAAAACAATTTTTAATATCCATGCATCATCCTTGAGGGAATATGTTTAAATTCGGTTCAAACGAATTTATGGACTGTGTTGCACCTCGTTAAGCCAATCTCGCTCGAGCGATTCATCTTTATGGCGAATAGAACCGCGTATTTTTTGCCTATAAGAAGCATATAAAACGCTAATTGGTATGTACATCGAGCATTAGCCGACTTAATCCTAAGAGCATTTCGGTTTCCCCGATGGCCCAGCTTTGAGAGTTGTGTTCTCCGAAAATATTTTACAGACGCTTATTCTGGAATGAATTAACTCTTTTTGAATTCTTAAAGTCGCTTTAACTAACTAGCTTTTCGCTATGTCAAACCTGTCAATAATTGTGTTTCCAATACGAATTGGATGAAGTTTTCCATATTCTGTGAGACAATTTATTGTCCTTGATCCGTGTTTGTCGCAGCATTTATCCCTTTTAGTCTACATTGAAGCTTACATGCGTATTTAGGTGAAGAAGTATACGTATGTAGTGTTTTCTCGATATATGTCAACAACACGGGTCTTTCGACGGGTCTTTCAACGAGACCCTTACGGGCTATACCCAGCAGTAGTGGGGATAGTTCTACGACTTTTATCAGCCAGGTATTTGCCACGTATATCGAGAAAACATTGTATATCATAAAAGTGTATTAAGTATCGCCTTGCTCGTCATTAGTGACAGCAAAGAAGCAGATAATCTTGATGAAAGTTAAGTTGCCCCTTAACGAATCGGCGAAACTGTGTCTCTAATGAACGGTTAACTTCGCAACAATTCATATTTTCCAGACAGTTAACGACGCCGCGGGTACACGTCGCGTCGGCGAGTTACACGAATTCGCCGGGTTACGAAACGATTTCGGTTTACAAATTTCGCCGGTGTTCCGTGTCCCCGCGCGTCTTGCAATTTGTCACGTTCAAGCGGTAAAACATTCCGACGAATTCGTTGCTCGCGTGATTATCGGGAACAGGGTAAAAGTAAGTTCGGCGTTTCCTTGGTCGACGCGCGTTCGATGGAACAACTCGATAATAATGCATCCCATGGAAACTCAAGTTGCTCCATTCTCCGCGGCTTTTAAAGCGTCCAATTACGGCAGCGAAATTTGCTCTCCGCGCTGTATGAAATAATTTCGCGTACACAGCCGCCGCGAACAGCGCATTCGAGTGTACCCGTCCATATTTCTATAGAGTCCCTATCGAAAGGCAGCTGGAACGGGAAAATGGAAAGGAGGAGGACGGTCGCGGCCGTTCTTTTTAAAAGGAAAAAAAGAAAGAAAGAAAGAAAGGAAGGAAAAGAAAATAAAACTCTGACGTTCCGCGCGCGCGTTAACGTCCACGAAAAATGTGCCTCGGTATCGCGGGCCAGGGGAGTGTTTGCGGTGCGGCGTTCCGGCTGCGATCATGTTTATTCGCCGCGAAGCGACGCATATATGAAAACGCCGCTCTTCCGGGCCTTGGCCGCTCGTAATTGTTAAATCGTCCGACACTGCCATTCAAATATTTGCCCCATCTTGCTTTTCCATGTCGCGGACAACGACACACGTCAACCGGCCGCGCCGGCACAATGAAACACACGAAGGGACTCGCAATTGTTGCCGCTCCCGCGGTATTAATATTGACATAACTCCGTTACTAGTTACGTAATGGAAGCGAAATCGTAAAGGCTCGCCATCCAATAAATCACAGCTGCCACTGTCACTGGCCCACGGGATGTTATTGCCTTTGTTACAGCTTCTTTATCGGCACGAGTCCCCGCGAAACTCTATTCGCCGACACGGGCGACGCACAAACCTCTGAAATAATAGTTAAGCTATGGCCAAAATGATCGTCGGCATAAAGATTGCAAAGATTTTATCTTTCACGATTTCTCTATGACACTTGTCGTTCCCTTTTATCGAGCAATTTGTCGGCGATGGATGTTGTATGTCCTCGTTTCGGTGTCGCTGGTGGAACGCAGTTGTATCGTGAGTGTAAGTATAGTAATTTCCGTTGGAATATGGGTGTATAATAAGTCAAAACAAAGTTTGTTTGTCACATAAGGGCGAAATTCCCTGGCAAGGCCGAAAATTCACGCTGAAACCCTCATCTTGGTGAAAGTTCACGTTGGCAATCCAGAAATTTTCAACTTTTTGCGATATAATCCTGCACGTCTTACGGAGAAAATGCCAAAAATCGAAGTTTTGAGGCGAGGAATTCACTGGTTAAGAAGTTACGCATATTTAAAGTTGAGCGTTACTCAACTGAACAAACGCCTCCAAAATTTCGAATGTTTCAAACACGGAAGCAAAGGTGCGGGACATTACATGGATATTAACTCTTTGAACTCAAAGCGTGTTCACCCCGGAACCCAGAAATTTCGTTCGATTCGGTAGATTTTATAAACCAGAAAATGTAAAATCGAGGGCATTAACTCGTGCCATAATCAAACTTTTGATCGTTGATTAAACTCAAACGAATTCGGTAACGTGAAAATTGTTTCAACTTATGCCGTAGGAATAACTGATGGTGTTTCAGAATCACCGTCTGATTTCAAAGGATTCATTAATTTGTCGATTAAAATTTTAACTCTGCCAACAAATGGCCGATATTTTCATATTCAATAGTGCAAGGTTATGACCAACATACCTAAAATTTATTTGCACAAAATCAATTATGTCTTTTGCACACGCGTGGCTGTTGGCAGTACCGCAATCACGTCAAAATATACTTTTTGTAATTTTCCCAGCCTTGTAAAAATAAATACTGTCAAAAAAATGTATACTCAAAAAGCCAACGTTTTATTAAATTTCAATATTTCCCGCTCTTTTCGATACCGATCGTAGCCAGGTACATACTAAATGCGAATCAATTGTTCTTTTTCATTTCATACAAGCTAAATGGGTCAGCCTTGGTTTGGCGTGTTTCATTCGAACGAAACGTAATTACTTTTTAACCAAAAAATTTATAATTACCATGAAAGAAGTACATAGCACTATAGCTTTCATTAATAGTTTTCACAGAGTTAGAAAAATTTTGCAATTATAGGAATTTTCAAAGGAGCCTAAAAAAGCAAATTTCGCATCGGAATATCTAGAAAACCATTTCGCGGAAAGTAACAACGGAACGAGAGCAATCATTAATGACGAGATCGCAGCGTTTGATGAGTATGATATCTGAAGGAATCACTGCTATCGGACCAATATACAAGGTGTTTCACCTAACTCGAGCATCTAAAATATCTCGCTTGTTTTTTATAATAGATAGAAATGTCAGAAGAAAGCATTAGTTGGTTCAGGAGGGCAAATATTATGATAGGCAAAAAAATTTTTTCAAGGTTATATTTTTTGAGATTTCAAGGTTATTGAAGTTTTTTAAAATGGAATGATACATTTTTATTATCGCTATATGATAGCCGAGGCCAAGACGTATGAAAAATTCATAAAAGCAGGCCACTTGATGTAGATAGTGAAATAACGATGAAATGATCCCCGTAGGGTTTCAAGAAATGTTCTTGAACCTTGACTAGTGACTGTAAACACGCTTACAATAAATTGTAAACATTGATACAAATTCTTCTACTCTCGGTGACTTTAATCAGTACGTTTAAGAAATTAATCGGGATTTATTCAATTCTGAAAGATAACGTCACTTCTCTGAAACGATGGTGTACAGTGATGCAGAAAAGATAGAAATGATTTTAGTTTATGGTGAAGCTAAAAGTAACTCGGTACAAGCATCTCAGCTGTACGCAGAAAAATACCCCGAGAGAAATCATTCTTCTCTACAAAGTTTCGATCGCATAGTTCAATTGTTTTGCAGAACAGGGAGTATTAAATCACTGAACAGAAAACGATCAAAGCGTGCTCCTGGAGAAGATGCCGAAACTTTTGTATTGGCTACAGTCAATATTGATCCTACTACAAGTTGTCGAAATATCGGACGTTCTTTAGGCATTTCCAAAGCAAATGTGTGCCGAATATTACAATGTTATACATTTCATCCATACCATATTTCCTTCCATCAGGAGCTACCTGGCAACGACTTTGAGAATCGTGTGGCTCTTTGTACATCAACATTGTAGCAAATACAAAAACATGAACATTTCTTTTATGACGTTGGCTTTACTGACGAAGCCACTTTTTCTAACCATAGACAACTGAATACACATAATATGCATTATTGGTGCACTGAAAACCCGAAATGACTTCGACAGGTTGAATACCAGCGTCCATGGAGTGTAAATGTGTGATGTGGAATCGTTGGTGATAACAAACTCCAGGTCACATGAAGGTCATAATATTACAGGTCATTAGATTCGTGTTGACCTCGGCTATCATATAGCGATAATAAAACTATATCATTCCATTTAAAAAACTTCGATGACCTTGAAATCTCCAAAAAATATAACCTTATACAAACTTTTTTGCCTATCATAATATTCGCTCCATTGAACCAAGGAGTGTTTTCGTCTGCAATTTTCTTCTATCATAAAAAACAAACAAGATATTTTAGATGCTCGAGTTAGGTGAAACATCCAGTATATCAGGCCCAAACCAAGACTGTCTCCTGACGAACGATCGGAACAGAAGAAAAGCGAATCTCGTGAAAAAGCACCCCGGGGAAAGTTTCGTCGAATCGACAAAATCATTCGACCGGCTCGTTCGCCCTCGTCTTTCGCTTCGGCCCTTGTCAGTCGGGAGCCCAGGATCAGCCGGCTTTTTTCGACCCCGGAAAAGTGGATCTCAGTTTATTTTAAGTCGGAGTTTAACTCACGTCGGGGCGGATGCATCGATTGGTCGGTCAGGATCCCGTGTTTCTTGTAAAAGCAGGAATTCTTGAACATTCTGCCGTACTATTTTAGCGGAAGTATTTATATTCTCTTCGGGCCGTGAAATACACACACACACACACACACACACACACACACACACACACACACACACACACACACACACACACACATATATATATATATGCCTGTGCCGCAAGCAGAACGTGCAATGCGTAGACTGCGGCGATTTTAAGACATTGTTATTTCAGTCGTATAAGCAGTTCAGCTCGGTTTCTATATTGTATGAGCTTCGAATTACGGTGAACATCATCTGTCGACGCTAGCCCGTTCTATAGCTGGAACGGAAACTATCTTCACAATCATAATTAACTTATTCTCCTCTATACGTGTTACCTTCCCCCGGTTATTTTATTCTGTATTTTTGTTGAACCAGACAGAACTTCATACAGTGACCGTGAGCTGTTTAAGATCTTGATCAAAGTCTTTAATGCTGCTCGAATATCATAAACTAGGATAACTATCAATTTCGAGTAAAATATTGGAGTAGACTGATGCCTATTATTTAAAATGATCTAGTTTCATTGGGTGGAATCGTTTAGTCATTTTCTTGACAAAATCGTACAACCTTCGATGGAACTAACACAGAGCGATGAAATTGTTTTTAAATTAAAACTAAAATGATGCAGAATAAGTGAAGAATAAGAGGAAATAATGAGAAATAAATTTTGACCCTGAAAATATTTATTGAAATTGATTTAATCATCAATTCATAATAAATTGATTTAATCGTAATTGTAATACGCGGTGGAACTTTTTTCTCAACATGTTACACATTATTTCTGTTAGCTTTACTTATTCGAATAAATGTGTCTACATAGAAAAATGATCTCTCTCTTAATTTGAAAAAATCGGCTAAAATCATGGTTTTTCTGATTATACAGGTTACAGAAATTAGAATGTACAGAGAAAAGGACTCAGTAGTTTGTTTAATAAATTCTGATTATCAATGAAAGGCACAAAGTCTAGCATGATTGTTAGACTTGTCTAAATTTGACCTAACAATCCAGTAGGAGGGTAAAGTAATTTGAAGTTAAGAATGTATCATACTCGTCCCGGCTGATTTGGCAGACTGAGCCCCCTGCAGTATTGTTTCGCCACATAGAATCACGTCTTGAGCTCGATTTCCATCGAGGTTTGTGGGCGTAGGCTTACGAGCTTGCTTCCGCTTGAAAAGTTATCTAAGTTCCCAGCTCGAATGTCTAATTGCACAAGTTCCCGGGTACGGAGCAGCGAAATATGCGACCGAAAGTTCCGGGGAAAATTAAGTACCCCGCTCCGGGGGTTCGCTGAACACTTGAATGACGTGTGGTCTCGTTTCAGGGCCAGGAATATCGATCCCCGTAAATAGTTTGCCGGTCCACGGCCGGGAACTTTTGTAGCGAAATTGCCGGAGCACCTGGATATTCAAATTTAATTGCTCGTAATCTCGCGGTCCTCGGCTATCAATTAGCCCGAAGGAACGCGTGTACCGGTTACGAGAGACGAATCTGGACGAAAGAAAAATTAGAACCGGTTTAGACACGGCAGCGAACGTTCGAAGATAATTGATGTCCCGTGCGAGTTCCAGTCGATTAAGCTGTTTCAATCTCCACGAACGTCCTAAAATTCGCGAGATTATGGTAGGACGGCGAGCATCGAGCCTGCTGTCGAAAATAAAAGAGACAAGCGACACGTTGAAACGTGATCGTCGAAACTTAAAATCCAAACGTGCTGACTGCACGGTACGTGTTTGCCTCGCAGAACCGACACAGGAGCTGACCGTTCAATTACACCGTCGCCGCACGTGACCAACACTCTAATTATGTATTTAGTCTTAATTAGACGGGCGTTAGGATAGACCAGCGTACAGAGAAGAGAGGCCGTTGGCTTCGACGCAAAAGTCGAAAGTTCGGTTTTTCGTGTCGGCTGACGCTCTGAAATTTCTGCCAGCGACACTTGCAACCGCATCCCGAAAAAATTTACGACGCATCCACGTGGGACAGATTAGTATAAACCGGCTGTAATTTCTGTAAAAAATTCGTCCTCGAGACCTGCTTGCGATCGGTTCCTACTCGTTTTATCGAAGTTTTTATCGATCTACAGATATTATACAAATAAACTTAAGTGCGAATGGAAAAATAAAACTAAACTGCTATGTTTAAATAAATTGACGCGGGAAAATTGTTGACTGGTGCTTTTGAATGGGAATAGACTGGTGTGTCTGACCATGGTCAGTCAATTCTACTGACTTGCCATGCGAGTCCATCGAGCATTCAAACTCGTTTCTTTACAAACAGAATTAACGTGAGGTAAACAGAATTACCTCACGCCGATTCAAACCACACAATCTCTGCAGGGAGAAGTAGCACATCAATTTTTGGGGGATCGTTGTAAAGGAGAACTGCTGTATCCTTCTATAGAGGAACCAATTCGTCAATTCCCCACCCGTTAGATTATTCGGAAACGTCACAGGATAAAGTGAAACATTGCGAAATGAATGACTGCAAACGTAGAGGCTTCGAGGTTTAAAATGAGTGCAGGTTTATTAGTGTACATCATGGAATTATTTTCAAAGCCATTAACGTTTGGATGCACTGTATACCTCTGGAACGATCTTGTGCTTTCTAGCTAAATTCGAAGGGATAGTGTCGAAGCTCGGAACGCTAATTGTAAGAACAGTAAGTCAGACGGTGCACCATTCACGAAACACGGCCACAGGGCTCGGGCCGATCGATATCAATTAACCTGTCTTGAGCGTGGACAGGAATCTTCACAGGAACTGTTGAACGTGCTCTGTCGAAATGAGAGGCTACACGTTGACCCGCTGTATTATCGTTATTTATACGATTCCAGACTACATGGAACAGGAACGAGTTTCGGTAAGATCAGTTTTGGTCGCGCGATCCAATAAATTGATTTGTTCGCGTCACGTTGATTTATCAAATCTGATAAACTCTATCAAACACCACTGTAAAATATAAACGAATGAAGCTCTCAAATGTATTATTTTGGTATTTCATTTGCGAGTAAATATATACATATAAATATACATACATATATGTATGCATATATATTTTAATTTTTTTTCGTATGATAGTCGAGCGGCATAACTCCGCAAAGTATCTTTCCACTGTTACACAAGTTTCTTAATAGGAAGCTGGTGAACGGTGCGAAGTGAAGAACAAACTACACATTTATTTCAACGTGATAGCAATGCGAAACGTTTTTATGTAATGTGTATTTAAGGAGCGTATTGCCTCATTCTGCAATTGCAGGAAAAGAAATTCTGAGGTAGAAAGTGGCTGTTAAAATATTAAACGAAATGTATATATGTTGATGAGAGTTTGCTGAGGAGCTAAAAAAGCTTGGTCAATTTTAACGTTATTACATTCTGCCAGGCCCGACGAAATTTTTATGGGAAAGGAATATCTAGTCGAATTAATTACTCAAATTATTCACTTAAGTTATTAAGCTACTGGTGGGTAACGAATAATTATGTCATACTATTTTTTAATTGGATTTTTCGGATGAGTAAATGCAATACAGAAGAGCCGGCATAAAATCTGATGAAAAATTCCTGATGAAATGGAACGTAATTGAAAAACCTGGATTATGCATTTCGTAATACTTATTAGCACCGTTAATCTAGAATAAATATTTTAAAACTGTTTAAATAACAAGTTGAGTACAGATAGTTTTTATTATCGCCAGAGAATGGTTGCGCATTGGGGTAATGTAAAACGAACTGAATTAAAAAGGTATTAATAACGCAGGTATTAATAATCTATTGGTTGACTTTTAAGTTGTACATTTTACCAGAAACGTTTTATTGAAACTAGTAGGTACTTGATACAGTTTATTCAACGAATTTCACGATTTTCATTCCTACATTTATACCACAACGTTTAAGCGTCCAATTGTTCTTCATTCTTATAAAACAGAAACATCATCAGATAGCGAATCTTTGAACAAACATAAAATTTGATATATCACTACACGAAAATTTGAATCGTAAAGTAACTTTTTTATTGCACTGAAAGTTCTATCGTATTCCAAAAAACATAAAAATCTCATCAAATATTTAAAATCTTTTACTACCTCGTGCTTTAGGAGGTCGAAAAAGCTATAAAGTTTATAAAATTTACTACTTATTACTAAGCATCAAAAGTACACTTTTCGGAAGAATTCATTATAGTTAACTCTTGTAGGTTCGTTAGAAATAGTTGCACAAAATATCCCTTTCATTCAACCAATTCTGTTTTGTTCAAAATCCTACTATAACTGTCTCTCTCATTATTTTTATAATAATTGCAAAATAATATACTTCGATTAAGAAGTTTGTTCAATAATTTCTCATGAAAACACTTCCATAATTCTAGTAATTGTGATAGAAACAAATTAGAAACCAGCTATTTTGACCTGTGTGGTAGTTCTATTGTGAAGGAAATTATACGCATTACACAACTTTTGCAAATCTCGAAAGAAAAGGAAAATTCCAATAATTATTCGCCAGAATTGTTCACTCGATTGAACAAATAACTCTTTCCTAAGAACTTTACCATATCATAATATCCATATCGATATAAACTATTTGATATTTTCGCGAATGTCAAAAGAAGAGCTCTGAGCGCAGACACATAATTCCGTTGACGGTGTATTCGGTCTGACGGTGGTTTCCCGAGAGAAACTACTCCTCCGCAGGTTTGCGACCGTCAGGAAAACGTTCGGGTAGCAGTAATTTGACTCAAAGTGAATTTACATCGCGGCGTTTAGCGGCAGAGTCGCATTGAATTTCGCGGGAGCGATCAGTTCACGGGAGGCTAAAGGGAACTGGTTGTCGACGCGACGACACCAAGGAATTCGCTTAAAGGCTGGGCTCGTGGCTACACTCCGTTCGTATATATTCGAAACTATCCACCGACCGTGTACTTGGAACCACGTTTATGTTCCTTGAATTATGTGGTTCGCATGTTACCGCGCCGCCTTTCGTCTAATTTGCGTTTCCGCAAATTCCCCGAATACCTCGCCAATGATGCGCTCCCGTGAATTCTTCGATTAAGTCTTAACGGGTGCCAACGTTTCCGATGAAATTTATCTAACAACCCTGTACGAACACCTCCGAGGTGATACAATAATGACGCTCGGACTCTGCATTACTATGGTGCCAAGATTCACTTGGGGATGCCTATAGCGTACGCTGACGCAACAGAATTCAATCTCCTTACAATTCAACTTCTCACTTTCAAGAAACAGAAATTACGTAAAAAAAATTTTATTCTTAATTCAATTTATTTTTACTCTCAATAACCTCTAGAAGTTATACGTAACATAACAATATATTTCTACTATTTTCTATTTCTAAGAAATCTTCAGTGTACTTATAATAGACGTTTTTCTTAATTATCAGAAGATCAAGCTTGTTTTTATTCGTGAACCGTGGGAATACAACAAGACGTATCATGTGTTAATGTTAATGACATCTGACAGGTATCTTTGAAAAAAGTAATTACAAGAATGCGATGGTATGCTTTATGAGAATACAAATGAACGATCTGCTAAATTAACTCCGTTTGTTGATAGAAGCTTGCGCAGGTTCATAAACAAAGTACAAATTTTCGGCTGCGCGTGATTTCCGTAAATCAACCGCATACTACGCACAAAGCATAATAACAATCGCTGCACAGTTTAACACTAATTTTCGGAATCATTCTTAATTAATCGGTGTCTAATCGATCTCACTCGGCACTAACCACTTACCGGAGAATTGCCCGGACTTCGATCTTCGACGAGTGCTATAGATAGCAGCAGAATCTTGTAGCACAGACCTGTATCCTATAGTACAAATCAACTACCATACTGACCACCGAATCATATTGAAATTACGTAAATGAAATGATGTCGCACAATTTAAACGTTTCGGCGATAAACAACGTCAACAGGAGAGAAACTTATCAAATTACACGGAATAGACGCTAACGGTTCAAACTACGCAAAACTGTGCAATCTACGAAACAATTTTTATTCCATTTTGTACGCGTATCGCACACCGCGCTCCCGTGACCAGGACAACGACAAAAGTCATAACCGGCGGCGCGGCAGCCAAAGGGAAGTTGCACCGGCACTAAATAACGATAATGTAACTTCGCAACAGTTTATAACCAGTTTAGATGCGGAGATCTGGCGACTGCCACCGGTGAAAACGGAGAAGGGGAAAAAATGTAACGGTAGGTCCCGCCGGTTGAAGCAGAGAGTACGGCGATAACCTCCGGAGTCGAGCGCCTACTTCGATCTACATATACAACGTCGGCTGTAATGAGGTGTATTGTTAAGTGTGTTCGGGAGGGCATTTTCCCAGGGAGTTCCGCGACAACTGTTGCGTAAACTGCCGCCGGTCCGCTGATACGATCGACGCTCGGTACGCGCGAACCTCAAGTTAGGATAGCAGGATATTTTCAAAAAAAAAAAAGAAGAAACAAAATGCCAGGAAACATTGGAGATAATGAAACACTCCAACAATATTAATGGGAACACGGGCTATTACCTGAATCCGATTTTGGGGCTCTCGGTGTTTTTATAGTGAAACTTTCTGAATGAAATTTACGAAACACACTGGATTCTCGTTAGGAGTCAGTTGCGCCGTTCTGGTGACTAACTCTTAGACGAAACACACAGGACACGCTGGAACCCTAAGAATCATATCCGTCTATAAGTCATAAAAGCCTGTGACTATTAAGCGATAGTGACAAGAAGACTGAGAAGAGAGAGAAGAGAGTGTGGGTTGTTCCACTGACTCCAAATTCTAAGGTTGGGACTGACTCGTAATGAGAATTCACTGTAATCGCGAAGTTGCAATGATTTGTGTGTACCTGTGGAGATGGCACATCTTCATTTTCACTTTTACTGCGAGCATAACCCTATTAGCTGCGACAAAAGACAGAGCTCCGCACTTTTCATTGACAATCCCTAAGATTGCTGCGAGTTCTAGTTCTATGGCGGAGTCAGTTCTGACCCACACCAATATTTCACTAATACAGTTTTGTTCGGATATAAGACGATTGCTCGGGACAAGTTTTCGTCCTATTTCACATCAATTTCAGCAAACCAGTGAATGGTACTTCAACAATATTAAATATTTATCATGACTAAATTGACGTTCTGAATATGTCAGTTATCTGTAATATTTACGTAGTTAATTTACCACTCGGAGCTCGTTCACGACACAGATTCCAAAACATTTATTCCATAAGAACAACTTTTAAAGAAGTTCTTAAGGGCGACGCTTCTTTCCATAAAAATTCCATAGCAATAAATTAAGGGCGTTCAGGAGGGAATTTTCGCAGGGCGGTCCGCGACAACTGTTGCGTAAACTGCCGCCGTCGGTGCGCGATACGATCGCCGCATGGTATGCGCGAGTTTCGCGAACCTGAAGTTATCGGCGGAAATTTAGCGCCCGTGACACGACGCGACGCGTCGAGGCACCACGCGAAACCTAAACACAGGCGGAGGATGATGAAAACGAAAAAGAAAAAAAACTCGTAGAGAGGCGGGAATAAATTAATGGCGAATACGGCGGATCCAATTCCGTTGTGTAACCTCGTTTTCGGATTGAATGCATTGGATTTCGCCGATGAACGATAACCGCGAAAATTCTCGGTGAATGCTCCGCTTTGTTGAAAGCTTGATCGAGAGGCGGATAGTTGTCTCGGACAGAGGAAAATGCGATCAGATTTAAACCCCGGTGAATAACGAACAGAAAATACAATTTGTAAAGAGAGCTTTCGGAACTTTTCATCCGCTCCTCCGCATCACCCCCCCCCCTCCGCCACGCCTAGATTAATTGGTTTTTGAACGCATCGGGACCGTCTGGGATTTATAGATGACAGACCGAAACTGCGCGCGGGCAATTCATCTATAATATTTTCGCTCGGAAAAGCGTAAAAATCTATCTACAATTTCAATACTGGAACTGCCGAGCGTTAAACGGGATCGATTAACTCCCGGCCATAAATTATCGGACGTTGATTTTAATGCCACGTGAAATAGGGTGGAATTGATCTGTTGATATATCGTTAATTCGATGGTAATTGCGCGAACTTGAAATACACGAAACATAAAAATACTCAAACTTCACCTTATATTGCAATTCTCGGCATTGTTTGAACGATACCGTTCATCATGCTCTAAAATAACCGAGGTCAAATTAATTATGCCTCCTGAGTAATTCTTCTTCGAACTTTTCGTGAAACGTTGTCCTCGTTTATAACGTAGTAATGCCATATTGTCTATTGTTTAAATTAATTTAAATGATATCCAATGTAGATTCAAGGGTAACGTGTAATTTCTACTTTCCAACTGCAATTCGCGGGCGCAACCGAGTGCAAACTCCACCGGTACCAGAGATATGAATAGCTCTAACAGGAACGGATCAGGCTGCACAACTGATCGGAAATTATAAATCGAGGAACAATCGACTTCGGCCGGTCAGTGATCGAATCGAGCGTGAAGGGGAGCAGCAGCGCGATGCAAAGAGGCCCGCGATAGAATGGAATACGCCAGGAGTAATGAAATTGGTCGCGGAGGTTTCGGTCGGGCGCATATTGCCCCTAAGCCCGACAGTCGCACTTATCCGTCGGAGCATACACCCGCGCTTCGATATCTCGAAAATCACCTCCCTACACCGGCGTACGAGCTCGTTGTTTTTAACGATTCGTCGGCCGTCCCTTTTCTTCCCCTATCAGGCCCCGTCAGTCGGCTTTTTTCCCCATTGCATTTCATTCTACTGGTCGATAGATTTAAATTCTCGTTCATCTCCCAAAAGTCTTTCCGATCCCCCTTTCCACCGCGATTTCACTCCCACGCTGCTCCGCGTTCGACCGACACTAATCCGATTAAGGTCTTTTAAAACGCCCACGGTCAAATTGCTCGGCGAACTTTCGACGACGATGAATCCGCCGCAGACCGGTTCTCCGATCGTGTATCTACGTATGATTACCGCGTTACGATAACCTCGAAAATGTCCGATGGAGCTTCCGCCTGAACTAGAATCGCTGATGGCGGACGCGATCGGTGTCTATTGTCTGAGGTAACTTGGGGAAGATGTACAGGGTGGTTGGTAACTAGTGGTATAAGCGGAAAGGGGGTGATTCCACGCGAAAAAAGAAGTCGAAAATATAGAATAAAAATTTTTCGTTTGAGGTTTTGTTTTCGAGAAAATCGACTTAGAATTTTTATATATGGATCTCACTGTAGTTATAATGGATCTCACTGTAGATCGTTGTCTCGATGGATATTATCGCAGTTCAAGTTCGTTTTTGCCGTAACAGAAAATTAGGAATACATAATGAAATAATATGAAGTAATCATAAAGTTTATTATTACAAAAATTGCTGAAAATGTTGCCCATTCTGCCGAACACATAGTTCTGCTCTTCTAATTAAATTTCTATGAACACTTTGTAACGTATTCGATTGTTTTAAAGTATGAAAGGCTACAATAATCTTTTCTTTCAATTGCTCGCAACTTTTGAGCAAGTAAGTTAATAGGTAGGAAAACACTTCGGTCACATTGGAAGTGTTTATCAACATAACGTCAATCGAGACAACGATCTACAGTGAGATCCGTTACAACGAGACGTGACCAAGTGCACGCGTACTTTGCGAAAATTCAAAGTCGATTTTCTCGAAAAATTTGTATTCTATATTTTCGACATCTTTTTTCGCGTAGAATCACCCCTTTTCCGCTTGTACCACCAGTTACCAACCACCCTGTATAGAGGCTGTCTCATCTGAAATTTCGCAGAAAATTATTTTCCAAACTGTAGCAAATGCTTCCGAGGTGTCAAGGTGACCTCTCTGTTTTCTCATACGGAAGCGTACAGCCTATCCTGAAACGAATTCATTGACAAATAACACTTTCGGCTTTCAAGGTTGTTCAAGGTCAGTCGGTGCTGTTCTAAATTTAGCTTAGCTAATCGGAAGCACGACCACATAGAGGAGATTTGTAAGCAGCATAACATGTCTCTCCCGAAACTCAGCAAGTATTATTTGAAATATTTTGGATAACGCCCTATAGTTTGGAGAATAATTGTTCGCGAATCTTGAAACAAGCCACCCTGTACAATTTGTTATTGCATTTAGAAACGATTTAATCCCTTCTACTTGACTGAGGCAAATCTAAAAATTATTATGCCTTTCTATTTAATAAATTGCTAAATGTTTATGTGTGGTACGAGTATATACACTTTTTAAAATGACTGTGAGACTGGTCGTATGTAACAAAAACAATCTGGATTAGATGAAACGATCGAATTTTAGAATCAAGGTAGCTTCGAGTGAAAAGACTTATCATACACATCTTTTACTAGAGGTCAAAATAAAGAGCAATGTAGGACCGGAGGTTAGATCTAGGATTTAACTTCCAGGAGGTAATCTTTAGTAATATTAAAATTTTCCTTTGTCCTCAAAAACAGCATTTGGAAAATAGTATATTAATAATAGAAAAAGCTTAAGGAGGTCGACTCCTGGCCTTAAATGGCTGAGCGTTGGAACAATTATCCTAGGCGGTTATAAAATTGAAAAAAATTGTCGACCAGCCCGATAGAATTCGCTGACCATAAGACATAAAATGTTGGAACAACGTTTTAGTGACGGGGATAACGAAGTGGTACGAAAAGCTAGGTGCTTTCGAGTGGTTCCGGAGGGTAGAGCGGAACAATGGAAAGTGGTTTCGGTGTAGAACGTAAAGACAGGATGACTTCGTGGCAAAATACCGAGACACCGATACACGATCGTTTAATTCCTGGTCAAAGCCGCATCCGCACCGGCCGACACTTGGGATCCTTTCAGTCGATTCCTCGTTTCCCGCGGTTACGCCGTTCAATTGCGTTTCACCTGATTGCATGGCCCGAATTTGACAAGGTAAAACGGACCCACGGTCTCGGTCACGGGAATTCGCTTTTCAACTGCCGTGTTCGTCAAACTTTTACCACCTCTAGCTGAAATATCGCCCGACTAACCGGGCGCAACCAAAGCACCAATTACACTGATCAGATCTCGGTAACTATAAGTGTAACTAATGTCCAGGCCGGAAACGAAACGAGAATATCTTTCGTTGCAAGAACGAGAAATGGCATTTGACTGGACCCCGGATTTTATTTATGACAAAGATAAGTATAGTGATTTCTCTATATATGTCGCCGAGGCCTGGATGATAAACGTCGCGGAATTATCCCCACTACCATGGGATATCGTCTCCTGAACGATACACGGCGCTAGCAAGACCAGTTTCGTTGACATATATCGAGAATTCACTGTGGTAATCAATAGCTTCGTTCAAGGACTGTAGGAAGATTAAATGACTGCACTATAGTATTTTATAAGCTATAAGAACACAATTTTCGTTTAATCTGCCTGAAACGCAATATTGATTACTGTCAATGTTTGCTGTTGTTCGCCAATATCCACTTTCATTGTGTCCTGAAATAATAAAGATACGAACAAAGAAAACATCTATGCAGAGAAACTAATAGATTTTATGAATTTATAGTATAGACAGGCTGGTACCATTTGGAACAGTGAAAAGATTGAAAGAATGATTAAAGTTGTTGAAGAAGAAAAAGAATTTCTATTTGGCTCCCATTTCTTACAGCCGATGAAGAGACTTTTGATTTTGCATATGGATCCGCAGGTTACTTATGACGTTTCTTCCCGAAGATATTTAAATTTTCTTTCTTTTCGATCTTACTCCGAAAAATAGAGTAGAAAGAGAATGGGAGTTTAATAAGAGTTGGAGACTTAAAGCTGTAAGAGTTGGAGTTTATGCAAACTAGATTGTCGCAAGCAGATTCAAAAAAGCTGATATTAAATTGAATTCCACTTCTTTCGCGAATAATTGCGTTGAGTAAAAAAATATAACAAAGTTGTCCCCAATTTCACATAATTTTAAATCGTTTTATCAAAGTCATTTATAATGCTAAGCTTTCGGTTAACGATCTCTTGTTTTCCTAGCATAACACAGGTTGTTAATTTTAACTCGAGCACCTAAATTATTTCCGCTACTATCGAAGGGAAGAAAAAATTACGAAGGTCATTTTAACGGTTTTATCAATATCATCGCATATTTTTGCATATTGACATGTATTTTTTATAACCGGTTGTGGTAGTCGGCGTCAAGATGAGTTGAACGATCTACACACCATGAAGTGACCTTGTCACGTGTGAAAAGAACAGTTTCTAATCCTCCTAACCTAAAAAAATCCTAAATCCTCGTAATCTTTCAGTTATTTCAATATTTTATTTTATATCATTTATTTCAATATAATAACTAACAAGTATTAATTCGTAATGTTTCATCGTGTACCGTATTGTGTACGTATTTGCTTCCTCGATAAATTGCGAACTTTACTAAGAAAAAAATGACTTCAACGTTTCGATTCGCTTTTTCACGCCATGAGCACCGGAAGCATTTCTCGTCCGGTGATCTCTATAAATGTTGCAGGCCTGATTATCGCCTCCGACAAGCGTAATGTACAGAATTACTTTCAGACGTTCGTTATATTTCCTTATCGAGATTTTCCCTTCGTCCCGTTGACAATAATGGCGATAATTTAATTTGATTGGACGTCGTCGCAGCGACCCGTGAAACGCGTTATTAACATTTCCCTCTAAGTAGCGTTTTAATCCGTCATAACAAGATCGATTTCAATCGAAGCGACGGCGAATCGCTATATTCCATTTTGAATGCAATTTCACGTCGCTAACGATGCTCGATGCCTTCGCAGTTTATCTACCTGGTTCAATCGGTCCGCCTCGGTAACAGGTATTCCAGACATTTTGCTCTTCGTTTTTACTCATTAGCAGCGCCGCGGCGCCGGCAATTTTTTTTTTGCCACGGCGCGACGCGTATAAATATTTCTTCCGGGATGCTGCCGGTCGATTCCTTCCGCTGCAACGAGCTCGCACTTTCGCTGTCACGAGCTTTCCTCTCCCTCTTCTTCTCCTTCTTCTTCTTCGTCCTTTTTTTCTTCTTTTTCTATCACCTCCCTTGCCCGGTGACATAACTGAACACAACACCGGGCTGATTTGCAGTACGCCCGAACGAGCCGCATTTTCCACTCCAGAATGTAATCCCGTATAATTTGCGTATCATTCGACTCGGAACCCGGGACCGTGCCGGATGCCGGGGAAACCTTCCAAACGAAAGCTCGGATTCAGAGGCGGGGAAAGTTGTGCGAGCCTTTGAGTTACAGTCGGTCACAAGTCACAAGGGTGCCCGTCCACCGTGTACCGACGAAATTTTGCTTGGAAAGTAAATGTTATTTCAGAAGCGATTTTCAAGCGGCGTGTTCCGAGTCCAGCGTGAAACTGTTTCCATCATACGTCGTCCATACGGTTACGCTATTCATGCAATGGGTCCCGGCTAATCCTTTGATACGCCAACTTTGCAATCTTTCTGCTCTCCAAATCCTCCGAAGCGTGCACTGAAATAAAAATAAACATTCTACAAAATCGTAGGAATCTACTTGGCCCTGAGATAACTAAGCTACCATACTTGGAAGTAACGACGACAATTACAGTGTTTTGTTTTTTGTACATGTCGCGAAGACCTGGACGAGAAATGTCGCGGAATTATTCCCATTACCGCGGGGTATACCCGGTGTGGGGCCACGAAACATAACACTAAAGACAAAGTAATAATAACAGTAAAGGTAAAAACGACCTTTTCCTATCGAACAATAAAAATATTTTACCTTATAAAGAAACAATTTTACAAAAATTATATTTTTGGCTCTGAATGTATTATATAATGTATTTGATGAAATGAAGTATTACGATCGACATTTTTGCGAAAGATTAATTACGTGGGGTTGATTCTTCGGGGTCGAAGCTCGACTCTCAATTTTTTCCAGTACCAGTGATATTGCACGATGTTACTATAACCAGTTGGTGACGTAGACACTTTGATATTTTTCATAGTCATCTTCAGATTTTAGAAATAATACATGAAAGAGTAGCACACCTAATAATCTCATTTTGTGTGATAATATTTTTGAAGTTAGTGGTGAAAGGTTTTGAGTCGACAATAAAGTTAATATTGGCTAACTTTGAGAGCCACGAGTTAATTTTTACACTTGATAATTTCCATATTGAGATAAACAACGGTGGCTACGTATTAAATTCATTTGGGAGATAGTATGTGTACTCGATTCTCTATTCGTTTAAAATAAATTTTTGTAGCGTACACTCGTTAACCCGGCAAAGGCAGACGTTTCAGAAATGGCGTAAAGTGTACTTGACGTACTCATTATGGAGCAACAAATTATATAGAATTTTAATTTCGCTATCTTTAATAAAAATGAAATATGTAAAACAATCTCGTTTTAAAGCATATGTATCTTTATTAAACCTCATTACATACCTATAAGCACATGTAATCGAAAATATAGGTTTCGACTCAAAATATCAATTGCAATCTCTGCAGGGTATTTCAGGGTCACTGCACTGTCGCACAAATGCAATCAACGCGCGCTCTGTTCTACGAGGCGTTTGACTTCAGGTGCGAGAAAATTTAAGAGGTGATTCTCCGTGACAGTATAAGACGAAAATGAAGAGTATAAAAAGTGCGATTTCAGCTTCATATTTTAGTTATTGACAATTTAAGATTCACCTAAAATGCGGCAACTCGCCAGACAGAGGTGCTAAAGTGTGTGACGTCGAAACCTAACCATTGGATGCGACCGAGGACCCCCGTGACTGTCGTGCGCCATTATGACGTAGGCAACGTAGACCTCTGTTGGCCGGGTTGCCGCATTTTAGGCGGATTTTTAATTGATAATGACTAAGAAACGAAGCCGAAATTGCAATTTCTTTATTCTTAATTTTCGTCTTATATTGTCACGGAGTACCACCCCTCAAATGTTCTCCCACCTGTGGTCGAGAACCCCCTGTATCACTCTGTATATCCTACAACTTTCGTTGAAAACATTGTTTCATATCACCTGTAAGTTTCGATTAAAGGAATTTTGTCCAGAAAAGGAACTCACGTCTTGTTGGGAACTTGTGTCTTTAACAACCAGCCTGGTATCTTCGTTTTCGGGCAAAGGCTTCGAGGCCGGAAGGTTCGTCCGAACGGTTAGTAAATTTATCGGTCGCGTTACTCCTGGGTCTATTTCGTATCACGGAGAACAGATGCTGGGCGAACGAGTGTAACGGCGTTGTAGCCCGGCGTTAGAAGCTGTAGATCTATCGACCGGTCCACTCTAGGGGATGCTAACCTGTCCAAGGGATGCTCTTCCCTTGTAGCAACATCCACATGGGGGGCCTGGGATACCAGCGCACACCCCCCTTCACCGCGCCTCGTTGCTTTCCTTTTTCTCCGCAGTTACGTATCGGATTATATCTCTTCTTCGACGAAGTACACGTCGGCCCGAGGAGATACTACCTATCCCAATGTCCATTGCAGCGGCTCCCAACGCCACTGGGATTTCCGAGAGTGGTACCGGGGACGGGTCCAAATTAGACTAAATTTTTTAGATTCTCTGGATAGTTGTTTCGAAGACGGGCCCCTCGGTTCCCGACGCCGGCCTAAACGAAACGTTTTCCCCGCGGGGATCCTTACAATTTTGTCCCAGAACGGAGGAGCCATCCGGAACTCGGACTGCTCCCGCGTCGTTCGCATTCCCTGCCGGTTTTCCGAGACGTCTCCGGATATCGAGATTATATCTTTCCTCGGAGAGATGAAGCTCGATAGGGGGAAATACGTCGAGGTTATGGCCGATCGCAATTTAATCGTCTTCGGGGAGTTTTAGGAACAGCCGAGCCCCGGAGAGGGAAGGAAACCGAATTTTCGCCGGGTGAACGCCTGTCTCAATTTTGACGCTGCACAATGGGCATTCACTCGCCCCTCCACTCGGCCTGAAAACCGGAACGATCTATTTTGGCGTTATTAATTGCCTCGTAATATAGTAGCCGCTGAATTTGTCTCGGTGTTAGCTACGCCATCCGGAAATCGAAAATTTCATATGATGATAATTCTACAGGATTATCAAAATATGACTACAGTGAATTGTCGGTATATGTCAACAACAAGGGTCTTGTCAGCGTCATGCATCGTCCAGACATACCCGAGACGTGTTATGTTTATATTTCTCGGCGTCCGAAGTTACACCCCGCGGTAGGGGATAATTTCGCGACGTTTATTGTCCAGGCATTGGCGACATATATAGAGAAATCACTATATAGGTATTTGGCAGCTTATTACGGCTTTTTCTTCCTTCTTCCTAGATTTTACAAGTGACCTTACAGTGTTTTTTTTTTATTCTATATGACCAAATACAGTATATATATTGAAACTAGAGTGTCACGAAAGCATTTAAATGAAAAAATTACAATTTTAATCAATTTTCCAGTTAAAATCGCTTTTGCCTTAAAATTCGCCGGATTTGAATTCTGCATAACAAAATCTATACGAAACAATGTGTAACATGTTAGAAATACAATCCGACAGCACAGAACAATGCATAAACGGAAATTTTATTGAAAAAATGTCACATCAACATAGTGTTTTATTATGCTGCTTTCTCTATAATTTTCCCTCATTTTACAACGTTTCAACTTCAAGCTCGTCTAACAATTAGCGGGCAGTCTTATTTCTACCAAAAGTTCTACGATTTTGACCTAAGGTGCATCAGTTTACACCACCGGGACGTTCTCTCGTTGATTATATTCGTTCGGGAGGGCGCGATTACGGTCGCTGGTTCATTGTGACAGAATGTTTCTCGACGATATCGCGTGTCCCTTGGTCGCCTTTGATCTCGGATAAGAGAGGCTTCCCCCCTGACGGAGGGGCGAGCACTTTTCGCGAAATTGCACGATAAGAAAATCAATCGCCACCTGTCGCGGTCCGTTACCACGCTCTATCCCGCCTGTGTATTGCTCCAAGGACGGCGTGTCGTAGCGCGGCGGTGCATCGGCGCGCCAGTAACCCACTTCTCCACTTGACAAAGCGGATATAATGTAACGATAGGAAAAGGAACGAACGCTGAACCCTCCACCGGAGCCCCATCCATTTCCGCGGAACTGACATTTCTATCGGGACGTAGTTTCTCCTTAAAAACTTCCTCGAAGAATACGGAGAACCGTATAGAGTTTTAGTTTTCCCCCTTTCGCCCCCTTGTTCCCTCCGCCACTGGTAGACTGCTTGTTCAGTGCGGGTATAACCATACCGCGCGTATTTCTCTATTTATGTTTCGCAATTTACGAGGGAAGGGCAAATATTCAGCCGAGCGTGGCCTCCGCTCTTCCTCTTTACCGCCTTTCCCTTCGGTCTTTCTCTATCCGGGGTTTCGCGTTCCTCCCGGCGTCTAGCCGCCCCCTACCCTTCGCCTGCCCCTTCCTAAATCTGCCCCTTTTGTGTACGTGTTTCGTGTACACGGCTGTTGCATCTTTATTGAGATCCAACCCGGATTCATCCCCGAAGCGAATACACTCGAGGGTACTCTTCTCTAGCGCTTGCCTATTTGAACGTCTGAATTATCCTACCTCGCCGTCTTGAAGCACGGTCGAGCTTATTAATTTGCACGGTTGCCGGGCGTTTCCCTGGAACAGCGGCCTCTTGGTCCGCCAGCCCTGGACCCCTCGATATCTGCCAACGTTCCTCGTTTTGTCCCGGTTAGCCTTCGCCCCGGATTTTTTCCAGTTTCCGATGTCCCTGTTCGTACCTCTGAATTATGCTATCGCGCCGTCTCGAGGTACGATCGAGCTTGTTAATTTCCACGGTTTCCGCGTGTTACGCCGTAACAACGGTTTCTCGCACCAGCCCCGACCTCTCGATATCTGATAACGTTCCCCGTTTTGCCCCAGTTCGCATTCTGCGCCAGATTTTTCCCCGCTTCCGGGTGTTCCCGGTTCCCTCAACCCCGAAACGTTTCCATTCCGCGGAAAAGCAAAAATCATCGGACGAAGTGCCATTCGCACAGGCCTCCCTGCATTTCCGTTGTTCACGCTTTCTTATCACGGCTGACATGAAAATTCTTATTTCGACAACCATCGCCGCCCCCCCCCCCCGTCGAATCCCGCCCATAGTCGGCTATCCCCTCTCTCCACCAACCCCCGTGCTCCCTCGCCGTTGCATTTCATTTACTCTGGCCAAGATTTCTGCCGCTTTCGTTCTCCGCGGGCGTGTGTCATTGAAGGCTGTCGACGAATATCGCCGGGGAACTTTCGACGGCAATTTCGACGGGCACTCGGGCCGCGAAAAAAATATCTCTCAAGTCTCGAATCAATGGAGAACGTCTACGTTCCCGGCAAATGTCGCACTCTGGAGAAATTCATCGTTTAAGAACTCTACCGTAGAATACCAATGCCTTATCACACTCGAATACATTCATTTTCAAGAATTCTATCATCCGATAGTTCGTTTCAGACCCTACGAAAACTTTTTTTTACAGGTCTAGTAAACTTTACAATTTGTTCTAACAATAAGAAGTTAAATCTTTATAGCGAGGATAAAACAATGCCTGGAGGATAAACGTCGCGGGAGAGGCCTCGGACGCCGATGAGTGTAAACATAACTCGGGTATGTCTCCTGGACGATGTGTTGTTGACATATATCGAGAGCCTCGCTGTCTTTTACTGTTGAAGAAGGAGGTTACTAACAATAAGTGTATAAACGCAGAAACAATCATAGTCTATTAATAAACAGAATTAGATTATTATGAATGTACTGTGGAAACAGAGGCCAGTGGTAAAAACCAGAAAAATTAAACGAAACACTATTTGTTTCGTTATTAGTCCTAGTAAATAAAAAATAAAATAAATAATCTTCAAATTTTGTCGCAGGACTGGGATGATAATTGCCAGGATTGTTGCAAGCATCCACTAAATTTAGAAACTTCCAGCAGTCGATACAAAGCTGCGAGAGTCTGTCGAGCGCAACAGCGATTTACGAACAACAATGAAATATTTATCGCAGCTATTCGAAGCGAAGTGATAAACGAGTGATCTCCGTAACGATCATCCGCGGGGTACTATATTAGATCACACGCTGTGCTGCATTCTCCGCTCGAATCAAGCCTAATAATCTTTCAAAGTTCGACGGAAGAATGATGATCGCCCAGGGGATGTTGAAGCGGGGCGCGCGGTGTTAAGCGAAAAATTGCACGGCGTGCAACGACCGGCGCGGCAGAGATCTTTTCGAGCAGGCATTTCGCCCGGGTTATAGACCCGGCCTTCGTCGACAATATCCAGAAATGTAATGGGGAATGTTTCACGTTCGCCGGGTACACGTGATCGCATTTACGGCCGCTTTATCAGGCTCAACCTGTCCGCAGGAACTTTACGTCCGGTCGATGTTACTGCGCCACTTTACTGCACATGAACGTTCTTCGATCTTAACTTCGGAAGATGTGGGAGCCAATTACCGGGGACCCGTGGAATTGCGAGATCTAGGGGCCGAAGGAATGTTTAATCCTCCGGCGAAGATAAATACGATCGTTCTTTGTCGTGATATTCGACGGTCACTTGTTGCACTCGTGCTTTCGTGTTTGTCGAAGCTGCGCTAACATTTGATACTTCGGATACATGCTGCCTTGTAAATTTCTACGAGCTGTTGTTTACAATTTTACGCGACAATTGAGACAAACAGCAGAGTCTGACTTTATTTTCTTCGCTATTGATTTTAGTGAATTAACACGTTTCGCGTAAAAGAGATTTCGAATGCGTCATGTATTTCTTATTGTACATATTTAAGAAAAATATTGTTCAACGCAAATATTGCCAGCAACATGTATATTAGCAGACCAGGAACGGATCTGTGTTGTATTTACCAAAAAATTTATTGTTAAGCTTGTATAGGCTTGTGGTCACAACATAAACACTTAATAAATTAGTTCTTAGATAAATCTAAGATTGAAAAATCCAAAGATATTATGTGGTTTGCAGTGTATCAAAATTACTATAGGATAACACGAATTTTCACTTAACTCCTGCTTCACACAATCGATGGAGAATATTTTTGTTTTGCTCGAAGATCAGCAGTTTAGTTATGAAATAGGAACACTTTAATTAATTATAAAAATGTATTCATCAGAAATTTTCAAAACAAAAAAGAAAAAATTAAATTTGAACTTGTTCTGTCATTTCTAACGGATTTCTTTATTAAAGCACATGTAACGTTTATTAAAGCTCGCCATCAGTTTTAGTGTTGAAATTGTAATTGTTGGAAATATCTACTGGGCGAATATGTGCAATACAATTGAATCGTCAGACGTTTACTCAACTATTAGTTTACGCAGCCATTAGTTGTACGAGTTTGCGGTTCTGACAAATTTTACGGTCGTTCCTAAAAAACAGTGGCAAGAAGATGATAAACGTAGAAAAGTATCAAACATTTTTCAACATCGATCGATACGGAGTCCCGTGCTGGGTCAATAACGACCGCGGCCAAGCGATCCGTCATACTGCAATGGATGCTGAAGCTTAAACACTATATTCAGAGCTACGTGCATTTCCAGTCCCCTCCATTCATCTTTGATGGGTATAAATTCAATAAAGCAGATGGCGTAAATAGAACCAGTGCATCCCGAGCTAATTGACGACTTTGATGAAGAGCGTGGGCAACGTTGTCCCGCGAACCGCCATTCTCTATTCCATACCGTTGTCACAGCCACACTTTGTCTAAGTTACTCCGTGGAACTTTCACAAAGGTCAAAGAACACAGTTCTGGGTAAATGGAATTGTACTGAAACAAGTCAATGGAGTGTTGGAGCCGGAAATAGAGTCGTAATCGCATTCCTTTTTGATCACAGCTTTCAACGTTAAACTATACAGCCCGATCGAATTTCAAGTGCAATCGCTGAACTGTCGATGCTCGTTCGGCTTTCTGTCAGTTTTTCGAAATAAATTTTCGAATATCAATTTTAAGCAGCAAACTGTCGTTTATATGACGAGTATTAATATATGTTTATAAACACTTCAAAAAATCCGAAAATTTTTTTTTATCAAAATAAACGATGCTCAACATTAATCTGTAGAAACAAACATGCAGACAAAATATTTATAGTAAACTTCAATGTAAGATCAGATGCTAGATTAACCCTTTGCACTCGGGGCTAAACTAATCGTAAAATTAAATTTTTCTTTTAATCTTTGAAATCTTTTAAATGTTTAGTAATCTATTAAATACTGTAATGTAACAAATATTTTGTAATATTTTTTGTAATTTCTTTGAAATAATGCCACAACAATGTTTAATGGCTCTACAGAGTCACCACTCAAGTTCAAAGGGTTAATAAGAACAATTAAACATTAAATTAATCAGAATTTTAAAAAATTGTATTTTTTATAACTAATTTTCAAGAACAACATTTCAAAAGTAAAATAGTATTCTTTGTTCTGCTACTTTCCTCTACATTTTCCATGAATTTCCACAATCTTAATGGACTTATTAAATCATCAGATTTTTATGAGGTCTTTCTAAAATGAAAGTGGACTCGAAATTTTTGGTCGACAGATTCCGATGATCAAATATTTGAATCTGAGTGCTCAAGCAGTGAACCCAGAAGGAAGATCAACGACCGAGTAAATTTTCCTTAAAGAATGGGGTAAAAGTAGGTCATATGAAACGTAATATGAAACATCGTAAAATCTCGATAGAGAAATAACCTTAAAAGTGGCTCGCATAAATTTCCAGTAAAAGTGAATCAAACAAATTAAATGTTGTACCAAAGGTAACTCAAGAAGTTCTCATACGCTTTTCTATTGAACATGTTTGTCCTGGTTTGTTAAAAGATAATTTACCAGGTACCACTTTGCGCTAGTAAATGTTACAGTTTCTTATTCGAGCGTATACAATACCCCCAAAAAATTGAAATAAAAATTTTCAGAGGTAACGTTTTCATAATAGAAGTCTAGAAGAAATAAAAATTGAGTTTTTACCAAAAAGTAAAGTAATTTTTCCAAAAAGTAGGGAAATTATGAACATTATAAATGCAAGACCCTAGGGTAAGGGACCCACTTACTGTGGGGGTTTCAATTATTGTGCACTATATTAATTATCCTTATATGTAAAGTATAATAGATATTAAAACACGGATGTTAAATTGTTTTCATTGAAATCAGTTAATATATATATTATATATCACTTTTTAATTATGTTTTAACAATAAGTATAATTAATATAGACACAGGTAATTGGATCCCTTACCTTAGGGATGAAGATTGAAGAAGACTAAAATTTTCGCATACACTCAATATAATTATATGTTTGTGCCTCCGTCTCTTCGCTAAAAAAAAAAACAGATCCCATCACGTTGGAAATTAGTTGTTCCGAATTATGACCATTCACCCTACATACGAATTGTCCGAGCGTGTTCCAACTTGTTCAAGGATGTTTTCGCTAACTGGGGAAGCGTTCGAAATAATCTTTGTCTGAATTATAGCAACGGGGGAACTATTTTCGGACTTCCTCGCTTATCATTAATTAACCAGGACGAACGGTCTTAATAACTCAGAAACGGCGACTTGGTTTCCACGAGTTAAATCTCCTCGTGAAGTCGATAACCACGCGGGGGTAGGAACCGCCACCCCCTTTTCCCTATCCAGCCAGGGATTCCATTATGATCCCCCGTGCTTCCGGGCAGACGATGGTCGGGAATGGAAAAGAAACAAATGGCAAATTTACTCAGCATAAATGGCCGTGAGTCCTGGAAATGGCGGGAAATTTACTTAGTTCCCGCTTGCCAGCCGATCCAATTGCATAATTCCCGGGAACGAACCGGAACGGCCTTTGGTATGTCAGAAGTACAAACAATCGGAGTATACTTTTCCCGCTATTCCGTTGTTCTTTTCACCGACTTTCCACCCCGTGTGTTTCTCCCTCGTTCAGCCCGTTTCGTTCTCACCTTCGTTCCTCCCCTCTCGCGTTCTCTTTCGTCCCCTGGATTCTCTCTCGTTTCGCATTCCGAATTGGGACGCCTAATCTGGATCTCAGAATTCAGTCCGTTACAGAAATGGAAGCGGATGCATATTTAATTGTCATCCATTTATTTAAAACTTAACCGAGATCGCCGAAAATCAATACCTACGAAACCATGGCGAGATAAAAGAAGAAAGAAAACATGACGGCGCCCTTACATGTTAAAAACGCTGAAAACCTTTCCTCTTTACACACACACATAACTTTTGAACTAATGATCTCCTAGCATTGAAACTCTTAAATTTAAATCTACAGGATTAAAATCTACAGGATTGTCTTTAAAAAAGTCAAAAATTTCTGGTTTCCTGAGGTAAAGTTTAACCTGGAACTGTATGTATAGTTATGTATGGTTGACACCTTGCGGCTGCCGCTCACGGAATTTGTCGGGTAATGTGAAATCGGACTTGTCCAATTCGCTACCGAATTCGCACACTCGAAGTTGCAAGGGTACCGCTTAAATCAACTGTGCAATTTGAGACTGTCGAGGAAAATTGACATGGCCTCTGCCGTCTGCTTCTCGCCAATCGAATCGATCACGCGGAATGATAGTTAACTAAAGGGAAAAATGTCCGGGATCAATACGCCGACATTAATCCCTTTCCAATTAATGGGTCGTTTCTGCGGGAGCTATAGACAATTAATCGCGATTGTTCGCACACGAACGCCTGCGAACGATGCAGCGCACAAACGAGGTTAACGAGCATTCATTTTCTGCAACTTTCCATTCCAATCAGTTTGTTAAATCGGTCTGTGTTAGGATCAATTAATATTTACAAATATGTATCAGGCGTCGGAAACAACTTTACATGTGTTCGTTTGCTAATTGTTAATTTACTGCGGATTATTATAATTCTCTAATCCGGAACACAAAATGTCTAACAAGTTAATTCCAGGACACGGCGGCTACACAAGCATTTAATTTCTTTTCTTTATACTTTTAGGACTACATTTATAAAAATAATATGGTTGCCAGCAAAATAGTTGAAGATACTATTTTTTATTTCAAAAAATTCTCTGTGTCTGCAAACTTCCGTTCATAAACTGATTAGTGCGAATAATGTTTAGCAAAATGTTAGCGTTCCAGTTCGTGATTGATTATTGATGCGTCATGGCTGTTTCGTGAAAATACCGATCAAATCAAAGCAGAGTATTCGGATATCTCGGGGAAATTGAGCGATCGTGACAAAAATTTATTGGCGATGACCGATTTACCTATTTTCCCGGTGGCAATCGACTGACGGCAGATATGCTGCATGATCGACGTCGCGTTGCCAGAATCTCCTTGAATGATTGGATATAGTATAAGCGACGGAATCTAAGGGCGTTCTCCTTTCGCGAAATGACAAATGCCTTTGAATCCTCCGGGACGCTTTCCTCTTTCTGATACGTGCCAAACGATTGAAATTTCCAGTGTCTTGGTTTCACCGAGCAACGAATTTCCTTGTTGATTATATTGTCTAGAAGACGGGCATTCGCTCGATATATTTCGTTCTTATTGCGCGTGACCTGATTGAACCCGCCCTTTACCCGGGACAATAGATGAATACACCGAGCGAACACTGAAAACGTTGTTCGATTGAAACATATTGAATTCGTTGAGACAAGGCCGCTCGTTCTCCGATTCATCGCGAATAAACACGCTAAGAAAGAATCTGTGTATCTCAAGCAAATTCAGCGTAATCAGTGCATCTGGAATCCGAATGCCGGACTGGCCAATCTGGGAGATGCATATGATCGAACCGCGTGCCTAATGCTCCCGAACTTCGGCATTAGAATGTAACAGGTATACTCGACGACCTAGTTCGCTTGGGAGAATTTCTCAAACATCCCATGGTGCCGGAAGGATTAATACCGGTTAAACTTTACCTGAGGAAACCAGAAATTTTTAACTTTTTTTTACATAATCCTATAGAATTTGCCGAGAAAATGCCAAAAATCCTAGTTCTAATCCTAGGGGATCACTGGTTCAAGTTTTATGCTCGCGTAAAGATTTGCGATTTTCACAGTTTTTAAGCGCGTCGCCTAACGAGTGGACTTCGCTCCAAAATCTACAGGATTACATAAAAGAACGGTAAAAATTTCAAGTTTCCTGAGGTGAAGCTTAGCTCCAATACCAATTAGGAGCATCCGTCATATTCAAAACGTGGCAACGCTTCAAATTCGCCTAATCAGTCTGTACATCTGTTGTTTCGTTCTATAAAAATTATTTATAAAAACTTTAGGAATATTTTATGGAACTCCTACGTACTGGGTGCGGCGTAACGGGTGAAATGATTTAAGGCGTCGATCTCAATAAAACATTTTATTTAACAACAACAACGCGCTCTACTAACTGACTCTCTCTACCGACTATCGACTGCCGACTACCAGACATTCTTCGCATTCGTCCCTTTTATAATAATGCACTCTCTCATTCTTCCTCTCTCGCACTCTCATTCTCTCTTTATCAGTTTCTCATGCATTCGGAAAACTCAAGCAGTCACGTACGCTCTGCGCTCGGCGCCCCTAATCACTTCACTCTTGTCATCGAGACCCAAACACTCTTCTTTCACACCTCGGCCCAAACAGACTTTCTTTCACGCTAGACCCAAACACGTCGGCGCCACAATATCGCGTCCACAGCCACTCTAAACAATCACTCTAATATACTGTCTCATTCATAACCCTACAAAACTGTGTTCCTAGAGAGGGTATTTTTCGGTCCAGTAGAACCATTTGTCCTAGTAAGAAAATTGATTGTTCGAATCGGAGATCGCCGGCAACACGTACGGGGTCCGACCGGTGCGAACCGGTGATAATCCAATGTACCGGTGAACAGCGTCTGTCCTCGGAATGCAAAGCTATCGTGCGTATTGCCTATCATGATTGGACAGGCAGATTTCTCGCATGCGTGTTCACACAGACATACACACGTGCAGCGGCAACTCGAGAAGCGGAGCTAAGCCGAGGGGATCGAATCCGTTCGAATCGGTTGGTTTCTCCTCCGTTTGGACGCATCACCGATGCCGAGGTGTCCCTCGGAATACACGATACGATACCATACCATGTCGCGACTATCACAGCTTTCTAAACAGTAGCCTCTTTACCGAATCGGCGGATTCGATCGCGGAAACATTGTGCGGCGGTTATGTTTGATCCTGTGAACGGAAGATCGTATCGCAAGAGCGAGAGAGAGAGAAAGGGAGGGCGAGAGAGGGAGGGATGGAGCTCTGCCGCTGATAACTCGGCCATCCGAGTAATTATGCAGGTCTAAGCTGTCGCACGTACCCGAGTCCGCGAATTGGACACGGCGGATCCCACGGTTGCGAATTGCGGTGCCGCGTCCCGACAGATGAAATCGTCAGCTGGAACTGATTCATCCGCAGATACATTGTCTTAGAATATACACCGCACACCGAACCCGCTAATCGAAACGGTCGCATTGTCCCCGAAAGATTGCCCGCGACCCTGGACCTACGGCCGGCTACTTGCGTCGCGTGATAAGCGCACCGTCAATGGATCATCATGCAGTCTGGTGCTCTCCGATGCAGGACGTCCGCGTCGGATCGTCGAGCCAGCGCATTGAAGCCCGATCGCGTCGATGCGCACGTGAAAAGAAGGGGTTCGAAATACAGGGGCCGGTTATGTGAGCGTTAATCCGGTATAAAGTTGCACGTTGAACGGCAATCAATCACCTTCTCCATCCTGGAACAGCCTGGAATAGACCCTGTGTATCCGCTCGACCACTGGTTCATTCGATTTCACTTGAATCGCAAGATTTCAATCTTTTGTCCGACCAAGCGCTGATCTGCTCCACTGTACGCGCTCGCGCGAGGACTTCATTTTCCTTCGCCTCGCAGCGGTCCGCTCTGGATATTCTCGACACAATCGGTGTCTACGGCACTGGTTTAAGCACCGGTGAACCCGATGCTGCGTGAGACCCTGCCGATTGCATTAGGTCGTTGCATACGAAATGTCCGACTCCCAATAGTATCATTAAACTATTGTAACTTTTCCCGAAATAAACCTTATTGAGTAACCTGAAAACCTTTTACCTGAACCTTAAGTTACCTGAAAGTTGACAAGAAAAAGTCTATCAGAATGGAAAAGAAATATCTTAATTTTATCTTCGAATTTTAATTTAAAAACGCTGCGAACTTTCGTTCGAACACAATATTTCTTAATTAAAACACATCCTAATATTTGTTTCCTGAAATCGGACATTTCGCATACAATGACCTTGATCAGTTCGCTATTGGACAAAATCTTCGTGCGAAATGAAAATGTGTATCTGTTCCGTGAAACGGGAGACAATTGGGATTTTTTTCCTTGTTTTGGTAGGTAGATGCAATGTAAAAGGCAGGCAAATTAAAAGAAGTTGTGAGCATCAATGTACAAGGCTCGGCTGATTAAAACTGTAAAAAGAAAAATTAAACTTCTATTTGGCTTCTCTTTCTTGCAGCTGATACAAACAATTTTTATTTTGCGTAAAGGTCCGCGTCCACTAATTGCATTTAAAATCGCTCGCCGAGTAAAAGTGTACAATAGCGAGTATAAGGGCACCGAGCAGTAACATCGTCGATTGTCTTATCATTCGCAGCTGGTATCACTTAAATCTCGATCGATCATTCTTCGCGCTTCAGTTTTATCTACATATACCATATTCACTATTCGGAATTGATCGCTTACAGGCATTTGACTAGAAGCCCGCTATTTGCCCCATTATTTCCAGACAATTAGCGTTCCATTTGGCAGACTAGGTCAATTCCAACTAATTTAACCTAAACTATGTCAAACCTTTGTATTCACTCATAGTTCGAGCGAGCTGTTTGAGTATCCCACTTAACATTACTCATTACACTAACGGCCTACGAGAGCTCCTAATGAAGAGAACCAGATCGTCCTCGTCGGTGAATTAATCCTGATCTTCATCAACCCTTCACGCAGCCACCACGGTCTCGAGCATTAGAACGGGGGATGAAAAGAAATTTGTATCGTTGTCTTTGGCTCGAAAGCCGGGGATTCTTGCGGCTTATATAATAAATTTCTGGTCGGACGATACTCCCGTGACAAAGCTCGTGCAATATTTCACGATGTCGGAGGATAACGCGTGAACGGGAGGAACAGAAACGTCTCTCGTCTCCCCGTTTCATTATACCCTAAGCGAAGGGACGACGCGAGCTCGTGGTGTGATCCCAACAACAGATAAAACTGGCAGACACGGATTACAAGTCGTGCAAAAACGATGATTCGTCATATCTCCGAGTCCCGGGCAGCGCATTCTTCTTTGGTAAATCGAGTGTCTCCTTGTTACTCGCATCCATTTCGTCGAATAATGCATCCGGATGCAACATCGCGGTATCTGATTTTGGCAAGGCTCGCGATACTGCGGCTGGCAGCCTGCCACCGTTCTATCATCGTAATTATTTTTATGCTCTGCACACCGGCCACTCTCTACGATTCTCTCTCTCTCTCTCTCTCTCTCTCTCTCTCTCTCTCTCTCTCTCTCGCATTCTCTTTAGCTACTTGTCCTTTCGCAGCGGCACTGTCACCGAAAGCTACTCCAGGCATATCAATATTTCACTTTGACGGCCTTCTTGACCTATCCTCTTCTCCATCCAGACCCTATTTGACTTCCAAGATAACCCGCGCTACTGAATATCCTGACAAAGCTGGATCCGGACCGGTCGCTTGTATTCATTTGCCTGTGGACAGAATAACATTTGGTGATCGCGCGCGCGCAACGATTTACAAGATTTAGGGCGACGCGTTCACGAGTAAACATAATTCGTGTTAAACGAAAATACAGTGTGTTCATTTCAAAAACTTTCAAAAAAAAGGTGGAGTGGGGTAAAATCTTTTGAAACTTATGATTTTCTTAATAAATTAAGAACAGTGCTGCTAGGGCGGACTCCCCCGGAACTGGGGCAAAACTACACCTACCTGTTGAAAAATTATTGAATCTTATTTCCTTATATTATGGGGCAAAAGCGGAATTATTATTAGTAATAAAATAACATAAAAATAAAAATTCAAATTTTTATTCAATCATCGTCAAGACATCTCTCACATTCATATTGTACCATTGTGCATTTGTACCGTTTCTACCTTACAGTTGGTACAATGCAACGTATATTCGAATAAATAAGGGCCTAGTGCGGTTTAACCCCGTGTACGGATTTACCCCGCTGAAACTTATTAAAGAAGTGTAAAACACATATCGAAGGATTTTATTTTGGTGGCGTTTTCAAGGTCATTTGAAGGTCAACTTTGTTTTTTCTAATGGTAACCTATATTTTTTGTTATGGAATATTATTGTACGTAAAAAGATCAGCAATTTTCGTAGGATACTTTTTTTTATCCGCGCATTAGTTCCGGAGATATTTAAAGAGATGTCGAGCGAGTCGTACTTATACTGCAAGAAAGTTTGTAATTTCTTTTTAACTACAACAAATTTTAAAAATGTTCTCGGTTGTTTTCTGAACAATAATACAGACGATTACAGACTAATAATACAGACGCCCACTCTTTCCTCCTCGAAATCTTTGGACACGTGTGTTACACGTTTTTAATATCTTTCATACTTTTCGGGATATTCAGTTGGAAAGTTTCCTCGGATGAACACCCTGTATATCATTTACAATGCTCTTGTGAAATTCATATGGTAATTCCATTGTCAGTTCACAGATGTCTCGCTAATGAGATTTTATTAATTTTTTTATGATCTATTCGAGACTACATTAATTTATATAGCAGTTTTTCGAACGATATCACACTATGCATTAATTTGTGTACTTAATATTGTACAATCGTGACAGTGTGAACATAGTGGGGTAAGGTGGCCAATTACTGTGCCTATATTAATTATAGTTAATTTTAACCTTAACATCTTTTTCTTAATACTCATTATACCTTTGAGATAAGTATAATTAATATAAGCACAGTAATTGGCACACCCACAGTAATTGGGCCCCCCGCCCTAGTTTTACAAAAGATGCGACTTACCAGCATGACGAAAGAGAAAACAAAAAGAATTGATATACATCAACATAGTATAAGCCAATGAAAGATTGGCTGAGGCAAGTTATTATAATAACTTAATAGAAATCTTCTTGAAAGCCACTTAGTTAGACAGATTTATTCCGTGCGAAGAGGCTCGGAAGATGATAGAGATAATCGCCGGATGATTTATGAGACGAAGACTACGGTATTTGGAAGAGACTCCATTATTTCGTTGTGTATTTATGCATTTTCGGTAGCAGACATATTTGGAGTTTATTTTTATTATTAAGAGTTTTAGCAGATCGCAAATAGGATTAAAGCATTTCTTAAATCTGTCTTGTGATAGAAGCCAACGAGCTTAATATAATTCCTTTACTTTCTGTTTCTGTTAGGAAAACGCTGTCTCACCAGACCGTCTTTTATTCTGTGATTTTTCTTGGAATAACCATAAAACTGTTGCTTTTCGTTAGTATGCTTACAAAAGAAATAATCCGATTCGGAATTATTAACTTCAATGAAACTTCCTTCAGGAAAAGTCAACTTGAATCAATATTTTCAAGGTCGACACTTATTCGTCATATTCCACTCTTATTCTCCTCTTGTTCTGAAATATTTAAGCTTCAATTTGGAAAAGCTCCATTGGCCTGTTGTTCTATCAAAAATTCTACGATTTCGTTACAAAAGTGACCAAGTGTCAGTTGCATTGATTGAAAACGAGCTGCAGGGTGTTTTTAGGGTGGGGGGGGCGGAGGAGAGAACAAATTTTTCGTTCCCATAAAATCAAATTCGATCTCGCTTTAAGACATTCCACCGAATTCGACCGCTTCGTGTGTTTGGATATTTCGGTTTTGCTACGATAATTTTCTAAGCAGATGACTGCCCCGCTCTAAACAGTTGGCACAATAAATTATTCTCGAAACATTATGCTTCCCAAAAAAGTTTATCATAAATATCAGTGACATCGTGATCAGATTTCAGTCGGATTATCTACGCATAAAATCGCATTGAAACACAAAAAATAAATAGTCGGAAATACGTGTATAATTCATTTTTCATGTGGTTATTTAAAATTAATTGTCTACCGACGAATTATAAAAGAGTCGACAGCACGTTAAATGCAGAACCCAATTATTTGTAAAACATGAATACACATTTCCAATAATTTTAATTTCGTATCTACGTTCCCGTGTCTTTGTTACTATAATAAACTTTATTACGAATTCAAATAGAGCTGGAAATATTAATCTGGCGAAACCAAAAATATATAACTACCACCTGAAATAACCTGGTATTGATTTTATCGAAGAGGTGTTTGAAGTGAAAGTCATTTTATTAAGCGGTTTGATCGGACGATGATATTTTGATTGTTTGGCGGTTTATATTTTCAAAAATATAGAAGCTATAAACGGTGCACTGCTGCCCACCGTATTGACCTGATAATCGGATGATCTCTTAATCTCATAGATTTAAAAAGTCAAAACAAAATAAATAAAATTGTCGGATTATAATCGCTGTGAATGAATCAAATGTAGTTTGGATTAAACTTTACCTTTACCGATGGTCACTACATGCCCTTACCTGTCAAAAACGCTGAAAATCGGACATCTTTACACACGTATAATTTTTGAACTAGTGATATACTAGGATTGAAACTTGGATTTTAAATATTTCCTCGCCAAAATCTACAGGATTACATAAAAACAAGCTAAAAATTGTTGGTTTCCTGAAGTAAAGTTTAGTCGCAGTCTATACTAATATTGCATACCAGGCTCAGTTTCAGTTAAGAAGCAAGTTAAAGGTTACTGAAAAACAATAACGAACACGAATGACAAATTAAACATGTTACACAGTTAACAAAATACAAATTTTTCAGGTGAATATTCGTCTATTTTCTGTATCTCAACACAGCATGACGGCGTCGATATTAAACAAGAATAAATCATTTTTACAAGAAAGTAGTGATTGGGTGGTAAGAAAAAGTGCATTGGCTATAATGCTGGGTAATAAATTGAAATCGCGATTAAACGATGATATCGAGCGATCTGTAATCACAGGTGGAATAATGATCGGACGAACAAAAATGAATCGGTAATGGAACAGCGGCGGATCGAGGGTGATTCCGAAAAAAGGCGTATCCGATCGACCCTGCGTATTTCTCGGCCATCAGCGGGCAGCTGGCAATGATTAATTGCTGGTAATTAGTCGGTTCGGTCGTCGATAAGCGTCGACGTGGCACTCTGGACCGAGGCCGGCAACTTTTGCCTTGCAATTTATCAACGATTTATCCTACTTTCGCCCGACGACCGGTACGACGCCTTGGAATATCAGCCGTAAGAAAGATACACGGTCGGCTGGGAATATCGCGTGCGTAAATGCGCCGTAGTATAAATTATGAATAATTGCGAACGGTGTCTAGGGTAGCGACGGGCTCGGTGTCGACCACGCCAAGTGAATAGTCCCGTTAGGGATCGTAATGAATTGTTACCGGCGGCCGCCGGTGGCGTGGCGTGGCTCCGTCTATCATATTAATTCTCCCGCGCCCTACGAATATCTTGAAAATTGTCGCCGAGAACCAGTGGGAAACGGAAGCCCTGGGTGGGATTAGGTTTCACTGCAGACGTGTTTCATCTGCCTACCCGATTCTTCCGAAGCGGAGGCGCGCGCGGCTGACAAGACGGGCCCGGAGAAAAAGGACGAAAAGTAAGCTATATCCCGGGGAAAATTGGACGGAGATGGCGTTATGAATACCGAATTATGCGACGCAGCTGACGCGTGCCGCTGTCAAAAACCTGTCCCCGGAAAACAAGACGGTGACAATAAAGGGCGGAATGAAGCGCGTGCGTGCGTGCTTCCCGGGGACCGGTGTTGTTTCACTTAAACACCCGCGCTTGCCCCGCTCGAGCCTCGATACGTTCCTAAACGTGAAACAGATGATATCAAATTTTCTGACGTGGAAAATAAGATGTTTACTCGATATATGTCGGATCTAGTACATATATCGGCCAGGAGACACCGAGGTCTCTCGAGCTTCTTGGTGTATACCCCGCGGTAGTGAGGATAATTCCGCGACATCTATAATCCAGGGCTGGCCGACATATATCGAGAATTCACTGTAGCATTAGATATGGAAATATTTAAGGGGTTACTCTAGTTTTGAAACTTCGAAAAATCGATTTCCTCTTAACACCGGAACCACCGGGAATGAAACTGACATGTATTGTTTTATAATAATCTCTGGATCATATTTACTCAGAGTTTGTACTTTTTTATTATCATATACGTTTGCCTCGAAATCGAGGTGACCTCGATTTTTTTTTAAATTTTACATATCGAAGTTTGTGGGAAACTGAATATTGATAAACTTTTATCGAAACATTTTTTTTGTCAAATCCTCGGAAATGTTGGAAAAATTGTGCTAACAGTGCTAAACGGTCTGAAAAGTGACCTTTTGTATGCAAAATTAAAAAGACCTTTATATGGATTTATTTTTAACAAAAATGCCATTAATGTAACTGACAGAAATAAAATGAAACATTCAAAACAAACCGATAACGGGAAATTGTAACAGCACCATTACTCCAGGCATCTGTTTTTTAAAATTCGCATAATTTAAAAAATTGCAGGTAGTTGTATTTTTGTGAATTGTTCTTCGTGATTGCTTAAGCTTCCATATGAAATAAGTCCCATGTCTGACACTTTTAAATATTTTTTTTTAAATCCTTCTCAAAGTTCAAATTGTTACAAATATCCCGGCATTTCTACATGGATAGAACAATGCTCGGGAATTAATTCAATAATGAAAATGCGCCTATTAACATATATATTTATATATATACTACCGCTCAAAAGTATCGGGACACTTGCAGAAAGTTACTTCAGTGTCTAAAATATTGACTAAAATCGATTTTTATTAGTTTCTTATGAAAACTCTTACGTTTTAAATTAAAAATTACGTATCTGGAACTTAGCAATACTACGCTAAAATTAAATACGACATTCAGCGACGTATTCACGGCGTAGTGTACTTTTGAGCGGTAGTGTATATAAATAGAATATTAATTGAAACCTGTCATTTCACACTGTATAATAAGTTTTCAGAGTAATTAGTTTCACTTTGAATTTCTGAATTTTGTCTTCATGTGCCCGCTCGCACAATGTTTTGGATCACGAACGTTTTCGGAGTAATCAATTGATGTATACAAAAGCTTGAAAATATGAAACTCCAAAACTTGAATTTTGGCCAGGAGAAACCAGTTCGCAGGCCACTGTGCGACGTGCTAACAACTCTCTGGCTGGTAGATCTCTCGGAAAGTGCCAAATTAGGATGTTTAATGGGCAATAGGGCATCAATAGGAGTGGAGTTTGACTGGTCAATAGCGCCGCAATTTCGAATCTCTCATTACTGCCTTCTCGAAAATGATTTTTCCCGGCGGCAGAGGAATTATCGACAAATCCCGTGATTCAATAGGCTAATACGGAGCTTGCAGGCGATCTGTTCGCCTGATGAATATCAAATTAGCGTCGATGCCTCGCTCGGGTTCAGGGCCAGGAGTGTAGGATACATCGAAAAGTTTTTGGGCCGCGGTAGAGCTGGCCACCGGTGGCGGACGTGGACAAATTTCCTGGAGTCAAGCAAGTTGAACGCGCTGGGTAGCTTAATAGAGAAACTTCGGGTTCGGGACGCGGCGCCGAGTGCTTTGATCTACGCGACGAGAGCAGAATATAATGTATCAGGATCAGCAATTGGATTTTCTGATCAATTAGCAGTTAAAGCCAAACTAAGTGTCTGTCGCGGCGGGTTAAAGTTTCCAGCGACAAAGTTACGCCGATCGCGATTAGTTAAGCCATGCCATCGATATCGCATTGAGTGCGCGCCTTCTCGCGCGCCCCTATCATTCCCGAGGTTCTTCAGCAACGTCTGAAACGGCCCGTCGTCTTAACCCTTCGCGTACTCGGGGACCCCGATACATTTACAAAAAAATCATAGAAATTTATTCTCCTGATTACAATGTTTTGGACTTACTTTAAAATGTCCTGCATCAATTGTGACCTAGAAGAAAACAAATAAAGTCTTCGTTCTTGCTTTAATAATTTTAATAGAGTGAAAGTTTCAAACATGAAGGAAACATTATGATAATATTTGCCAAAGATTACTGTACTAATGTACTTTATCTCGTAACTCGATTTTAAGTTGTCCGAATCCAAGCAACGTGTTTTAATCGAACGAAATATTTCCAATGTGTTAATTTGGTAAACCTTGATTGGTTACTTATTTGCACTGTACGTCCCCGTAGTTTTGTCCTCGACTGTATGTATTAGGGTGTCTGAGTGAGCTCACTTCGTATGCTAAGGGTTAAGCGTTAATTACACCTACACGAGCTTACATTCGACTCTGTAACTGCGAAACGAATTTACATTTTGAATTTCTTGCGATTTATTCTGGAGACTTCGAGCCGTTACTTAACCCGAAACAATTATCGAATTTTTCGGTAATTTTGCGCTAGTTTAAAATCATCTCTTCCGCTCGTGATTCGGCGAGATTGTAGTGGCAACTCGAGGGAGCCTTGTGCGACATATACTTCGCTTATAGGTAAATCAAACTTGGGAATTGTTTGTAGTGGGTGCGTTGGCTTATTTGAGTCCTCACTTATTATTCGGTAAGCTAAGATTTACTCGGGAAGAAGATCGAAGATTCGGTGTCATTTGAGAACACTGCGAGACTACAGGTAGCGTAGAATTTTTTGCTCATTATGTGCTCGATTATTTTATGAAATAACTTAATCATTTTCAATAAAAGAAAACGAAAAATTGTTATAATGGTTATGACATATGTGTACAGTGTGTTCGACTACGTGTCAAATATTGTAAAGGGTAGTTCTACAAGATTACAACCAACGACATCTAATAAAATATTTCAACAAATAACATTGAGAACTCCTTTCACTCCATGGATATAAATAATTACATATAAAAAGGGACACGCGACAAAAACTTTTCATAAAACTGCATCGTACATAGATTTTATTAAAATTTGTAGGTTACATTTACGGTGGTCTCTTGTGAATCCAGTTACTAACTATCTAATCCTGATTGAGACATACTTTGTAGGTATGTCTACACGACAGCCCGTACGGGTTGCCCGGGCATTGTCGGCCTTGTCAAGAACTATTGTCTGCATACTGCGAACTATGTCTCGATAGCAGAGATACGTAGTTATCTGGTAGGACTATGTTAGTTTGACTTTTGCGACTCTTCAGTCACTGGGACTCTTCCTGAAAATTAAGTTAACATTAGCGAAAAACGAACAACATTTACTCGGATATCACATCCTTCATGAAAATTACGAATTTAGAAATTCCGGCGTCACGCGAGAAGTAGAATTGGTTGACCATGATCAGACGTGTCAGACGATTCCACTTTAACAGTACGCGTAATCGCCGAATTTTCAAACTAGATGTTCTCAAAAATGAAGCGTCAGCCGAAGAAATTCGTTGTTTTCAGTTATTATTTCCCATTCGGTAGGTTTAACGTTACCATGAAAAATGAAGGTACAGCAGTGGAGTACAGTGATTTCTCTATATATGTCGCGAAGGCCTGTATGATAAATGTCGCGGAGTTATCCCCACTACCGCGGAGTATACTCCGTGAGGGGCGCGGAAGCTTGAAGCGTGAAGCTTGAAGCGCGTTGTTGACATATATCGAGACTTCGCTGTAATAAGCTCCGATACGGGGCACGTTCATTTGCCTCGTCCTGTATACTAACGCCGATAAATACCGTCGCAGTTGGGTGGATAGGAGCGTCATTTAAATTGAAAATCATATCAAGGACGACGTCCCTGTATTCTATCCAGGGCACAGAAACGGGCGAACGTGAATTCCGTAGCAGATATGCGAACAGAATATCGAGAAGGCCACGGTGACAGTGCCAGTGTCTACCCGTCCGGATGCTATTTTGTTTCTCGATCTTTTTTCCAATAGATTTATAGTGTCAAGCGAGTCTAACGTGTCAGTATACGTTTACGTCGGACCCGCGATAAACTGTCTACTTCCTAATCGAATGTTGCACAGTGATGAAATCGTTATTTGTCCGGCCGACCAACCGACAGAATAAAAAACAAACAAAAGCATGTTGTGCATGCTCGCGACCGAATTGAACGCGATGCGACAACTTCGGATTCATAACAACGATTTTCTCGCTGCGCGACATTCAATTAGAACGTGGCCTCCGGGCGACGATGAGAGCGAAGCGTAGAAATACATGCTATTGTTTTGTAAACGGAAGTGTTTATTTTGGAGCAACGAGCTGGGATGCGGATACTAAATGACCAACAGTGCGAGCGTCGCGAATCAACTTTTTCTGCGTTATTATCGTTGCTGTCGTTGCTCTTGCGCAGCCTTATTGACGATAAATATGGGCGAATGAATAAGCGGAGTGGTCGTCGGATCTATTTTATGAGATCGGAAAAATACAAGCTACCATAAAAGATTTGTTTAGATTGGCAATTAAACTGGGAATTTCCAAGAGGATTGCGATATCAATTGGTTTCAATTAAATCGTGAAAGTTCCACCTCAAGCGCACCAAAGAAAAACATTTTTGAACAGGCTTTCGTCGCCGTTCTATTTTTGAAAATACAAATCTTTTACGTTCAATCAAACCTTTACGTTACATTAAATCTTGTACGTTCTATATGTTATATTTCTCGGTATATATAATCGTATTGAAAATCGGTATTGTAGAACATGAATGCGGAAGTTATGGAATAAAATGTGAACGGAAGTCGCGTTCGGTGAAACAAAATAAAAATACGCGAAACGAGTTTGCAAATGAAATATCATTACTGGACTGCGGATGATTATGCAGAGGAAAAGTTTTCTGCGTCAATTGCAAAAAATAGGAACCAAATAGAAAGTTATTTCTTACTTTCATAATTATAATAAATTTTAAACTTAAAATAAAAATTTTAAATTTTAATAAATCAGAAATAAATTGATGGTCTTCGTCTATTCAATTTTGTTATGCATACATAAAACCTGCAGTTTAATTATCGCGTTGAAGGTGCTTTGACATTCTACCATAACAACGACATTTTGTTTGGTTCAGTAATAACGAAAATAATTGAGGTGGTCACGTTGGCTGGGCTACCCTGTATACAAGGTGAGTCAGTGTAGAAACCACCATCAGAAATAATTAGTTATTGGAATAATTTTATTCTCGCTTATACCTCCCGTCGTGAGACATTCTGCACACATTTTTGGTTAAACTACACATTGGCAACCCAGAAATTTTTAACTTTTTACTATGTAATCCTGTGCATCTTGACGAGAGGACACCAAAAATCAATGTTCTAAGGCGATGAATTCACTGATTCAAAAGTTGTGTTTAAAGTTGATATATTACATTTTGTTCTGGGATAAGCTGTCATCGAACAGTAATTAAGATATATAGAATCATATACGGGATGTCAAAGAGAAGGTATAATCCAAGTTGGTTGGGATTAGGTCGTTGGGCGGGCCGGCCATAGGGTGTCCCTGCATTTTGTCGCTGACTGTAACCTCTATCGCTCGAACGCGAACGTAGCTTGGCTCCAGGCAGCTTCGGAAGATGGACACACGGAAGCCTCTGAAAAACAGGATGAACGACGACGCGTCCATGTCGTTATTTATGATTTTGTTGACACGGAAACGCGCCGAGAGGACGAGCCGCGCGAGTAATCGCGCATCGGCTCGCACGCGGATGGTATAATACGCGGAACAATGGCGCGGCGTGTGCGGTCGGCCGTGGCTCAGTTCTCGCGTTTTGCGGCCCGTAATGCCTCCGGCGGTCTCTGGCGAACCGTGATTGTTCGCTGGACATAGAAAATACGCGGAACGGTCCGATTGATCCTGGTACCGTGTCGCGGTCACTGACCGATAGAATTCAATATTATTTTATTATGTCCGCCCGCATTATGAATAATTCACGTGCTGCCAATTACGACCGGGTCGATTGGGCGCCGCGGCGTTGTCGTGGCCGAGGATTCGGTTTCCTTGGTCCTGCCGGTCGCTCGAGAACATCGTACGGACACCGCTATGCACGCGAACGTGTACCATTCCGTTGGGACGAAATAAAATCCTGTTTGATTCTCGCGCGACGACGCGTGTATCCGTAGCTTCGTTCGGCGACGAACGAGATTGCCGCGGGTAACGAGATCGAGACTGTAAACGGCCTTTACTACCGACTGTTCCATCGTCGAACGCGTGTCGTCAATTTTCGCGGGCATCGAAAAAACCGTCGCACCCCCTTCTCCCCGGCATTTTGCCTTGTTGTGCATTTGCCAAATTGTTCCTCGTAGCACATCTTGTGCTGGAGACACTCCTCTGCACATCAACTGGAACCTTTGACGCTGACGTCAACAGTGTCGATGGGAATGTATGAAAACAGTGGTGTCACTCTTTTAATGTGCATTATGCTCTAATAATAAGTAGAAATAATATATGCACAATAATTGGTATCCCCGCAGTAGTAGGTCCCTTACCCTACCGATTCGACGAAGTTTATCCAAACGTCTATACAGGGTGTTCCGACTAGAGGTAGGAGAAAATTTACGGGGTGGTTTTCCAAGACAATATAAGATGAAAATGAAGGATAAAAAATTACGACTTCGGCTTCATTTTGTAGTTATTATCAATTGAAAATCTGCCTAAAATGCGGCAACCCGACCAACAGAGGTCTATGTTGCTTACGTCACAATGGCGCGCAACAGTCGCGTATCGAAGGGGGTCCTCGTATCCAATGGTTAGGCTCTGACGTTACATACTTTAGCACCAATCTTAAATTGTCAATAACTAAAGTATGAAGCCGAAATCGCAATTTTTTCGCAGTTCATTTTCGTCTTATATTATCCGTAGAACCACCCCTCAAATTTTCTCCCGCCTGTAGTCTAACACCCTGCATATGTGTCTTAGTATAAATGTATAAATACAGATGTATAAATAAAATATAATATAAAGGTGTATAAATAAAATCAAATATAATATAGATGTGTAAATAAAAATATACATCTTTTTATACATTTCTTTTTATAGCGCTATACAGGAGTTTACTAGCTGTAAAAAAATTTGTTACATGTATCGTTCTGTTTAGAGAAACAATAATAAACAATTCTAGTCACTGCATATTTTCAACTATGTTTGTGGGCGAGAGAAGGAGGTAAACATGTGACTTATTTCTTTTATTTTCGTTTCTTTTTTAAATGTATTCAAATTACACATCTGTTGGGTGGGTTGCTGCATTTTAGGCGAATCTTAAAGTGTCAATAACTAAAATATGAAACCGAAATCGCAAATTTTGTTACTCTTCATTTCAGTCTTACATTGTCACGGAGAACCATCCCTGAAGTTTTCTCCCACCTGTAGTCGAGCACCCTACATGTCATAAAACATCTGTTTCGTTTTCGGACGGAATACCCTTGTTCGTGGAGCTATGAAATTCAGAATCGAGCCGATGAGCCCCGGGATACCGGTTATTCGTTTTTCGATCGGCCATCCCGGCCAAGTTACCGAGCGAAATCGAGTCAAGAAGTTTCGTCCCGGATGTTGCTCTTCCATTTGGGCGTTTAATAATGAAGGGTTTCTCCGGTCCGACTAGAAGATGGAATTAGCAAATGCAAACTATCGATTCCCGGGCGGGGACGCCGTGGGAACCGGCTAACAAAAATAACGGGACGGCAGGCGAGACGGCCGAGAGAAATTGAAAGCCTGGTTTCTGCATACGCCGCACTCCGCGAGCTCTTGATTTACTTTGGCCCTGGGAAAATATTTGAAAATTTACGATCACGGACCCGCCGTCACTGCGCAGATGGCCGCGCGAAATCCTTCCCCGTACCACCGCCCATTTCCTTTCTCCCTTGCCGACGAGCACGACTTTTTTTCTCTCCTTGTCTGTCGTATCTGCTGAATCGACTAGAACAACTCGGCAATTACTCTTCGAGGATCGTTACACCTTCGGAAACAATCCTTCCAGCTTGTACGACAGCAGCTCACCGCCCGCGCCGCGTCGGTTAGAAGCCATTCTAGAAGGGGACCGGAATCGATTGAATGCGAGTTCCATGTTACTGTCTTTCTGTAGAAAAATGCTCGGTAGAAATTACTCGATCGGGGATTTTATACGTTTAGGGTAAATTTTGGTGGTATGGAATTACTCATAAGCTTGCCAGTGGAATTTGGTCTTCTCAACGAAACCTGCGTGCTGGAACGAAGGTACAAGTACGTAATAGTGGATATTAACATATATACATTTGGACATCTTCAGTACCTTCTTTCATTTGTTAACAAAGTATAGTATTACAATCAACCAATTATAAAATCGTTGCCTGTAAGTGGCTTCTGTTTAAACATATTTTCAATGAATTATAACTAAATCATTGAAATTGGAGCATGCGCATACTTGCAACCGAATGTATTCATGTTACAAACTATTATGCTGGGATCATTTTGCGTTGATATTAAGTTTCGTATTGCATTTATTACCAGGAATGATTCTCATCAAGAGTTTAACACAGTGCAGAATGCAGAAGGTTGAGGGTTATTGTTGTTGCGTGCGCGTTTTCTATTACTTGATATAGTTAAACTCGCACTTCGCTATATTTTTAGGAGTGGACTGTATTTAACGAATGATGAACCGGAGGGTCAAGTGTAATACAGTTTATTACAAGTAAATGTGTAGGATCGAACTGACTAGCTAAATTCAAGAGTGACGTTTGCTTAATGCCAATGTTACAGTAGTCAAGAATCACGAAAAAATGACATGAATCCGCCGCTCCGTCTTACTATTTATGTGATACGCTGGGGCGTTTACAAAACTGGGATAGGGAAGATGATTGGTCTGAAAGAGAGGGTGGAGTTAACAATATCGTTGACCAGAGCTAGTAGAGTGGGAGCAGGGTTTGTAAAAATAATGGGAAATCCCGAATTTCTCTAACGATCGTCCGAGGCGCATCTTCAAATGACTCATTCAGGTATGATTGTAATTTTGATGGTTAGTGCCTAAGACTCTGTACTACATGCTAATAAAAAACTAAATCCTCGGCCGACAACGGCTCCTCGGACACTATTGCTTCTAACGGAAATTTCGCTACGCGACAATTGTGCCCCCTGGGTAATTATTAACAAAATACAAAATATGTAACAGAGAAAAGTCACACGTATATTGTTTTAAAAATCTTTGTATATTGATCCATAATTCAATAAAGTAGGTAGTAGTAGTAATAGTAGTAGTAGTAGTTTATTATTGATCCCCTCAGGGTTACAATTTTTACAACCATTCTCCTCCTCCTTCTATCCTTCTATCCTCGTTCCGCTCTTATCCTACCTTATCCTAAACTCACAATAAACACAAAAACTCGCCTCGCAAGAGAGAGAGAGAGAGAGAGAGAGAGAGAGAGAGAGAGAGAGAGATAAGGTCGTCCGTATCTTATCCTAACTAATTCAATAAACTAGGTAATAAATAATAAAGAAGCAAGAAATCAGAAAATCTGCTATCCTCTTAATACTCACAATGTCAGATTTCAATGTTTAATGTCAGATTACAAAGAAGTCCTTTGTTCCACATCCTGAGTTTCTAGCTTCACAATAATACCTAATTATCTTCTTTTCCTTGTCTCTCTCGTCCGGATTACGCGACCAGCAGTAAATCCGTGTAAAAATAAAACTGGATCTTTTTCCGTGAGCTTGAACGGGATCGTTCCCGAAGATTAATCGCGACGCTGCGTCCCCGAAAGCAGTCTTTCTACAATTTCCCGTAATGAAGCGACATTTCGCGGAAACAGTTCACGAGCCGCGTCGGTATTTTAAGAAAATCGTGCTCGCAGTCTCTAGTTATTGATATTCCCGGATCGAGCCGGACGGAATATCGAATTTGCTTTTTAAGTGGGAAACGTGCAATATATTTTCCACGGGCGGCGGCGGTCGTGTGCTAGCGCCCGCGAGCGCACTTCGTGTTATCCGGAGCATACTGCGGGATATACGTGACGGTGCAGAAAACGTCTCTCGGCGATATTTGAAAGGCGAGCGACGCAGTATCTCGCCAGAATTCAGGGGGACTCCTATTGAACCATACATCGGGTACGATCTCCGAATTTTGACGCACACGCCGGCTCCTGAAGGGAATTTGAATTCGCGCTATCGACAGCCGCTCCGCCGTTTCGGACGCTTCCTCAGACGCCCGTTTACATTCACGACACCCCTCCCACAGTTTTCCGTATCGTCCTTACCCACTGAAAACTCGCAACATGTTCCAAGTAACACTGGGCGTACCATTTAAATTAATTCTTCGTGAACAGCGAATTTTGAAAATTCACACCGACCGTTTTCAAATATCCTCTTGGTACTGTGGTTTCAATAATCACAAATAAATTAATTAAATTATTGCCTGCACATTTATGCTGACATTCAATGAAGAACATGATAATAATTCATACTACGTTATGTATTATATATACTTTATTCTGTAATGTGAGTTAATCGTTGAGTCGTACTACTGAAAGTTTCATGATACGTTCATAAGAAGAAGAAAAATAGAAGAATAATAGAAATTAATGGATTTTTACAACTTTTATACACTCTATAGACTCTCTCAAATAAACGTAATTAGTTCACTTTAATCTAATTTAGCAAAACTTTGTTACCAGTCTCTCGGGTTAATCAGAATAACAGGATCAGAATTTCAAGTATTCCTGTATTGTAAATCCTGTTAACTTTTTAATAAGAAAATTAATAGATGGAACGTAATTCTCCTTCCGTGTGCACTGGATATTCCCGTCGTATAGTACAAAGATTAACGTAAATGCAATATCATGTGCCGTGACACGTATGTTCTTCTATATTTTTTTAATAAATGAGAGAAAGATATTACAGAGAGCCGAACGTATTTATTTTTCAATCAAATAATCTCACTGTATAAAATTCCATATGTGAACATAATATGAACAACAAATGTTAACAATTCGTCAATGGAGGTCGATGTACCAAAAGCAATACAATTAGCGTGGCGAAAAGGAGACCTGCGTACCTGCACTTACAAATCTATCCACAATTATTCAGGTAACAGGGTGGGCCAACAATAATCCACGAGAATAACGGGAGGAGCTGATGTTCTTTGTATACGCAGATCGAATTGTCCGGTGCGTTGATTACAATACACCGGGATATGCATATGCACCTGGAACGTCTACGCATCCGGATCGCAATTCGAAATCCAATATCACGAGAGCACCGTTACAATCGAGTCGTATAACCGATAGCAACGAGGATGGGCCAATAACGAGCCAATAACCCTCTAGGTTACCATCCGCGAAACGCTATGAAATTAGCATAGATTCTCGTGCCGCGAAGATCAGCTGCATGTGCACCACGTGTTTCTGCTAATGCAGCGAAGGAAAATCCGACGCCGGTGTTCGCGGACGCGTAAACGCGCGTTTGTACCAATGTAACAACTGTTCACGTATTCCCGGGATTTACCGGCGATCATCGGCGACACCAAAACGGCTGCCATACCGAGAACGCATTCGAATAATCGTCCCGTTTGCATGTTTTCCTCCCCTCTTTCTTGAGCACACTAAAGTCACTCCGAGGAACCGCGAGTCTTTCAATTAGCATACCAATAGATAAGGGAAAGTCTCTAATACTTCAAGAGAATATTGTGTTTAGAACGACTAGGCTACTAATTCAATTAAATAGGCTACTAATTTTTAATTGTATTAACTGCAAGAAACATGAGCCAAATCGAAACTCTCTTTCTCCAATAATTTCCATAAGTTTGAAGTAATATCATTTTTAGATTCTTTTAATATTTGTGCGGTTTGAAAGCGGACCTACTTTCGGAAACTTTTAGTTTCTTATAATTTGATTAGACTCTCAAATAGCACGATGATTCCGAAGTCTGCTTGAATTTGTTTTCACGCCTTGCAGAAGGCTTTATTTAACTTTGAAATGTACCACGCAAAGAATTCATTAGTAATACGAAGTATCGAAGAGTTAATTGGAATATAAGAACATGTAATTCAGGAATTTTTGAAAATGATATAGCGTATGTAGTTTACAAATGTGGTTTCAGTTTCTTTTCAGGTCAATTTGGAAACAACCGTGATGCTAAAATTATCGCTAGGTTTTGCATATAATAAATAATAACGAAATAACTCTCCTAATTCATAATAAAATTTGTTTATATTATTTCCAAGTGATAAGAGTTAATCAACATTTATTTATTCTCTCCGTGATTTTAATAAGTTGACAATAATAGACGAATATACTTAAATACTTCTGTTGTTCCTTGTTGTTTCGTTACAGAAACTTTCGTGTTCGATTCGCTCAATTTTATCGCAGATACGTAAAATCGACAGTCCAGTTGTTGTACATGTAATACGTTTTCTATATGGTATTTCAGTCGTTTGATTAAAACGATTCAAGTATTTCGTACACGTCTCAAGACGAATGAGAGAGTCTACTACCGGTGTTCCCGGCACGTTCGTCCTCTGGAACGCAGACAAGTTTAAATGGACATGAAAAATTTCGAGATGTTTCGAGGAAAACGAAATAACGGCGGACAACACGTCCGTCGGCAATTTATTGAAACTACCTTATTATTGCGAGATAGGTCGGGGTTTCGGATGTTTTCGAATTTCCCTCTCACTGTCCGGAAGATCTTGAAAAATTGGGCAGAGGAGAGGTTGGAATGATTTAGATGAAATGGGATTGTAAACAAAAATAATAAAAAATTCTGTATTCCGTATTATGTTACTCGTCACATGTTCATTCCATCCGAAAATATTTTCGGATATTTTCGAATATTTACGGACTACCATACTCGAATGAGTGCAATTTCATTTTTTTTATTCATTTTAAAGTTGTTTACAAAAATGCTAAACTTGAGTACTTTGAATAGTAACAAGTAAGCAAGCGATACAGTTTTTCCCAAGATGTATCATTGTTTCGACGTTAAAAGTCAGCTCAAGGTTAACTCAAGGTCAACTTAAGATCAACTCATTAAATTGTTATATTCATCTGTTTATTAAGTGCCAAGAACAACTCTTACTTGTTTCAATCTATTACTCATGTGAGTACACAGTGTATTGACCTGTGTAAAATCAGAATAATAAATATCAGGCCGATAAAATAATTTTGATTGCTTTAAAATCAGTGTAAAATGATCAGGTTGTTGCCACATGTGTAAGTTTATGATAGAAAGTTAGAAATAAGCAAGTTTGTTGTACGAAATCGTTGTACATTGTCAAAATCATGACCTGTCGGACATGTGACGTTAAAGCGAGGGCTTAATTACCAAAATTGCTTGGCAGAGTTTCAAGTCGGTTAATTCACGAACGGTGTAGGTCTCATCGGATCCGAAAGAGTTATGAGCAAGCCAAGGTCGTCCGGATTGCACTTGCATCGATTCTCGCACGAAATCCTTGGAATTCCGATTAACCAAACCGCCATCGACTCGACTTTGCGTCGCATTCGTCGCGCTGTCGGAGCGATTGCGCGGATAAACCGTCGTTTAAGTTTGGATTCAGTCTGTTCGAGGAATCAGCGACGTCGAAACCGTCCCTAGACGGCTCGCGCTGTCGCGGAGCTGTCTGACGCGTGTCGGTGCAGGTGTCGTCACGGTAATGCAGCGCGACGTCGACGCACCGTCCGTCGTGCGACGTCGCGAATTCGTCAGAAGTTTCACGGTCCGTGGGTACGGTAAACGTTAATCGAGGCTTGCCGGTCGTCCTCGTCTGTATCCCGCTCACGGACGCGCTCTGCCGTGTGTCCCAGTGGGTCGTTCGTTGCGCCCCGGAAGTTGTTCCTTCGACGCGGTCATTTTCGTTGTGGCCACTGGCGTAATGGATACGGAAAGGCAAACTCACAAACGACAGGAGTAAAGTTGTCCCCTCGGCGAATCCCGTCGGGCCGGTACGCCAATAAATTCGAAACGCTGATATTAGACCCCGTTATGCGTCCCGCGGACGTGAGTTAGCACGCACGGATTCCCGAAACTCCGAATTTAATCGTCTGATGGATAGAAACTTTACACTCAAACAGTTACCGGGGCCGATTCCCGATGGCTCCGCCACCGTCCGCGGACCATCGATACGTTACAGTTACCGGTTTAAACCTGCAAAGTAACAGCTACGAGAATTTCACGATTCCGCCGAGTTATCGGTATCGGCGAATACGCTTGGGACCATTTTCGACAATTATGTATGCAACGGACTCTATGAAACGTCTGGGCTCTGGAGACGAACGAATTGATTCGCAATTTGATCGACAAATATAACTGATTTCATCCGCTTACGACAAAAATGGGCGAGTCAGAATCAAAAAATTAAAATTATTATTGAAAGATAGTAATTTGTACGTAGCTTCTGTATCTAAGTAAGATAATACCACAGATGGAGAAAGACCGTCTAAGAGGCCGAGACTGGTCTAAGATGTATAACACAATTGTAATAACTCTCTTCACTGAATTGCGATTATACAGTGTGTCTCACGAGCTATGTCCATTTGAATATCTTGGTTCTTTCAAACAATACGGCAAAATGTTACGTACAGAAGTTGTAGGGTTTAAGACATTACATAATATGGTATAAATGATATTGCAAGCGGAGGTGCAGAGTATAATAACAGTACTAAAGCGTGTTTGTCATAAAACTTACCAGGTATTATAAAATCTAAGTAATATATCACCGTTTCAACAGAACTATTACACAGTCCATTTTCTTTCAACACAATCGCAAAATATCACGGTGCAATTATGTGTTTATTAAGCGAATGTTTATCCGCAGAAAGTTAGGGATCCTTAACGCGGCCAGTTTCTCTGGATCTGAATTTTCGAGTGTGTCGTGGTCACGACAGGAAGCGAGGCCGTAGTCGAAATACGCTAATGGATTTCATTCCATTATTGACCAGTTGATAAACTTCGTAATTAAAAGGCGAGTCAATCGGTGCATCAATCGACGGACAAAAGCGAGGAAGTTGCCTAGGCAAAGCGGGACGAAACGATCCGAGTCCGGACAGATAGAGAGGTGAACGATTGCCGAGATGCACTGGTGCGGCGCACGCAATAGAACAGATAGAATGCATCTCATTAATGTTGCACCGCAACAGCAGCTGCTCGCAGCTGATAAGTTCGAATGTGTTCAACCGCGGGTCTCCGCTATACACACCTCTTCATCCGCTCCGCGTCCCTTCAATCTTGTCTTCTTTGATTGCAGGGATAGGCTTTGATTCCGTTTATCTCTGCCCTGTTCGCGCTCTCATCAAAATCATAATTCGTTGCGCTTCCGTGAACCATTGTCTGCCCTGCTTTGATACCTAAAATCGTTTCGTTCAGTTTTTCGATCACATCCTTTCGAGAATCTCTAAGTCTATACTGAAGATCGAACCGGTGATAACTATTGTTGTCGTTAATTAATAGACCGGGAAAAATGTTTTAATATATCTTTCTGCTGATACACTTTGATTTCAATGATGTTTATACGCAGTATCAAATATTGATATTGTAGTAAGCAATTTTTGGTAATAATTGTTAACAGCGTGAAAAGAAACTTCGGGATTGCATCCGTATCCTTCATTTCGAACAATATTAATTGTAGTTGAAAATTTGCTAATTTTCAACTTGCGTGTTTTTAGAGAGTTTTCCAGAAAATATGCTTCGAAATACATGTCTGCATGTCTGTTACAATCAGTATTCATAGTTATTCTAATAATATTTGATGGTCAGAGCTTGTGTTGAAAATCTGGAAAAGGATTAAACGAAAAATCAATTTCTAAGAAATGAATGGAGACACCCCGGTGAATGATAATTACACAAACAAATTGCTCGTCTCGCGATAATAATATCTACTCTGAACAATGTTGTTCGGGCAACTGCTAAATAAATTAATCCAGTGTGTTATAGAGAAAACATGATCTCTTTATTGAGACGTCCATGGACTTGCAACTACTGTGAACATTAATATCATGCACATTGTTGTTTAAAGTCACAGCACACGACGTAATATTCAGAGAATCCATGACTTCTTGTTAAATTATTCTAGTGTTTTATAAGTCAATCCGCTTATTTTAATAAGAGAACAGCGGGACATTGTTCAGTAACTAGCTGCTAGCAATTAACAAACACCTTGACGATCTTGCAAAAGCAGATAACCTGACGTCGGAACGACAAAAACTCGCCCGGCTCCGTCGTTTGGTGCCCCGTAGTCGCAGATCAGGCTGCCCGTTTCAAATGAATCTCTCATTTCTGCTTAAGTGTCCGTCCACGTCCGGGACTTAGATAATCCGCAAATTCCCGGGCGTAATTGGCCAGTGGAAACCTTTAATCAACGTCGCTAACGATCGCATTAGCTCCGAATAACAGTAATTGCACGAAGTTAAGTCTCCGACGTGACGGATGTCCGACGTTCGACGCGATTCAACGGTTGTCGGTGGCAGAGCGGAGCAGAGCAGAGCAGAGCGAAGCGCTGAGAAGCGGCACCGGCGATCACGGGGGCCTGTCTCGTGTATCTACAATTAGCCGATGTGCATCTGGCAGCCTCCTAATCTAAACATGAAAACCCATGGTCCGGCAGACAACGCGAACCGAGGGGAAGCTCGTTGTCAGCCCAGCCACCACGTCCGTGTTCTCCCCGCGGTGCACGCGTGGCATTTGCACGGTGTGCATAATGCAGCCACGGGCCGGCCACGGTGCGATATTATTAATTCGCAGGTATCGGCCGAGATCAGCCTCGGGACACTCATTGACGTCGGAACCTCCCCCGTACCCCCGATTAAATCACGATTCATCGCGCCAGGAGAAACGCCGTAGCAGCCGGCCAGACACTCGGAAGAGTTTACCGGATCCGAAGTAGATAATTAACAGATTGAATGATCACGTTGACGAGCAGATTTCGAAGCGTGGCCTGCCCCCTCGACCCGTTTCACACGCGGATAACTGGCGCGTCACGTCTATGAAACTAATGGACGACGATTAAAGCCGGACAATAATCGCGGATTCGAACGGTTCGCGTGTTCTACGCGCCGCGGCTTCTCCCGATAACGAATATTGTGACGTTAATTAGAACGACAGCCTGTTCACGGCAATTCGGCTGGTTAGCGGTCAAAACAGACGATGAACGGTGATCGTTCAGTTCATCCCTAGCTGCGCGCTCTACCCTCTGCCCCTACCCCCATCAAAATCGAGTCGACAATGCAATTGATCGTTGCGGCTTTCGCTGCGGAGGGAACCTCAAAGAACGCATAGAGCGTGTTGTTGTGGCTGCCATAATCGTGTCCCTTGAGACAGTCTATTTAACGCGTTTCGTTCCATTTGGTGTATTCATTGCTGATATATTGTCGTAAACTATTTCGTTGTATCATCGATCGACGAGAAATTAGCTTGCTCTGCCTCCGGTAAACAGGTTTTCGATGAAATGTGGGGTGGGAATTCGACGAGAAATAACAAATTCCTTTTATGTATATAATGTATATAAAAATCTTGCGGTGAAGAAATAATTAGATATTCCGTTGTTGTACAGGGTGTTACGTAAACTTGAGGAATAGATTCCTCATGCTTAGAGAAGAAGAAAAAGTTATGTCAAAATGGCTCTGGGAAAGATTAGTTTCTAGATTTGTTTCTATTCGTTTCCGTGCCACAATTCTCGTCGCATCGTCTTAACGGGCCGTTTAACCTCCTACGCCACTATAGTGGTTTCCGTGAAAAGCGTCAGTTTGATCGGTACGCACCACTATAGTGGCTTTTGTGCCGTCCGCGAACAAGCGGCATCTAGCAACATTAAAAGGCAACATTAAAGGCATCAACAATGTTTTTGACATAATCGTCGGCTGTGTTTACCTTATCGAGGTGTTATACTTGTTTACAATTTACACTCCATTTGGGAGCGTGTTCGGAGGTCAATGAGACGACGACCTGAGGCTTGTATTCAGACAAAAGGTGGACATATTGAGAATTTTTAAGCCGATGTGACGAGAATTGTGGCGCAAAAACTTTAATAACTCGGAAACTATTAAACAATCTGTTAAAGTAAAACGTTAGGCCTTTTACCGTACCTTGTGGAAAACCTCACATTCTAAGCTTATTGAGAAATACCTGATTCCCCGTTATTTTATTGAAAGTCGTCCTCCCTTCGGCTATGAAGGTACGCACCGCCGCCCTCCGACAACGACTTCTTCCAATTAAACATATTTCTTCCACCGTCTTCCTGCATAATTATTTCCGCATAACCCCTCAACACAATGTTAACATAACTTATTTTTCTTCTCCAAGCATTAGGAACCTCTTCCTAAAATTTTGCCCACCACTTACTTCTTAAACAGCCTGTATATTAAAATACAGCGAACTAATAAAATATCCTTGTTAATCCTGTTGATAACACGATAATATTTAGTTTCCCATTTTTTTGTTCCAGGTATGAAGATTTAGAAAGTTTCGGTGACTGACAGTGGGATGAAGGAGGGGCACAGCGATTCCACGAAACGCGCCGAAACTAGTACAAAGCTACTTCATAATCAGAATCATCGTCGGAGCTGTCGAATCTGTTAACGAAGGGTGCGAGACAAAGGGAAGGCGCGAAGCAAAGAGGACGAACAGTAGGTGTAGCGGCGGGGTCCGGGTACGGAAATCTCAGGGATAGGTTGCAACTTGGCTCGGGCGATATTCATTCAATTAGGCAGACGCAGACCGTGCGCTCAGGAGTTCCGGTGCCAGTTGAAATATTCCGGGTTTCTTTACCGTGCCACATATCACAGAGCCGTTCGCCGCGTCGCACGTAACACGGCGTAACACATATTACGCCGCGGCGAGTTATAAATTGGATCGCGGCGTTGCATTATTCATGGTTCCGAAGGGCGTCAAAGCTCTTTGATTCATTTCGTATCCAGCCGGTAGACAGGTGAACGAACACCACGCCTTCCAAGATCCGTTACTGACAGACGTGCCGCCTCCATCGACGCGCGTTTCTATTCGCTAAGCCTGTCCTTGCGTCCTCTGTGCTCGATTCTGCCTCCGGTGATATTAACCTCTTGCCTCGTAACATCTCGCTCGTAGCCGTTTGCACCACAAAAACTCTCCAGAACGATTCTTGTTATACTTTTCCAGATGAATCTATGATGAACAGGGTGGTTTGCTCGCGGATATTTATCGCTGAATCAAAATTGTCTAACTCGATTACAAGGAACAGAAGCATAATGTGCTTCCTCTGACTCTTGCGAGTTCTATAACTGTGCTGGAGTCATTGCTGACCCCCACCGATATTTCGTTTCCTTCCGATATAAGGCGATGGCTCGGGACCGGCTTTCGTCGTACTTCGAACGAAGAAGAAAAAGATGGGATACCGATTTTCTTATATCGGAATAAAATTATACACATTCAAGGTCGCTTGAGCTTATCCCCTACGGGTCACGAATGACACCGGTATAGCACAGGGAGGGTTAATCTAAGGAAGACATTGACTTCGTTTTTGTTTTTAATTAAATGGTCCATGGAAGTTCATCTTTCAGAAGAAGCAGGAGAACAGAAGAAGTCACCCAACATTTTTTTAAATGTAAGATAGTATTCATTTTTTGATACCACCATAATTTGTTTTTCTTCGCATGGTTATAAACTTATGTGTCTTTGCTGAAATGGAAAGGGTAAACGATCTGTTTAATCGAACGCCGAGTGAAATAAGATCTGTTCTATTGTAATTGTTCTTTATTCCGTCGTATTGTGCAGATTTCCTCGAACATCGACGGAAGAGGCGCCAATGTGTAGGATAAACCATGGAATACTCACTTTGGTCTGTGAAACGTATCATCGTCGGCTCTTTCCGTTTCAGGAACGTCGCGAAGCGATCGAGCGCGAATCGTTACTTAAGCGTTCCGGAAAAATCGTTGGTACGCTCGATCGGCTCCGCAAACATCGTTATCACGAAACCGCGGTTCAGATTTATGCGAAGCCTCTATCTAGGTCAGATTTGTTTCGCGAGACCAGCCAGCCGCGACTAATCCGCCCAAGTTTTGCGAGTCTCTTGACTGGCAATTATTCGAGCGATGATCGTTTCTTGTTTTAACTGTATTTTAAATGATCTTTTATTTAAGCGCCGGGCTTTATTAATATTCATCGGTTGACTGCGGAGTTTACGCACTTACATGAAGATGTTAGAACACTTTCAGAATGTCAGTACGCCATGATCGATGTATTAGAAGAAGAAATGCATTTTCATCAAATTTCTGTTCCTTACAATTAGACTGCGGAGTTTTACGCATTTATGAAGAAATTCACTGGATGAAATGTAAAGCAGTGAAAAATATAAAGAATCTAAGAATATTGTTATCTTGTTTTCAACGTGGAAGTACTATTAAGGGATGAATTTTTATTGAACTATTGCTTCCCACATTCAGGGTATTTTTATTTTCCATAAAGATCCGCAGTCTACTTAAAATTGATTTGGAACATTCTGTATGGAACGTTCTGTATAGAAATCCACGGTTGACTTATTAATAACATTCAAAACATTTTACGGTAAAAATTCTGTCTACAGTACCCGTCTGCGATGACTTTGTTTGCAGACATCAACGATAAAGCTAGAAAACTTATTAAACTTATAAAAATGCTAACGCATTCTACTCTGCAATAAAGCACCATAAACCGTGAACCATCAGAGTACTAATTGGACATGTGTACACATACAAACAGCCGTTAATAAAAATGTGCAAAATCCAGTTTTCCTATGATAAATGGTGGACAACCACGAGAAAACTTCTATCTCTGCAAAAAGGCATCAAGTTTCTGTAAAGAAATGTATAAATAGGGAAAGCGTGATTAGCTAGTCCATAACATGTTTCTAATAAAGTCAGTAAAAGATCAATGTTGACATTTTTTGCATGTAAAATAAATTAAACTAAATAAAACTTATCGTTCAAACTACCAACATATTTTGACAACGAAAACTTTCGTTTTCGAAACTTTTTAACAGGTTTCTGGATTGCGTCACGGTATAAATTGAAAAATTTTCTGGTCCTGCATGTTCAAAACATTTACAACGAAAAATTAATCATTTCATATGGAACAACCATACGCGTGCACCGGTAAAGTGGATAAAAGCTTCGATTAAAGAATAGTTTCGTTCGACATAACCACACGGACACGATAAATTAGGTTTTCTAAGGTTGCCACTGCAAATCATCGGATTTTCAATTTGCTGCCGTCGCGGTCGAAAAATCGGTGTCATTACTTTCAGTATTCGCCGGGAAAAATTCATTTAGCAATAAAAAGTTGGAAGTGGTCGGATTCACCGCGGCCTCTTTATATTAGATCCGAGCGGAAAGGAACAGAAAAGTCTTCCGTGTCAGAGTTCAAGGATCAATAACTCAGCCAGAAAATGAAGTTTGCTTGGCTGATGCATTCCCTTCGCTTCCCTAAGTTATTTCCTCCTGGCGGGTGTATAACGGCCAAGCCTTCCGCGGCGTGTGATAGCTCTATGAGAGAGAGAGAGAGAGAGAGAGAGAGAACCGGGAAAAGTTTTAACGCTCGATCAATCAGCTGATCAATTAGACAACGGGGTCAGGCCGACAAGGCAGCGGGGGCCGACCGGAGAAGAAAGTTAAAAATCCGTATATCGCGTTGTTTTCGAGGGACAGGCCGGGAAAACAAGGACGGTCCGTAAATTTCGCTCGACAGAGGCTCTACAGAAGAGGATCCTGTTATCGTATTGACCGGGTACGCGGACACGATTAGTCGGTTCTTCGTCGCGGAGACAGAGATTAATGGACACTGGTGCATAAAGGTGGCGGTGACGCGTGCATCGCAAACGCGCCCCCGGCATATTTCCTCTTTCGGTGGAATGCGCGCCAAATGCTGATCATAATTTCGCGGCGCGGCACGATGGTCGCGCCAAAACTTCCGCTAATGAGGGGACACGCTCGAGTGCGAAACAATGTACGAATATTTTAAGAGAAACTCCTACGCCTTGGGTGTGACGTATCGGGTGGAGTGATCTCACACCGAGTTCGCTGAAGTCCTTTTCTATCTCTTAATAACTCGATACTTCGTTAACACACTCGCTCGCGACTCTCACTTCTCTAACTCTCGCTGTTCTGATCTCGCTCTACTGACAGACACAACATCCCTCGCGTTCGTCCCTTTTATCCAAGGCCCACTTTCATTCTTCCTCTCTCGCACTCTCATTCTCTCTCTATCAGTATCGCATCCATGCGGAAAACCCAAACAGTCACGTACGGCCTGCGCTTGGCCCCCCTAAACACTTTACTCTTGTCACCGAGAGACACAGACACTCTTCTTTCACGCTTCGGTCCAAACTGACTCCCTTTCACGCAGGACCCAAACACCACGGCCACAGTCACTCTAAACAATAACTCTAATACAGTGTCTCATTCATAACCCTACAATTGTTTGACTACGTTGATTCAAGGGGCGCATCGGACGATGGGGAATTTTTCTCCGATATTACTTTCTACAAACTTTGAAATCGATGTGTACTGTTTAGCATTTGAACAGCGGCAGTTGAGTCAATTTTGACCCAGAATTAGAATTCGGATTGGAGTTTATTCAAAAATCTCTCCACTAAGAAAATGTAAACATCTTATAGAAAGATCTATTTTCATTATAAAGTGTAACCTTCTTTCATTAGGTTTGGAACTTAGCCCAAAGAAAACAGCCTTCCCTCACTTCCCTCAAACTGAAATTGAAGTAAATGATTGTATTATCAAATGTAGCTGCTCCACTCGATTCTTAGGAATAATTTTTGATTATGAAGTATCTTTCAAGATTCATTTATCTTATGTTCAAAACAAATGTATGAGAGCCTTAAATATCGTTAAATTTCTATGCGGAACATGGTGGGGTTCAGACCCAACAACATTATTAATTCTTTACAGAATTTTTGTTCGTTCAAATATTGATTATGGATGCTTCATTTATTTTCCTTCACGTAAAGATCTAAACTACAAACTAGAAAAAATTCAATTTTCTGCCACTAGATCGGCTTTAGGTTATCGTATATCTACTCCTACCAACATTCTATTGGCTGAGTCAAAGCTTCCGTTAATAAGAGATCGTGTAAAATTCTTATGTAATACCTACTTGAGTAAAGTTATTTCCAATACTTCCATCTTGATCGACAATGAAATACATCAATATTATTCAAAGACCAGGAATTTTAAACGCAAGAGGAAAAGACTCGTACATCAATGTATTGATGATATCCCTATCATAAAAAGAAATTTAAGAATCAGTAACTGTTATGATATTTATCGTCTGGATTATAATGTTATTAGTAATTTGATTCCAATAAATACTGAACTTGGTTACGATCTTAAAATATGTAACCATCCAAATTCCATATTACATAATTGGTTTTCAAACTGTGACTCATACGCAATTTTTACTGATGGTAGTAAAATTCCAGGTTCTAACTCTGTTGGATCTGGATGCATTTGTAAGGATTTAAATATATCTACCAAAAAAAGCCTTCTCAGCTAGTGCTTCTATATTTACGGCTGAATGAATTGCTTTAATTGATGCTCTTGACATTGCTCTTTTGGACACAAACCAAAATTATAAAATACTTACCGATTCTCTCAGTGCCCTGCTATGTCTACAAAGGTCAAAGATTAATATAATGACCAACTTCTATATTTATGAAATTAAGGAGAAATACTGTAAGTTCAAGAGAAGCACAGCAAATAATAGCAGTATAGAATTTGTTTGGATTCCGTCCCATTCAGGCATTGTTGGAAATGATGAGGTTGACGCCTTAGCTAAGTCGGCTACACTAGAACAAGCTAATAAGAGTATTGTCATTCCATTTTCTGATTTACGGGAATTTTTTAAACATAAATGTAGACAAAGTACTAGTGATTTCACAATGCAGCAGGGTCAATTTAAAGGCAAGGAATACTTTCAGTATTATGTTAGAGATGGGACTGCAACATGGTTTTCGGGTAGAGGTTTATCACGACAATTTATTGTCACATTCAATCGTTGAAGAGCAGATCACTATCATCTTGCATCTAGCATCTCTTTCACGACTACACATAATAGATGATCTCAAAAGTAACTGCGGTAATGAGGTTCAAGATCTTAACCATATCATTTCACAATGTACCTTGTTAGAATCACAAAGAGTTGATCTCATGAAAAAATTAAGGAAACTCAAATTGTTTCCACCCTTAAATATCAGATCGTTACTTCATGAACCGAATATTCAGACATGTTATTTTCTTTTCAATTTTTTCAAGCAATGTAATTTAAAGATTTAAAGTTATGTACTTATGTGTTATATACCTAATGTGTTCTACGGTTCCTACATTATTAATGCTTAACCGTAAGATGTACATACATTACTCATGTATAGCTTTATAACCCCTTATGGGGAGCTTCAATTAAGCTTTCAATAAAAAAAAAAATTAGAATTCGGTCCAAACTTACTCCCTTTCACGCCGGACCCAAACACGTTGGCACCACAATGTCGCGTCCACAATCACTCTAAACAATCATTCTAATACAGTGTCTCATTCATAACCCTACAATAACTTGGGGGAAAATCGCGTTTTTCTCGTTCCGAACGGGTCCCCGTGTAGGAGTTGAATTTTCCAGATTAATTTAGGCTCTTTTTTTCGCCGAACGCGAAACGATGGATAGCCGACCAGCTATCGAGTCGAGTCAAGGCAACCGGGCCTCCGCGCCGACGATTTCATCCGTGCTTGCATGCGGCTCGCAGTCCGAAATTTATTGTCCCGGCAAAATTGAGCACGCTCTGTAGACAACCACGTAACACTGTTTTCGGCCGGAACGCAATTATGTTCGGTGTTTTTGGTATTCACTTTTTCGGATCGGGTCCGCCGGGGCCTTGCGCAGTGCGCTTTGTCGGCGATCCACGCTCGAGCTTCAGCCTTGTTTTCGGAGGAGAGAATTATGAACACACCATACGATGGTCTATCTCGTTACACAAAGGCAGACCTTGAATGCATATACATATGGTCATTTATAGAATGCTGATCTTAGTGCATAATGAAGATAATGTACATGAACAGCTTCGTTCAGAAAACATTGAACCACAGACTTTGAATGAATATGGATGGTCATTTAAAGAATGCTGATTTTAGTGCATAATGAAGATAATGTACATGAACAGCTTCATTCGGAAAACAAACTTTTTTATGCAGTTACAAACGATTTAACCCATCGCACTTGGAGCCATAGATTCTAGATTTATGATTATTATTATTATGAGTGCAAAGGGTTAATTTGTATTATTTTCGTCGAAAAATGTGACCTCAATTTTTCATTAGACATATGCACAATTACCCTAAAGAAAAATAAACGATGGACTGCAAACGTAGAGGCTTCGATCTGTAAAGCGAGTACCAATTTATTATTGACATATTTCTCTTTAACAAAATGATCATAGTTGTAATATTGACAGTTTCCCGTGAGTCGTAAATTTAGTGTTCCAACGCCATTTTGGATCGACTGTATTTGACAGAAGCAATGTAGCAATTAGCCAGAACGATTCTATTTTCTGATTAATCAAACGCGAATCTCCGCGTTCGCACGATCGCAGGTCAAAGAGCAGTCGGATTCGTTTTTCCGTCTGTAAAACACATTAGTGAGTGCGATCGAGCGTGGCTAGAAGGATTTTCTTGAAATTATCCGGCGTATAAAGGATCACGGGGTTAGCTGGGATATCCGTAATTCGTTTCATCTGGCTCGTCGAGCGATTTTCATCCGCTCGCGACGCCACGCCGCGCCGGGTGGCCTCTTAAAGTCCCATGGAAGAATAGACAGATCGAGGTGGGGCCGGCTGACAGAAAAATTGTCTGCGGGACAGCAATCGGTGCTCGATAAAAGTTGGAAATCCCGACCGATTCGCTGCGCAGGACGTGGAACTTTTCGACGTTCCCTTGGCTGGCTGACGCTGGAAAACTCATCCCTGTTTCCAACTATAAGCTTACGCATTCCTCGAATTCAATCTCGGTGACCTTATCGATATCGCTTTTCCCTTGGAAATTCGGATTGCGTCGGTCGCGGTTTCCTCGGATCAGACGTTTCTATACTTTACTGGAAACTTCGGCGTTTCGTTAATCTATTCTTACCTCCAGGTCCAAGATACAGCAAATGTATTCTTACCGATTCAGTATGTATTTCTACTTTGTATCGCTTACAATAGTGGAATAAACGGAGCTAAATTGAATCGGTGCACGAAATGATATAACTAACGAAAATATAATACAATGAAATATGATATAATTATCGAAATGTGAAAAGACAAGCACGTTAATCTGTGGACAGATACAATTTTTTACAATTTCTAAATTCCCCAAAATTAGTCAAGATGTATTAACAATAAACCTACCAAGTAACAGTATGTATATTGCCTTACAAAAATGATAACCCTAAATTTATTGAGATTGTCCGTAATTTTCAATATAGTAAAGGCTTCGACAAGGAAACTTATTCCTCCATTTTCCATAAAGGAATTTTTATAGTTTCAATAATTGCAAAATATAAAACCGGCCATTTTGACCGTGGTAGGTGTAGTGTTACAGCGTAAGAGTCATTAATTAAAAAATAGTACTAAAATAGCAATCGGCGATGCATATATAACACAGCTGAGTACGTTCCGAACGTATTGTTATGGTTTAATCAACATTGTTTACCCATCCGTGAGCGAATTAACAAACGAAATTAATTGCTTCGGCTACATATCGAAGAAACTACCCATTCTGCACCAACTTAATGAGCAGTAGTCATCTAATTTCAACAATTATGTTTAAATATTTGCAAAAAACGTCAACCAACAAACACCTTTAAATTTTGACAAAATCGCCATAAAAAAATCAGCCAACCTAAAACTGTTTCCAAAACTATTGAAATTGAAAATATTGCTTACATATCGATGTTTTCTTTCATCGAAGACTATATGAAATATTATATAACATAAGGGGGAGCTGCCCTTACTTCAAATTTTAATGGAAGCTAATTAATTTTTTATCTAGAGACATTTTATTAGCAAAATGTGTCGCTGTTATAACTGTGAACTATTTTTCAACATAAATACTTTAACCAGTTACCTGTGATTGATGAGTATACTCGTCAATCCGAAACTCTATTCAAGTGCAGTTAACGTTAATAAATTGTTAAATTCTTATCGAATAAAAAAGTAATTCTTTCTCATTTAGCTTTACAAGGGCTTTGGCTTTTATAATATTTGGTCTGCGTTCGAGGTGTATATTCGTCATTGCTTGATTTTAATTCCGCGCCGTGAGGGATTTTTCTAATTCAATTCCACAGTTAACTGGTTAATATAACATAATTCTTATTACGATAACAAATAAGTGTATCTAAGTAAAACATCAACCTACCCAATATTCTTTCTATAAATAGAATAAATCGTCACATATCATATTATAGAGTTGAAAAATGCACAATTAAACATGGACAATTTGCTATTCTATTTTAAACAATATTCTCGCAATAAGTGTATAATATGTTTTAGAGAAATGCTCAAATATTTACGTAGAGAAAAGTGTTACCGAATTTATGAGCGTCTGGTCCGTCGTTGAGAATTTATCACCCGTGTAGGAAGACGGCCATTTAGCCGGCACGGAAAGGTGCGAGAATATTAATGTGCATTAATTACGCTCCTCTGTTGCAACAGCTAACGTAGACGTCGCACGTTATCCGGTTCGTTTCCGCAATTCTGAACTCACGTTTTCGCCCTACTTTCTCTTTTCCCCCGAGGACATGTTTTTTTAATATCTCGCGGCCGGTCCGCGAAAGTAGCTCGTCATGTGCAATTTGTTTAATATCCCCGCGGCAGGGATTATACCCACATATGAAACTGATTGCAATCAAATGAACGATTTTCGGAACGACTCTGCTTGCGAATGGTAATGAGAAACTGGGCCGCGCTCGCGGGAATCATTTTATTGGTAATATCGTTATTCCCCGTTCTTTGTACTCGTTAAAACGGGGCGCAGCGAATTATTAACGCCCCGCCCGAAATTAAACATTAACTCTATGTGTAGAATGGATAACCATCGCAATGTAACACAAGCTGAACAGTTGTGGAAAACAAATTTCGATGTGCGCTACTCACGATTGTTTAATCCAGACGAAGATTGGGTAACGATGTATTTTGAGATTTTGGTACCATACCGGTATTCTTTGTTTTGGTAAACATTTTTACTACCGATGTTTTGAAATATTCTTTACGGTCACAGCAAGGACCAGAGGATTGGATTCGGATCAAGACACTATTGTAGCTAATTTGTATGTATAGTTGTGGCACAGAATTCCTATTCATTCTGCAAAAGTAATATACGTGATGAAGTTGGATGAATGGTTTCATCTCGTCGCTTTGACGGCTTTATACCGATATTTGTAGCATTCGGTTTCCTTTGAGGTGTTAGGATAACTATTTAAAAAAGCCAGGATTTCACCGTATTTTTAATTTCCGATACGGTCTCTGGTTTAATCTCTCAACAGAGACCGAAGTAAAATTAAATTCTATTTTCACTGTAGACGATTCCAACAAGTTAAAAATAATGTTAATTCGTTGTTAGAATCGTAAGAACATCTTAAAAAGAATATACAGCACGTCTGCTAAAAACTCAAGGTCATGTTTCAGAAGATATCAAGCGTGGAACAATTAAATTGCGTTCAACTTATTAGGCTCCTAAAAGATAATAAATTTTACTTGAAAATTATGTTCTTAATTAATGATATGATTTCGAAGTATCTCCAAGGTGACAATATTTGATTTTTTCTATGTCTAGTTTCTAAGCAAGATTTCAAGATCACCTGCAATTTTTTATATGCAACACTATAATTTTTTATACCTCGTTTTCCTCAACTAATTGAAGCATAATTTGTGCAACTTTCCCAGGAACTGTAAACAACACGGAAAAAATCAAATGTCATCACCTTAAAAAAAAACGTGACGAAAAAAAAACACTGATCGGTCAACTGGTAACAAAAATAATTGGGTTGGGTTATGTTTGGCGGCCCATTCAGTATATTTCGTTTACGTTCGTACGTATTCCCTTGTTATTTCTGTTTATTTATTCTTCCGCCATCGCGAAAACTTCCGAACCGATTTAAACGCACGTTCCCATAAAATAGTTGTCTGATTCAGTTTCTAAATTTCCGAAACAACTGTCCGGGCCGCGTTCGCGTTGCCGCAGTAACAGAATTGTTGCTCGATCGTGACCCCGTGAAACACGTTCGTTTTCCGCGGAAAAGTTATCTGCTCGCGGGCAGCATCGTCGGTAACGGGGGTTTTTTTTCCGCGGAGCCACCGGAGCATCGTAACGGTCGCCGTTGTCAAATATTTGTGCGGAGATCGAGCTAGAACGGTAACGAATTGCCAGGTCGTGTGCGCCATTCAAAGCAACGCTCGGTTCGGTCGCGCGCGTTAAAATAAAAATGACAGGTGCGCGGTGACGACTAATTTTTACGTTGTCGTGCCGCGTTCAATTACGAGGAATATCGACTCGCCATTCGGAACGCTGTGTCCCCGGTCGCGAATTGTCACGGAAATATGAAACGAGCTTCCAGAAAATCGAGAAATGCCGAAATTATTTTCCCGTGAAATCAGTGTCATATCTCGTTTCCCCGTTCCGCAAGGAGGAAAAAAAACCCTCTCCCTCTCCCCTTGCCTCCGGAAAAATACATTTCGCGGTGGACGCGGAGAATCGAAACGCTGCGCTGCGGTCGCTCGCGGTGCCCGTCCGGGTTGCTTGCCCTCAAATGGTCAAGGACAAAGCGAAACAATATGCACCACGGCCGACGATGAAACCAAACGCTAGCTTTGTTTCGGCGTTTCGGATTGCTATCGTTCCGGAGACGCCCGTGAAACAGACCGTGTTGCAACTGGAGTTACACGGCGGCCAACTTGTATCGAGATGTACACGGGTTATGTGGTCGATAACTGGCGCGTTAAACGACGACGTGTCAAGTTACCGGCACCTGACTCTGTTACTTATGGAAATCGGCGAACTCGATCACTACAGACTCTGTAACCGGACTATTGTCCGGCCAGCGCGTCTGCTCCGGCCGAAACTCCGTTAAATCCAAACTGTGCTCGGGGCATCCATTTCGAACCCTCCTTTTCTAATTTCTTTGTCTGTCGTTCCAGCAACTCGTCAACTATTAAGGGGGTCCATAAGTAACCAATTGTTTTGAAATCTAAAACAAACTTTGTAGTAAATTCAGGTTTTTATTTCTTACTTTATTATATAATCTCCATTATTATCAAGGACAGTTTCCCATCTTTCCTGCAAATTTTCAATACCCCGCTTATAGAAATCCAGGGTTTGCGAAGCAAAATATGACTCAAGGTGCTTTCTCACATCATCTACAGAAACGAATGTTTTATTTCTTAAATAATGCTCCAGAGATCTGAAAAGATGATAGTCAGAAGGAGCAATATCTGGTGAGTACGGGGGGTGCGGTAAAACTTCCCATTGCAATTATTTGATTTTTTCGTGAGTGATTTTCGCTGTATGAGGCCGAGCATTGTCAATTTGCAGTATTACACCATTTCTGTGGACTAAAGATGCCCTCTTCTTCAATAGTTCTGAATAGAGCCCTTGTAATGGTTGACAATACAACTCATTATCAGTAGTAACTGTTTCTCCAGATTTCAACAACTAAAAGTGAATTATGCCACGACAGTCCCACCAAATGCACTGTAACATCTTTTTAAGTGATAAGCTAAGTTTAGGGGTTGATATTCCGGTTTGATTTGCAGAAAGCCATTGCTTGAGTTGCTTTAAATTATCATATCTTAACAAGTTTTTCATCTCCAGTAACGATTCTACTAAGAAATGGATCTCTACGAAATCTGGATAGCAATGAAGTGCAAATTGATCAACGAATATTTCTGTTGATGCGGTACCCACGTTCCTTGCTTATATGCCTTTCCCATTTCGTGTAGGTGCCTTTGTATAGTTGACCATCTGGTCCCAAGGTCTCTCGATAATTCTTGTTTACTTAATTTTGGATCAGCTTCCGCTAGAGATTTTAGGGTGTCATCATCAAATACAACTGGTCGTCCACTTCGAGGCCTGCCAGAGAGATCATAATCACCAACAGCAAACCTTCTGAACCAACGTTGACACTTGTTCACCTTCAATACATCTCCATAAACATCACAAATTTTCTTTGCTGTTACCGTTGCATTAAATCCTGCATGAAAATGAAAAAGTATGCCGCCATTTTATTACAGGATAGCAAAAAAATTATACTTGTTAGAATATTTTGAACACAGGCTGCTTTACCGAACACTGTAAAAGAATGCGTGTTTAGTCCTGTACGATCGGTACAGGACTAAAGGCAACACAAATTCTTTGCAAATAATTGATTAGTTATGGGTGCCCCTAATATTAACCCTTCGCGCCATTGGTGAATTATTGTCGACTTTAACGTATTTTTGAGAGGGAGAGATGGAATTATTAATCCCCCGCATATTCTTTTAATTATTTTTACACAGTACTATCGTCTTTCGAATTTTAAATTTTTTCTAAATTTTCCATTGGAGATACAAGAAAGAAAAGAATAATACTGATGATATAAAGCAATGAAATGCTACTTATCTCAATAATTACGTATGTCGTTCCCAGGTTCAAATTCTCGTGTCGCAATCAACACACGTGAGACATTGTTCACTCGATTCTTCGCACCTGACGATATCATATTCTAATAAGTAGAAAGCCGAGCATGGTTTATGAGCCATCGTAAATGACTGTGCGTCATCCACGTATCGGGTTTACCAATTTCTAAACGTCGACCGCAACGCATGCAAATTTCTGTTCGAAAAGGATTGATTGCGTGGCGCATTAAAACCGTAGACCCGTCACGAGCGGTTCAAATTATACCTGAGTCGAGGCTGATTGGATTGCGTTAAGGAATGATGTCGTTGTTGAAGTTATTTAAGGACGAGGACGAGGTGGTAATTTCGTTAAAACCAACATGGTTGCTCTTTGGTGCCTCGGTCGGTGACGATTAATCGGTTGAACCAACGTGCCCGTAAACGGAGGGAACGCTTTGATACCATAAATCGTGGTTTGTAGCGACGTGACCGGCGAATCCGCATCGCGTAAGTAGATTATTCGATATGAAACAGATTATGAAAGTCCGCTGGTTGGCGGAGCTCCTTCCCTCGCAGGTTAATCCGAATGATCGATGTTGCATTTTGGCGTTTATGCGTTGCGTTCGACTAGCTCGCTGCGGGCGTTATCATTTATCTTCAACTTACAAATACCTCGATTCACGAAACACGACGGATACGCGCAAATGCCTAGAAGAATTCTTTGCCACGCGTTCATCGACCATAGTAAACTCGAATTAGCTTCATTTACATACCAAACGAGTAACAATTATCATATACGGATGCATTTCATATAGTCAGATAACACGAGCATGAACAAACAAGATTGTAAGAAGAGGGAGCCAAATAAATCTTTAATTCATCGTTAAATCGTTTCAATCAGTTGAAAATATTGACAAGTCTCTTGACTTTTCTACTGTTTTAAATTCCATCTACTCATTTTTCTTTTAAACGCATACAATCCGCCTTGTCTCATAAATATAATTCATTTTACTCAACCATGCCATTTGCTTCCTTAAAATACTGCCGTGAATTTGCATTGTGCGCATTAATCGAAAGCAAAACGAGTTTTTGAGAGAACCTAATGATTATTCTTCTAGATTTGGCTTCTCCTTTTCAATACTGTCCTCGGTGAATTTAATATACCTTTGCAGACGCTCCTTCCAACCTTGAAACCATTTCTGGACTGCAGTTTCTTGCGTGATGTATAGCGCGCTCAGCACTTTTCGTTTTATATCTTCCATATTTCCAAAACGCTGCCTTTTCAAAGCCCTTTTCATTCCAGGCAATAAAAAGCGGTCGCGGGAGAGGATATCGAATGAATACGGCGGCTACGGAGAAATTCTTGAACCGGTAATGACGCGTGGACGAGGTATTATTACACGATTTTCGATGGCATTCCGTTTATCTGTACATTACTGCTTGCTAATTTGTTCGCATTTACGAAGAAATTGGCTGGGTGAAATATAAAACAGTAAAAGATTAAAGAAAATATTTTAATGTAACAAATTCATTAAGGGATGAAATCAATTTTTATTTCACTTTAGTTTCCCACGATCAATGTAGAACATTTTTATCGTGCAGAAAGATTCGCAGTTTATATATTACTAACCTAGTAACTTGTCAACAGGTCTTCAAGCATCAGTTTTAGAGCTGCGTGTAATCACAAGTGTCTACCTCGAATCAGTTGGTATTTTAATAAAATTATTTTGATTAAAAAATGTTACGTTTCACGTTACACGCCTCAAAACCGACTCTCGTGTTACTCTCGTGTGTTCGTCACAGGCCCATCTCCACTGAGATCAGTGATTTTTAAAATTTAACGTGTAATTAACACTCGGCAGTGTACGCAGTCCCATCACTGAAACTTTCATGAAGTTATACCGGGAGTTGTTCGCGCGTAATTCAAAACTGAAATTGAATATTTTCACTGTGCCACACTGCGGACGTGCTGGTGTCTGTCAACTGACCACGTATACCATGCCGCTTACCAGAATCCCGTGATGCAACGGCCTGCTGTATCCATTTTCGAATGCGCCGGGCCGGTCTATGAGAACCCCTAGAAATTATCGAAGCTCTCACAGAAGAAAGTTTCGCGGAAGTGCAGTCGGCATTGTGCCGGTGCCTGTAGTCGCTTTAATAAGATCAATTCAGCAACGAGAGACTCAAATTCGAGAGGCTGGTTCCCTCTCTCTCCGTCGCTCTCTCGCTTTTTCTTTGTCTGCGAGCAATTTCGCTCGTGGCGCGTTTATGAGGAAAATTGAAACAGAGATGAGGCGTTCGAGCGTCACGACCGAGGCTGAAAGTGGTCGGTCATGCCGTTCCTGCCCGCTCCAGGAGAAAATGTATCCCCCTTTTTCTTTTTTTTTTCACTGAAAAGGAGAGAACCGAAGAGCTGAAAGCTTTAGATTACCTCGCGGTGACGATTCATCGGCGGAAGGCCATTACTTTTCATCGGCGTCGTTTAGGACACCGCTCCGCGGTAGTGCATATTTACGCGCGGACGAAGGGTGGGGGAGGAAGGTGGTAACCAGGCTCTTATTGCGTCTCTATTAGATTATCGTGTCTGCTCCTAGGAGATCAGAGTGAAAGAGAGAGAGAGAGAGAGAGAGAGAAGAAGGGAGAGAGGAAGAGAAACCAAAGAAACTGAAAGCTCCCTTTGTGTCCTCGACCGTTCTCCGGGAACAGAATGCAATTCTGTGCGACGACGTTTTTACTTCTGGTCCGTTTGACGCGCGGAAAACCTTGACGCCAGCGAAATGCATCGAAGGTCCCACCCATGCGCCTCTCCCGTTCGCCTGCAGCTATAACCTACATTCCTCCTGCGACCTCCCTGCATTATTGAATTTCGAAGCGCAGCCAAATTCCTATGCGCCCGGTGAAATTTACATTTAATTCCGGCCGCACGAACCGGCTAAATGAATAAATAACTGTCAATGCAGCCGAAACACGCTCCGGCCGTCGCACGTCGTCCTAATGAGTTTCCGGGAAGCTTTGATCGACCATCGGCGAGCCGTTCTTTCTTTTTTTCCCACCCCTCACCGAACCTCCGCAGCCTGTTCAATGTTATTTTATTAATATTTCATCGTTCGCGCAAGCTACTGATATATTGAAGCTGCCGCGCGCTCATCCGTGATATCCGCATTTATGCCATATGTGTCAGTGCTTGAAAGCGATTTAATTAAATCGTCATCTACATATACATATATATGTATCTTATACAATTTTCGTTTAGTTTCAAGCCGCGCGTACTTTCAGCACGCGGGCAACGATTATATTCATGAAATAAATGAAGTGCACAGTCACTGCAGCTATTGATTTATGAGATAGCCGAGACTCTCGATCCGGAGAGATGAAACATTGAATTTCCTATTATATCGGAAATACGCTTTACGAGCTGAGATGAAAGTCCAGTTGATTCTCAGAATGTACTGATTGATTGACGCTTTAGTGATATAAAAATTTAGAGATGACGATTAAGTATAGAAATATCTTAGAATTAGTCGCCAATTTAGTTATACATAATTGATCGTTACATACAACATCTACAGGGTGTCCCAAAAATATTGTATTTCCTTGAAAGGGGTAATTCCTGAGATCATTTGAAGAAACTTTTTCCTTTGCGAAAATGTTCTCGACGGTTTTATTAAGGAGTTATTAACGAAAAACGCGGACCAATCAGGGCGTGGCAACAGCGGACGGATTTCGGCTCGGCCAATGCCAACGCAACGCTCACCAGGACCTGTACCCACACCAGGTCCGTCTGCTTTTGGCACGCCCTGATTGGTCCTTGTTTTTCGTTAATACCTCCTTCACAAAGCCGCGGAGAGTATTTTCGCACAAGAAAAAGTTGCTTCAAATAATCTCAGGAATCACCCATTTCAGGGACATCATTTGTGCAACATTTTTGGGACATCCTGTATTTACTTGTGATTCCAGATCTGTAAAGTATGGTAAAGGATTGCATTTGAATGTTTATACGTATCGTATAAACAAAAAACAAAGAAGGAATCGTTAAAGTATTATTATTAGACTCCGAATTATAATGCAACATAAAAGGTTTGTGCACTGGAATTAAATATACATTTATATTTTTCGCTAATAATTTCAATGTAGCGAAAATAATGTATCAATACTCTTAAAGTTTTTTCACTGTTTCAAATTGCACCTACACATTTTTGACATAAATTGTACTGTACGAATCGCGACCGTAACAATTCCCCAATTTTTCGTATATCGGTACACATGCATAGATTCTGTTTTCTCAGGTATTATGTTTTTTTCTATCACAACTATTGCTGTACTCACAGTCGGCCCAGCGCAGAAACGCATACCAAGTTCCGGGCTAATATATTCACAATTTACGTATCTAAGCTAACAGTGACTTGCTTCAATTGTGTTAACTCTCCAGTATACGGGTGAACAGAACTTCAGCAAACACACAGGTCGAATCCAAGGGATTCGGTTTGGCCTGTAAGACACATAGCGAAAATTGTTGCTGCGTCACCTACACTGTTGTTAATATATACAACATAAGAAATACAAACGTTTATACTGTATCGTGTATATAATATATAGAAAAAAGCATCGATAGCTTGAAAATGTCGACAAGAACATAACATTTAAAATACACAATACCCACGGAATACTTATCACATACAGTCGGGCACAAAATTAAGTGAACACCGTCTAAAAGCTTTTTTAAAATTGGATCAAACGACTGGAATTTTCTATGTACTATCTAATAAGGCATTTTAAAGACGCGTACGGTGATCTACGACTCAAAGTCATTGACGATCATTCAAGGTCATTCAAGGTCATCGGAGGTCAACCGCGATGAAAATGTTTGACTTTAAGTTAAACACTGTATGGACTTGAATTTTTTTTTAATTGAAAGCTTAATTGAAACTCCCCATACGGGGGTTATAAAGCTATTACGGTTAAGCATTAATAATGTAGGAACCGCAGAACACATTAGGTATATAACATATAAGTACATAACTTTAAATCTTTAAATTACATTGCTTGAAAAAATTGAAAAGAAAATAACATGCCTGAATATTCGGTTCATAAAGTAACGATCTAATATTTAAGGGTGGAAACAATTTGAGCTTCCTTAATTTTTTCATGAGATCAACTCTTTGTGATTCTAACAAGGTACATTGTGAAATGATATGGTTAAGATCTTGAACCTCATTACCGCAATTACTTTTGAGATCATCTATTATGTGTAGTCGTGAAAGAGATGCTGCAAGATGATAGTGATCTGCTCTTCAACGATTGAATGTGACAATAAATTGTCGTGATAAACCTCTACCCGAAAACCATGGTGCAGTCCCATCTCTAACATAATACTGAAAGTATTCCTTGCCTTTAAATTGACCCTGCTGCATTGTGAAATCACTAGTACTTTGTCTACATTTATGTTTAAAAAATTCCCGTAAATCAGAAAATGGAATGACAATACTCTTATTAGCTTGTTCTAGTGTAGCCGACTTAGCTAAGGCGTCAACCTCATCATTTCCAACAATGCCTGAATGGGACGGAATCCAAACAAATTCTATACTACTATTATTTGCTGTGCTTCTCTTGAACTTAAAGTATTTCTCCTTAATTTCATAAATATAGAAGTTGGTCATTATATTAATCTTTGACCTTTGTAGACATAGCAGGGCACTGAGAGTATCGGTAAGTATTTTATAATTTTGATGGACTTGAATTGATGTATGGAATCGATTCCCACGAAAGGATCCTTACAATTTCAATCATGCTGGAACAAAAAATCTGAGATCGGTCATTTAACCGGCAGTGGCAGTTTTAGCGTTGATATTTTTCGAAACATCCGTTTTCCAGCGGTTAAAGGTTCACATATTCCGCAGATCACCGTCGCAGGGTCTCGTTCGAAGGAAAGTACATTCATCAGCGTGCGCCCATAAAGATACCGTGTTCTACAACCATTGACGCGGTATCTCTCGCAGCATGCTCGCTCGCTGGCAGTATGGCATAGTCGCAGAAAATCCAGGATACGACGTGGAGCGTATTGAAAAAGGATCTCTCTTTATTCCGACGTGTTCCAGGGTCGGGTTAGATCCTCGAACAGGGAGAGCTCGTGGCGAAGGTACTGCTCCGGATACATATACGCGGCATAAGACAGAGGGAGGAAGGGCGAGAAGGCAGTTGATCGATCGAACGCGGAGATACACACCCACACCGACACGGGCCCGGGTCTTGTACATGCAGAATTCGCGTTGTGCAGAACGCGCGCGAACCGCGCTTACATGGCCACGCCGCCCTAAGATCGTGTATTTTGACACGCGACCATAAATTCGGGTCGCATCTCGCCCGCTGTATCTTCACGCGTGCACGCGGATGCTTATGTATATGAGCGTGTACGTATCGGCCGCGTCTATGAATATATGCATGCACGCTGCAGCCACGTGGCCGTATTGAATTCGACGGGGTGGAAGAGCGCGAGCAAATGTCAGCCGACGCGACGTATTCGACTCGAATCCCGAATGCGCTCTGTCCGCTGTTGGAACCGTTTGTTCCATCGTTCACGACTCGCATTCGGTTATGGTTCACCACTTTTCATTTCATTCGACGCTGACAATCGGAACCACGCGTCGAGATAAACAGGTCTCTTCTTGTTTTCAATTCTGGATTTCTTGTTGACCCTAGGAATCAAATACACGAGTAAAAGATCGATTTTTATTTACTGTTTTAAAATTATTTACTGTTTTTTATATCGTTTGATATTCGAAAATGCCCATATGCGAAACACACTGTGTATGAAATATCGACAACGTGAGGCGTGCCAACACTCGTGCCAAAGTGTTGCAAAAAAAAGAACCCTGTGAAAGCGAATCGTGGAAAAGAAGAACCGCGTGAAAAGGGTCCCAGGTGTAATTCTTCCGGATCGATTACTATTTTACATGCCACGCGAATCTGTTAGGCGCAAAAAGTAATTCGTGGCTCTCACACTGAACCAATTGTAATTCAATTTAAATCCATATCGTTCAACCACCGTGTCGTGGATTGATCAATAGACGGAAAATTGTATGCAGTTATAATTTACAACAAAGTAGGTAAATTTGAAAACAGTGAAGCGGTTAAAGAAAATTTGGAATATCGATGAATTCGTTAAAGAATGAATTAAATTTCTGTTTGACGCAATTTTTATCAAGATAGAATAAAATGTGTTTTAGAAGGTTTAACCCTTTGGTCCGTGAATATAGAAATTGAAATTTTAACAATTACAGCATAATGGATATGTAAATTGAACTAAAAATAATGGGGTTTCAAATTTTCCCTATCACAGCAGGGGTAGGGGGTGAAAGGTGGTACAAATGTGTACCACCAGGGTTTTTTTTCAAAAGACCGGTGTGGTACAATCGTCATATGCCCACATTGCTTTCTGGGCCTTTCAGTAATTTTTGAATCAGGCTGGTACATATGTGTACCACTCGGGACGGAAGGGTTAGGGTGTTTCGCGAATAAACGGCTATGAATTATTTTGTGCGCGTATTGTTTGTCATTTTGGTATAAATGTGCAATACTCGAGAAGCATCGATAGACAATGTTGAAACAGAGGAAAGTTGCGAACGTATCGTATAACCCGTGGCCGGAGATTCCAAGTTTGTGTATGTATTGGAAAAGAGGCCTCCAAAGAAGAAGCAGCAACAACAGCTACAAGCGGATCGTGGACCATAGTCCCCGTATTTACGGTGCAACGCATGGTTGCGCGGGCAAAGTCGTTGCATCGTAAATACAAACGGCCGTGATCTGCCTGTTGTTGGCGTCGTTGCATCTTCCCTTCGAGTGTCCCACTCTTCCGAGGCTTTTAAACGGAGGGCGGATTGCATTCTGCGCTGCACAACACGCGCGTAAAGCCGGCCTTTGTAGCTTGACCGTGTAATAGCAGGTACCTTTGATGCGGCAACGGTGTATCTTCTTTCAGAGGCCAGTGTATATCATTTATTGGCTGTTCTCGTCTCCCCCGCATCCCGACCCGATGACCACTTGTTCCAGTTCGCACAAACAATGTTCCAGCTTAATAATTTATCGGCGACTCTTTCGGCTTTTCCTCGCACAGTACACATCGACGAAATCATGTTCCCTCGCATGCGATAAAGAAACCCGGTTCCATTAACCAGGCCGGATATGTTTCTCACACCCCTGTCGCCTTAATCGTGAATACGTACAGGGATACATTAGAATCTAAATTGGAACACGAATCTTCGATCATGCTCGACCAGATTGCTATCGATTCCGTGATGTTCCGACAGTCAGACGCGGTACCGAATCGATCGGACTCCTGATGTCACAGTTGGTGACTAATTTGTAACGGAATCGATCTTTTTCACGGCGGAGTTTTGTTTTGAGCGTGCCTGCTTGGGCAATTAATAACGAGCTAATTAGAATCGTGCAAGATAGACACGACAATTAAAATTTTCAAAGAACAAATGTACATAATTTAAAATTGAATTAATTGCAACCAGATGAGAAATATTGCGAGTTAGATTGTTTATAAAACTTATAATTGAATTGTTTAAGAACTAATTGATGTGAAAAATTGTTGATGCAATTTGGGAAAATTTAAACGCAACGACAAGGATTTATATAAAACATTAAAAGAGAGATGAGACATTTCTACGTTTGAAACAATTGAAAATTTGACGATAGGCACAAAATTTTCAATTTTTTAAAATGTTTCAATTTTTTTAGCAGAAAGTGTTTAATTTTTCACACGATGAGTATAGTGGCCATTATACAAAAAGAAAATTATTTTCTTAGGACGAACACAATCGCCAAACCCTGCCAAAGAATTAATCTATAATCTGTGCTTCCAAAACTGTAGCTTCGTTAAGTAATTATTAATTTGACTGTGTATACAAAATTATCAATTTTTTAGTTGTTCAAAATTATACAGTTTCTGAAAAATATTTCTGTACTTTTTCTGATAATAGATGTTCGATCACAATAATGGATTATATTTTCTGAATCAATGGCATCATTTGTCGCACAGGATCGATGGTAATCTCATCGGCAAATATACTTATTGATATACTATGACTTAGGGTACAAGCATGCCATGCTTTGAGTATAGGGACAGAGACGTTTGATGTTAGAACAAAGGGCCCATATGGTGGTGAAGGGATCAATGGCTATTCGGTGATCCATTTGCCTACCACAGAATTTCTCACTAATGTAATTAGTCAAGATCGAACTGACTCATCGCATCCATTTATCTTGTTTCAGATCATATCACGAATGAACCTGCAGTATTAAAAATATTTACGGCCACGATTCTTCGATAAAACTGTGTTCTATATGTGATTTTTATGTTTGGATAAATTATTCATTCATTGCTTGAACTGACTAAGATCGCGTACCTCCGTTCGGCTTAGATCAAGACTTTACGGTAATTGTTATCCACAATTGGCAATGCTGTAATTGGCAATGCAGTTGTTATTGGGAAGAAGAAGGATAAATGTGAAAACAGATCAGAAGATCTTCAATAACTTTAATAACTCAGCACTCCTTTAATTTTGCGGGGTACAAGCACCACCATTTTAAAAAATCCTCTAATTGTATTTCCTGGGGCAGAGCAAGCCGGAGCGGTCCGGCCCGGCCCGATCCGGCTCGGCGCAAACTGAATTATCGTCTGACGCGAAATAAATTTCGTCGCGACGAGACAGCTGATCGTTTCCCGCGGAGGACGGTGCCGCATAGGTGTAGGCGTGCACGCGAATCGTATGATCTCGTTTCGACGCGCATGAACGTCTTACGATGATTTAATGGCGCATGGTGCGTGGCGCTCGCTCGCTTATCCGAATACTCGCACCGATGAATTATGCCCCCGAAACAACTGGACCCGTTTTGGAACAGTTCCTGGAGCACCAGCGGAGACACTTCCGGAACAGTTCACCCTCATACGGGATCTCGGATTGTTTTCTAATAGAGCGGGCCATGTTCTTCTTGGCTCATGTCTACGTCGGAATTTGACACCGAGGAATGGTGATTCGAGATACGATATAGTGTCTTCTTCTATTTCATTCATACTGCGGTCGCTGATGAATAGCGTTTGAAGTGTGTGATGGGTTCGTTGAATCAAACGGAACTATATATTATATTATATTATATACATTATAATATAACTATATATTATACTATATATATTTATTATAGCATATACTCGTATATTATGGTCTATTATGGTATATTGTGGTATAACGTGATATATTATGGTATATTCTGGTATAATCTGGTATATTATGTTATAATGTATAATCTGAATGAATTAGAGGGAGCGGGGTGAATTAATTCAACGACGACTGAAATGAACATTTCGCGAGCGAGATCTTGAAAATGATCCGCTGTTGATACGTGGAAAACGGAGTCTTTTACACTAACCGGACCGAGGACTAAATGACAATTACAAGACTGAATTTATTTCAATTTCTCGAAATTTTTATGGCAGTATGTGCTGGAATGAAGAAATCCGTGTAATAATTATCATTAAAGGTATCTTTGTAATTTCAATAATTATGAAATAAAGAATGTGGAATCGGTCATTTGACCGGTTGTGGTACGGTTAGTGTTAAGGATGTTGTTAACTTACGGCGATAAGGCTAAAGCATTGTAAAAGATTTTGAGTATTCTTTTTAAGCTATACTCAGGATCACCGGATCAGGGGAATTGACTCGAATTGAGGGGGAAAAGTTACCCCCTCTCTGTCGGTACCGGATCAGTCACGTGACATTGTGACACATGCACGACGGAGACGTAACGCGTCACATGACCGAGCCTTGGCGGTGGGGATAGTATCGTAGAAGGGGAAGGTAGAATGGGGAGACAAGTCTTAATCTAGCGACTCTGGCTATATCCATGTCATTGAAGACAGTTTCAAAGCCCAGTACGTCAATAAATATCTTGGAAGCAGTACTAAAAATGTTTATCGAAGCATAAAGGATAAACAACTTAGGCTGACATCTAAATACTTCAATACGTGTTCCTATGGTACAGAATCCTGTATCAGTAGACCTCAGTAAACCTCAGCCAATCGTACAAAATTCTAAAGAGGCTGCATCCTTTAATTTTCACTTGATATTCCTACACAAGCTCTTTCCATAAAAACTCCTTTGAATACGGGATTGAAATTAAAATCGGGCAGCATTAAATTTTCAAGAGCGCTCGAATAACGGCGCGACACCGTTCGAGTACGCTTACAATCTTTGGTGGAAAACTATTACCTTTGCAAATGAAGCAGTTCGAGAAATAAATCGAAGTTCCATCGCGGACGCGACACCCTGAAACGAGGAGGCTGGCCCGTGGAAAAGATAAACGAAACAATTCCACGGAGGAACGTTTGTCCCGGCTCGATCCGCTCGGTTCGTCGAACGTTGGAGGACCCGGCGTGACGTTTCTCCTGGCCATTGTTGGTTCATAATGCTTATTGTCTGTCAGAGTGCGCGACAACGAGGATAATGAACGTGAGATTGTATCTGCGCCTGTAACGTACACGTCCGTCTCCGTCGTCGTGCGTGTACTCCCAAAGACAAGATAATTAACGTGTTCCAACTGCGGTCCTGGATCCAATTCAAAGCGAACGGACGTTGAAAATTGAATCGTGTTTTCGTCTTTCCGCGATTCTATCCGGTACGCGTACAGACTTTAAATCACATCAGAAATTTCGGTAAGCGGAGTTCCATATCCAAGCCGTTGATTGGCGGGTGTACGTTCGTTGGAAAGATTCATTTTTACCGATTCCGAAAGTCTTTTCTTAGAATTTACATGAAAATGTAAAAATATTCTAATAATTGCAAGGGAGGATTTTCTTGGTGTCAATATTCGACGAAAGTCGAAAGTAAAATAATTGTAAAATGTAATAGAGTTAGTGTCCCGGAGGGTATGCAGTAGTAACGAATAGCTAACGTGTATTTGGATGAATTTTATAAAATATTGTATATGCGTGTATCATAGTCTATCGCGTGTCGCCAGATGAGGGGAGGGAGCACGAATTGAGGGGGAAAGGTTACCCTCTCTCTGCCAATACCGGAGTATGTATGACAGAAACGAGTCACGTGACCGGCTTGTGACGGAAGCATGGGGGAATAGCGCGGTAGTAGGGGAGGGTAGAGTGGGGGAACAAGTCTTGATCCGGCGACTCTGTATAGTAGGTGTACATTTGCGCGATGACTTCATAAGCTGTATCTACTATGCGTCCATCAGGATATGGTAGTGCTAACCTTGTAGGTACCACGTGGTATCCTTACATCGCGCTACGCGTCTTTCGCTATTGGCTGAATCGATTGACGAAGACAGCGTAGCGCGTATCGAGTGTGACTGAAACAGAGTGATGTGGTGACGCCATAGCCTAAGCGCAAGAGTGGGATCCGCTGCCTGGGACCCTCCTGCGCCCCACTCTCGAAATCATTGCCATCTCCTGAAGGACGCATCGTAACCAACTACTTCGACATGCTGTCTGAAACACCACCGATACAATTTTCTACATGTGCCATGATTGAGTAGAATAAAAAATAATAGACCTTTTACAGTTGATAGACCGAATTCTCAAACATTCAGGAGACAAACTTTCTTTGGTTGGGCAACGAGTGTGTTAACATCGAAAACGACAATAGATTGGATAGTCGAGAGGACAAGGGTGCCGAGGACCATGGAACTGCAAGAATTTCGCAAACGAGTTCCCGTTGTAATCGCGACGCCACTTCTGAAGGGATTGAGCCTCGATTGCGGCGGCTCCTTTGTGTAGAATAAATGGGTCAACGGTGGTCGCTCGAGCATTGTACGGTGGCTGTAAAGAATCGACGCAGTTGAAACTATAAAGCGTTATTGTATAGCTGTCGACATCGAACTACTGCTGCGTTTCGGTCCTGTGTCCCGTTTTTTCGTTCCCGTTTCCATGGTTAAACCGCCAATTTTTGATGGGATTCCGCATAATCCGCTTGCTCGGAGAAGTTTACCGATACGACTGTTTTATGCACACTGTTGCACGTTGATGGCTTCATGGTCGACGATGTTGCACGATACCTTTCGCTTTAGCTAGGCAATTTATTAGGCGTAGGTTTCGTGTTTTTTTTTTTATGTACACTCTTGCCACGATAAACGGAGTCATTGAACAATGCTGACGAGGATGTTTCGGTAAGTCAACAATTTTTTGCGGCATCTCGCGAGAAGCGTCAAACAATTTTATTTTCTGGCTTTTTTGTTCAATTCTTCGGTGTGAAAACACCACTTATATAGAAATAGACATTAATAATTCATATGCTGTTCGAATAAAGTATTTTTCACTTTCTGCTTAAGCATGTATAGGTACTTTTTGGTAACCGTTAATTATGGTGTGGATTTCATGTAAAGTAGAATGTTTTGCGTTAACGGTACGGACACAGGAACCATGTGGGTGTTTATTTTTATCATTTTTCTCATAAATCTTGCAGTCTGTTGATAATGCGTTGTCCAAAGTGCAACGATGAACGTGTAAAAACAGTATATTTGTACAATTCTTTGAATGCTGTCCGACGAGTTTAGCGTATTTAACATATTTATTCGCATTCATCCTACACGTTTTTCAACGTGACAAAAAATTCACAAATTTTTTCAAAATAACGCGACGACGGAGTTTTCATTTCAACAGAAAATTTGTATTAATCTAGTAGCATGGTCTTATGAAGCATAAAAAGTAATTAAGCTTTTATTGTAACCATTCTTTTGTGCCTGTAGCTTTAAAGCAGGATAACAGGAAGAACTGAAAAAGCCAAAGATCCTATAAACCAGCAAAGCTTGTAGGAATGGGTTTTTCGAGTTAAATTTGCCTTGTAAGTGGTTTTCGAAATACGAGCGATACTGGACGGACGAGAAAAGAGACGTAGAGAAATGCACGTTTTACTTATATATTTATTTGAGCTGGTTTTCGTCGAATTTTGTGGATTTTCGCTTTTGAAATTGCACAATTCTCGTTCTTTTGTACAACAGAGCGCGCACGATAAATGGACAGTCGCTGCATAATTTACCTCGCTTCCATCAAATTACGTTCGTTTTCGTTGTCGTGTGAATGTTTTAAAGTGTTCTTTTAATTCCGGGCCCGCGCGCGAAATACTCCGATGTTTTTTATTTTTTTGTTTTTTCTCCCCGGGCGAATCTGTCACGCCGAAGGATCCATGTGTTTTATTTAAACCGTCAAATTAATGGCTCGCGGCGCCGCAATGAGAAAATTAGCTAACGATACGCCACCATTTTTTTTCACCTAAAATAATTGGGAAGAGAAACGCACGGATGTACAGAGAGAGAGAAATTTCGCCCGCCGAAAATATCGGGCTCGGACTCGCGGGTGCTTTATACAATGAAAACTGCAACACGAAATTTCCGATCCTCTTCAGATACATTACGGAATTAAGGCAATGCTCGATCGATAGAGATTAAGGCGGAATCGCTTTACCGGCGAGATTATTTTGTTTTTTTTTTCGCACGGAAAACCACTCGAGGTTAGTAACTGCAGTGTTATTCCGCGATGCAAGATAAATTGTTGCTCGGTGATCCATAGTCAGATCGAAGCGTATCGGTTTCGGATAGTTTCGTATTATCACCGAACAGTTCAAAATTGTGCTTTCCCATCTTTTCGTTTATTTAACAGACATATTTATTCCCATCGTCGATTCGTGTCCTTTGTCGTATTCTATCAAAATCCAAGGTCGAAGCAAATTGACGAATCACTCGCGTGATTCAGTGATTTTGTTTCTCCACACAATTATTGTACTGCAGCTGACAAACTTGAAAAGTGCAAACTGGAAAAAAAGTAAAATGATTGCATGTTTATTATGCGGGAAATTTCAATGTAACTAGAATAATTAAAATGGAAGCGATACCAGGTGAAAAGATAAATTGAAAATGTATAATAGAATTTTTTACTTGAATCTCCGTTTCCGAGAAAAACCAATGTAAAAGTTTATAAGGCACACGTGCTGCTGAATAGGTGACAGCTGACGTGTCTGTGCATGACTTACCATTTCTACTACATCTATATACCCATGCACGCGTGCTCGACGAATTTTGAAGCTCGATTTTCTGATGGATTTTATTCCATACTTTACGTTTATTTTTTCATGTTATATATTCACGTACCATGAATAACGGGACACTCTGCACGATATAAAGAGTTTCCTTTGTTCTAAATAAAGACAGGGCATTATAATAGAATATTAACAAAGGCTATAAAGTATTGTAGTACGTGCAAGAAATGATCCAGAAACGAACCTCACGTCTTCTTTAACGACTTTTAATATTTATTACTCTTCATATATACAATAGAAACCATCAATTCTCTGTGCATAATGTGTATATTAATGTTCTCTGAAATAATGTCATATATTTTATTAAGACACATAGTATTTTGTAAATTTTAAAATAAGAGCTTAAATAAAAAATAATTAATTCCTGCACCTAACAGCATTGACCCATTGGAGGCAAATGAAATTTATTTAATTGAAAATGAATTCGAATTAATTAAAAGGAAATTATATGTAACAAATAATTCATATTTGTAGATGGAAGCAAACAACGAAGACTTGGACCGAAAAGCTTGTTTTACTGTCGTTTAAAACACACGTGAACTATCGTTGGCAAAAGCGGATTGTTTACTGCACGGAAAATATATTCGAATGCATGCCAATAAGTAACGTTTTAATAATGGCGAAATAAATTCTCTAAAATGTCTATTTCCGATACACGCGGTCCCGGCGAGTTCGAATTAATAAAATGTTTCCACCGCTTTCAAAACACCGTGTCGATATCGATAGTAAGAATTCCAGTTTAAAAATTGCAGTATTGAAATTGAACCGGTTGTCGCACACAGGTTAATATATCAATATATTTACTCTGCGCTTCGCAGAGGGGGCGAAGATGGGGGGAGATGCGATTTCTTTAGTAGATCATCGATCATTCACGTAGAAAGTCCATTGAATTCCGAGCCAGCGCGCCTGCACCGTCGAATTCGAGTATCAGATAGATGCTATTCTCGAATGCACGTCGGAATATGAGCATTCCTGCTCGTTCGACACAGCACGCGGCATTCGGAATTCTTATTTTCACAATTTCCCGTTCTGGATGGGTGGGAAAATGGTGAGAAAACGGCCGGGGACGAACCGTGTAACCGGCCGTGAAAGAGCGATCGCTCTCGAACGTGCCCGCTATCCAAGTCATTGATCGGCCGGTCTTTATTTCGTCGTAGTTGCGAGATATCGTTTCAACCCGCTCATTACCGTGGTAATTAACTTGTCCGATGCAATTACGAACTTTCGTGGTCAAAATGTGCACGGCTCGTTTTAACCACGGCCACCGCCCGTTAAACGCGTTGCCAGAGCGGAATTCCATCAATTTACGGTAATTAACGTTCGGATGCGGCAATAATTTCATTTGTATGCGATAATTATAACCACTGTGATGGTCGGTTCAATGGATTCCATTATAAACGATGCGAAACCTATTTGAATCTTTCCGGTGTCTCTTCACCCCCTCCCCCCCATCTCCGAAACTTGTCATTTGTTGCTGTGATTCTGTTAAATTTCGTCACGATACACTCGTCGACTAACATACCCCAGGGTCCTGTTATAGTGTTCGACGGTATTATATAATTTTACTCTTGCCAATTACAACCTATGTTTGGGTCAATTTTCCTGGCGACATTTCTTTGGATATATAGAGGGATGATCTAATTATGGGAGTCGTTTGTATAAGTGAATTGAATTACAGCCCATTTATACTGCATTCTTATTTTTTCAGTGAATTTCAGTGAACGATGGCCAATCAGAAATTTCCTCCTTCCTTTAATAATTTTAACAAACTGGAGCTGACACATTGAAGCTCTTAAATTTGATTAATCTGTCTCCTGTTTCAAATCTCACCAACTGAATGAATTCATAAACTCGAAAAAAATAGTGTGATATATTTCTTATTTCATCTTTTACCAGCTTTAATATTTTCTTAGATTTCTGGAGATCTCCAATGCGTTGAACAATTAATGTAAAATTTCGAGACGTCTTATTGTCAGCTTCGAGCATTCGAACGACGATTAAAAATTAAATTTTGAACACGCATGCAGCACGATGCACCAAAGATAGTGGACTGTAAAAGAATTGCTTACAAGATCGCCTCGAGGCATTTGCCGCGCAATTCTGTGCACATTTATTCGCTACCTCCACCGATAAACTTCAAGTTTCATCTTTTTACACGCGAACGAAGATTATACTTATCTAACCGAACGCTCGAATCGTTCGTTCTAAAGACTGTCGAGTATTTTCCTTCGAAAATGTTACATTGGTTGAATCCAATAAAGATCCCTGTTTCCACACAGCTTACGGAGGTACGATTTTAAAGTGTACATTTCACCGCAAACAGCGGAACGTTCCGTAACATATTTAAGCGAAAGAAAAACGGCAGAGCTCGCGTTAATTTATTTCCTCCGCTGTACTCGCTTTAACCATTCCGATATAATGTTTTTCACTTTATTCCACCGACCGCCTTTATCGCCGCGATCCTCATGAATATGAACAAGCCCCGTACAATGTAAACGTTCGACGAAAGAATCACGTTGCAATGAATCGGGCCAACAATCATGCCCGAAGACGTACGGAGGATTCCCGCCGAACGGACACGCGGAGACTCATTTAATTAAGTTTCCGGAAGCTTAGATAGTCAAAGGTTAAGCAAGAGAGACGATGCGTCGTTAGGTACGAAGTCTGGGGAGAGGGGGCGAATGTTAGGTTCCTTTCTTATGGTATTAGAGGGGTAGGAGAGAGAGAGAGAGAGAGAGAGAGAGAGAGAGAGAGAGAGAGAGGGAATAGCATTCACGGTAAATCCGCGATTACCATTCAGGGATGGGAAGTTAGTCGCTTCACCTTCGCCGGTAGACTATGGCTCTGTCTGAAAACCGAAATTGTCGGTGTCGAAAGAGGATACATGACCTGCGCGAAAATTGGATCGCGGTTAGGGTCAACCAATGATCTTCTAATATCGGAGTAATTGGATATACGGAACTGCTTTATTCGGCAATATTTTAGAAGTTACAAAAATAAAGTCTTATTACCCTTTTAGGGGAATTTTTTTCTTATTCCCATGTAACCCCATTCAGTGCTATTGCAAAGATTCAACTCAAGCAAAAAGTTCTGAACCAAATTTGTTACACTGAAATGGGATCCATAAATTACAATCAGATATCGATTCTAATATTATTAGGAATCTATAAATTAGAATGGAGCAGTTATTTTTCACAAGTGCAGTTGACGATAATATATTGTTGTTCAGCATTTAAAAAGTTGTTTGCCTGTCGTACAAACTTTTACACTATAATCTTGAAATGATTACAGCTTCTTTGGAGCTCTAATTAATTGTAATTGGTCTCTAATAATTCCTTAGAATTAAAGATAAGAATTAAATATTGATAACAGAGAGACATAATTTTATTTGACATGAAAAGAAGGAAATAACATTGGTATTTAACAGATTTCATTTAAACTTTTCATCATCACGATTCTGACCCGATATAATATGGGAAATAGTTATAGAAAATTTTAATTAACAAGACCGTTTATACAGGAAGTTTTTCATATTCCAAGCAGAATATGAGTTAATTGTAATAATGTAAATTCGTAAAGTACGGTTTAAAATGAACGATGAATTATCTCTGTCGTGCGCATAATAATATTCTATAATTGTATAATAAGTTAAATAAATTCTTCTCTTATGTGTTGTTTTACTCGATAAAGAAACAATCCAGTCATGTATAAAGAAGACGGTGCTCAGTAATTAAAGCGTATACAACGATAAGATGATTGACACACCACCTAAACGTTTCAAACTGGTATAATTACTTTTAATGAATAAATGAGAATTTAGGTATTTTTTATGTGTTTTATTTGAAAATAAGGAATAGATACATAAATGTTATTAAGATAGGAAGGAAAAATTTGATTGTATGTAACTATGTGGTCATAATAACTTTTTATCTGTGAATAGAACGTTAGTGTGTATAGATGAACTTGACAGGGGTAACGCAACGTGTCGAAGTGAGAGAATTTACTCACCAAACGTCTCTCGGGGACAAAATGCGCTAATAGACACAAATTAATTCGCCAATGCCTTGCATCTCAATAACTACCGCAATTATACTCCATCGGGAGTTAAATTCGCAAGAGTTGGTTCTCCACGGATACTCGCACGTGAGACCATGTTTCGATTAAAGTTTCATGCACGAAAGAGGACGGCAAATGGGAGAGAAAGAGGGGCAGGGAGTCTGATTTTTCTGATTAAGATGCCACCAAACACTATATAGTTGCGATCATAATTGCGTAACAAACGAAGTTGAGAATTCGTACCTCTACCGTAAATGTCGAGAAACTTGAAGTGCTTGTTACACAGGTAATTCTGATCGAAATTATATCGTGTTTGGTGTCATTTTAATCGGAAAAACGAGACGAACACGATGGTAAGTTTCATTGACGGCAAATTAAAATTAAGACATTCTGATTTTTGGATGTACATGGCTCAGGTGGCAGGAGTCCTTTGAAAGTTTTCTTTGTTCGGCACACTACAAAGAAGGTAGTACCTCTTCTAGAACTGTCGCTCGGCAGATCCGAACAGTATATCAAAATTCAACCCATAACCAATGACCAAGAATAAATCGTTATCATCCTGAGAAATTTCTTTCTTATAATACTTCTAGAAAAAAAGTGCCACTCTTTTCCTAGGGAATCCAAAATTTCTGAAACAATTACGCTTCATAATACAGTGGTGCCACCTAATAAGTGAGGTGCCAACATGCTTCGCTTCGCCAGTAAAGTCAAAAGACCCGAACCAGATAGGAACGTGCTGGGCAAAAGTTTTCCCATTTGTTCGCATTTTCCGGCGAAGTGTGCCACTCTGGGCGCCCGGTCGTCGACTTTGACGCAGCAAACCGTAACGCCGCTGTCGAAAAGATCGAGTGGAACGGCTGAAGATCAATACCGCTGACATTTCGCAGCGATGTACGCATCTCTCGGCAGGAGAAACGGCTCGAACGGGAAGGTCGATCGCACGAAAGTCAGCCGATCGATTTCCCGGTGTCGCCGCGCCGCGACGGGAGCAAAGAAATCATTAATTATGAAGAAAACGAGCGAGCGGGAACAGTTTCCGTCGGGGCCAGCTTTGGAAAATGGCGCGACGCCGCGAAGAAACGAGATGGAGCCGGGAGTCCTCGAGCTGAAGGATCGAGACGGGTACTTAAAGCGAGCCCCGTCTCTCGTATTAGGGACGTAATTATAGTAGAAGCCCGGGGATATTTTCAAAGTCAACGCCGTGTTGGTTCTTCTACTTAGACAGCCAAACGTTTACTTAGTCTCTCACTTTTGGCAGTTCATCCGACTTATCCGACTTGCGAAACGGACAAGGCCAGGAGGAAAGTATTCGACCCATCGGCTGCCTGATTTGTCAAGACACTCGAGCTTCTCATTTTTTTTTTGCGAGTCGCTTCCCCCAATACCAATCTTTCCGCTTTCTTGCCCTCGCTTTGGACTGGTTTACGTAAAAAGAGATCTGAAGTGCATCGGTGGGAGTGCAACGGTTTTCGTTGGTAAATTAATTGGTCAGTTTATTCTCGGTATATTCGGCTGCACAGCCTTTGTGGGAATTAACAGGATTAAGCAGATTCTCAATTATCCGAACTGATCGAGCGGATATGTACAGTCTGATAATAGAATTGTTCGATTGTTACAGAGCTGGATTAAATCTTTACTATTCCGTACAGTGGATCGTGTTATACGTGGATCGCTTTAACGGAGATTTGAATGTAGAAGGAAACGTTTATGCATATTGAGAAATATCCCCAATGTTCCGGAGGTATTTCAAGTTTACTCCCCATCAGGTCCAAGAGGAACATAGATAACAAGCGGAAACAATTCGCAGAAGTGACCTGGCACAATGCTTAACGCGTTCATTATGTAAATATGACAGCAATAAGAATGATAAAAATAATAAAATGATTTTTGCCGCCATATACGCGGCATTGGACACAGTAAGTAAAAGTGCCATGCCGCTTATATGGCGGCATTGGTCCGTTAAGGATATTATTGTAAGGGAACCTGTAATTGACGTAATATATTTTCTACTTTTAAATATCGGCAAATTACTTTTCTCCTTTCGTACGTTACAGTTAGAATGACCGTTTAGTCAGTTCTATTACTAGAAAGTTATTCAATTTGCTCCCTCTATCATAGCTGAATTAGTCACGTGACATTGCGACACATGCACGACAGAGACGAAACGCGTCACGTGACCGGGCCGCGGCAGAAGCGTGGGGGTGCTCGCCGCCGGTGATTAGGGAAATGGTGTCGTAGTAGGGGAGTGACGTAGACTGCGAGAAAAGTCCGAACACGTTCACGCCGGCGCGTGCCACCGGTGGCTCATGCATCGATGTTCCATCAGACGGTGCGTACCACCCAAAATGTAGTTTGTTTAGCAACTAGAAAAACTTGCCATATAGTTGAAAATTGAACGTATATTAATTCAAGAAAGTAAAGCGTGAATACGAGCGCCGTCGCACGGAGAGAAACACAAATAGCACCGGTATTTTATATATAATATACTGCCGGTACAGTGGCTACGTCGGTATACAGTGAATTCTCATTACGAGTCAGTGCCAACCTTACACTTTGGAGTCAGTGGAAGTACCCACATCACTGTGGTGAGGGTCCAAAGATCGAAAGCCGTCGCCGCCACAACACTGTCGGCTATATCGGTGTGAGACCAGAAGACCACTAATCCAATTACAAAACTTCTTTATTTTTTGTTATTTTTTAATGAAACTTTCAACAATGGTGAAGAACCTCGGCGAGAACCTCCGATTTCGTATAAGAGTCGGTCACCAGAACAACTGGAACTGACTCGTAACGAGAATTCACTGTATACCGACATCTGTCACCGAAATGCTTATGTGTAATAAAACATCTATTCTCCCTACAAAACAAACTATACCGCGAATTTCGCTTTCACTCTCTCTAAACTTCACGGTTTACCCGTCTCCTAGAATATGAAATGAAAAACAGTGAAGTTCAATATTTACTTGTATACTCCGATACAAATGTAGTATTTTTAACATGCCTAAAATAGTTTTATTACAACTTCCAATTATTTCTAGCACATTCTTGTGAAAATCCACAAACATGGAGTCCGAGTCGACAAATTTTCTTGCAACCCCGTCCCCGAGTGCAGTGATCCAGAAATTCCCTGGAAACTCCGACTTCGGACTCCGCAGCTTTGCCTGGTCCTCTCAAATGTTGCAAATGCGAAGAACAGTTGAAAGTCGATCGTCCGACCAGATCGAGACTGTACTCGCCCTGGGTACGGACATACAGAACCGTTGGAAGAAGGTCCACTGGTAAATTGGATTAATCGATAAATCCGATTAAACGCGATAAAGTAGTCGACCAAAGAGTGGGCGGGGAGGGGCGTGCGGAGAGAAAGGGAGAGGGGGGAGTGAGATAGAGAGGGGGTATGGGCAAGTGGGAGGGGGGGGACGGGTGCAGAGGTAGCCAGTTTGAAAAATCGAAACAGGATCGCATTAATTTCCCCGGTCGACGTCCCGCCGCGAGTCCTCTTTTTCGTTTGCCGCCACCCTCGGCCCCGCTCTGCTCGGCCCACAGGGGAAAATGGATTAGACGCTCGGCAGACTAGCCCGGTGTATTAAGCGGCGGGAAGTTGGGGAAATTCGGTTAAACTCGATACCCGATACTCTATAGAAGGAAGATTAACGACTTGAACCGAGAAGAGATGCTCAACGGATGCGCGGCCAGACGCGTGTGAGCGCAAGCGAGCGCATCGTGTGTACCCGTTAACGTAACGGACGTTCGCGCGCGGGCGCGCCCGCTCGCTAGGATGGTTCGCGCCGGAACTGCTGAAACGTTAATAAGAAATTCAGGATCTGGCGGGAGACTTTGTCCGACGGAATCCGGCCGATCTTAACTTCCGACTGCGGAAGGGGACACGCGAGAAACTTTGTCCGGTCGCTGCGCTGGACGGGGAGGCTGGGGGCGGGGGGAGGTGCACAACTTTGGACACGCATTAGGAAAGGTAACCGTGTAACGGACCGCGCGGGCTGGCCAGCCTCGTTTCGCTCTCCCGGAACTTTCTCATTTGTCGAAGCGGCCAGTTGGACCGGTGCACGAAACCTCCGGTAATTTGTCGTTAATGTTGCAGACGCTACTCTCCGCTCTCAGATCCCGCCAGAGATTGATAGAGACTCCCGGAAAGAAATCGACCGGATTAGATACAACTGCATGCGAACCGGCCCAGAACTCGATTCCAAGCCGTTCAGAGAATAACGTTGCCGATAGGAAGGGAACGGCGCATCGATCGCTTTCAGGCCGGTTCATTACGCCACCAGTTAATTGTTAATCCCTTGCCCCTCTCCGGTAACTATTACACGAGATAACGGCCGCCCCTGAAGAACAACTATTTCTTCTCGTCCTTTGTCCTTCTGCCGAATCGTTACAGATAGGCATCGACTCACGGTAATATTCGGACATATATCGGCGAGACGATACTGGTTTAATTATAGAACTATTTGGTCTTTATGAAAACTTTAACTAACATATTCTTCACATTTTTTTTTTTTATTAAAATGAGCCCAAACATTGGATAATTTAGAGCAAATTCGCTCGTTCAATGTTATGTTGAACCTCGATTATCCGAACCAATATCTAAATTCTCGATCTGTTACACAAATCTACACATAATGTGTCCTCTTATGTATTTCAAACTGTCATGTTGTTCGAATACTTATATTCCACCGATTAGTTCGAATAATCGAGGTTCTACTATATCAAGAATTAAACAGGAAAATACGATCTATCTGTTGGAGAAAGTCTCACCAAAAAATCATGAAAAACAATGTTTTATATCTATCCTTTGCCTCCTTCATTTCCCGTTTACCGTCTGTACACAAGTGGCTACAGTGATTTCTCTTTATATGTCGCCAAGGCTTGGATGATAAACGTCGCGGAATTATCCCCACTACCGGGTACACGCCGTGAGGGGCCGCGAAGCTCGAGAGGCCTCGGAAGCCGAGTGTAAACATAACACGGTACGGGCTATGTCTCCTAGAGGATACACGACGCTGGCAAGACCCGTGTTGATGACATATGTATATCGAGAATTCACTGTATCCACTGAATTAAATTATATGAGACCTGTGGTTCGAAGGAACTTTCTCAGAAGCTCGAGAATTAACGAATAGGGACGGATTAGAGAAACCTTGGCGTCGCGTAGAATATTTTTGCGAGGCCCGGTAGGATATTTTGCGGCGAAGTAGACGAAGACGGGAACGTTTGTTCTGAGCAGGGTCGCCATTGAATTTCAAGATCGAGAGATAGCGGACGGGGCTAGGATGGCAGACGTAGCCGCGAAGGAAACAGATTGTTAGAGCCGTCACAAGGCGGCGTGCGTGAATAATTTGCTGACTCGATTCCGTCGTCATAATGACGGTCGGACAGGCACGATTCAGGTTCGAGAAAAACTGATTCCCATTCGAGGAAAACCGGCGGAAACACTTGCGGCAATCCGGCGCAGGGATTATCAGGAGGAATCCGTGAATAGGAAATTATCGTGCATTAGCGGAACCGTGAACACTAGATTTTATGCAAATTCCCATTTCCATAAATTAATTGCTAAGGAGCGGAGCCGGGGGAAAATGTCATTCTGCTGTTGCAAAAGTTCCGCACGGTAAAGATATAATAAGATACCATTAATCGCTTGTATACACGTTTCTCATCATTTCACTGGGGCCATGAACGCTTAAAGATCCGCGGTTTGAGGATCGCAATTTGATCGATTGCATTGGAATAAATTCCTTTGCAAACTGTGGAGTCGAGGAAAATTTTATTTTGCTGTTGGAAAAGTTGCTCGCGATAATGATAAAGTACCACTGATTGTTGTTCATATGGATACACGTCTGCCTGCTTTTTATCCAGCAAATAATGCGGTCTATACAGTGTATTGTAATTTGAACTGACACGGAGCACAATTGCACGATTAGCCATAAAAACGGAACTACGACTCCCGAACAATATTAGTTTTCTGAAAGAACGTGGACAAAGGTTTTAATGAAAATTCTTCCGTAGAACGTACAAAAGATCAGCTATTGTCATATGATCCGTGAAATTCAATTTATATTTGCAGCGAGGTCAACGCAGAGATGAAAATAGAAAATCATACTGGAAGAAACTTGACGAACTACATTTTAAAAAGATTCACTTCAATTTTTCCCTTGATAATATCGTTTTAATTATTACAAATACAATAGAAAGTTTTTAAACAGTTAACGGCGGATTTTAAAAACACTATTCATATCCTTTTCTCGTGGTGAATATTCACCCATTTTTGAAAAATATATGTTAACATATTTGTGTAAAATATATTTCTTAAAAAAGTTACGTTAAAATAATTCTACGATGTGAAGGATACAATCAGAATGATTTTAAAATTTTATCCTTGGATAATAAATTGTAAAAAATAATCGTCGGAATATGTTTTCGGTCAATGTTGCGTTTCGATTGCGAGACTTTTAATGTACGCAGATGTTTTCCGAGAATTCTTTTGTCCCCTCGCGAGGAGGGGATTCCCTCTTTTGTCCCCTCGTAGTTTCTCTGTAATCAATCCTGAAACTCGCTATCATCGTTGGTTACGGGGTAAGTGGGCGGTTCGGGAAGCAGAATCGAGGAATCGACGAATCCATTAGAGCTGATTCGAAATTAGTCGGAAATTATGTGGCACCGAGATACTGTGAAATACGGTATCGCGTGGACAAGCGGTGTGCAGCGACAACATGGACACACGGAAAGCATGGAATAATCGGGAAATCAAATGAGGAAGTAACATTTCGAAGCCGGATCGACTGGTGTGCCAATAGTCTGACAAACAGCATTGCATTGTTGTTGAAGAGCAACGCAAATTTGTACTGTGTATGCAAAACACGAAGAATGAAATGAGTTTGTTGCGCAAAGTGACGCATGGGTTCGCCAAATGTCATGTTTCTCTGGATCATAGTTGTGCGGTTGTGTTCGTGCTCGAGGAAAAAAAAACGACGAAAACGAATGTACGAACTTTTTTTTTTTAATCAACGCGTGACAATTTATACCGTGTGTCCGCGTGTAAATTCCGCGTGTCACTAAACTTTGCATGTCATTTCTGATTCAATTACACGTTAATATGATCAAGCGAAATGCCTGACCTAATGGAAGCTGCAATGAGTATTGATATGCAAAGTGATATAGCGGTATCGCGGGTAAATGCGTTCGTGTTACTGGATCAGTTCGGATGACTTCTTCGCATCACAGCGATATACCGAGAAATTCGACGTACCTGCACTATAGCAAACAATAAATTTTGCTTTCCCAGTGCAAAAGCAAATTCTTCGATTTGTGTACGGCCTATCATTCCATTTATGTATCATAAAACTAATACCATTGAATTTATCTAGGTTTTGTGCAATTTTTATTGCGATGGCATACACCAAAAACTAAAATTTAAAAAAATGGAAAAAATTACATTGATATCTGATACCTGAATTTCCGATATCTAAATTTTAATTTAAACGTGTATAGCTCTTATTTCAAGACCCTTTGAACGGAAAATTTTTCATAAAAATAATCGGAGATATTTGAATCGTTAAAAAAAAAAAGGTATTCTCTTTTAAAGATCATTGGAAAAGTTTCGCGAGGCACTGTACCCTCCGAAAAATTTTGCCGTTCGCACTGTAGGTCGCGGTCGAATTTTCACCGTCTGCCGCTCGCGGTATGTATCAAAATTTGCCGTAGCGAAAGGATTAAACGCGGCAGCACGGCCAGCGATGATACAATACGATGGGCACGTCCGGGTCCGCTCGAAATCCGAGTTCGAGAGCTTATGCAACGGGTGTAAATTTGAAATAACACCGACCAGTATCGGGCCGCGAATAAATTGGCGTGGCCGCCAGAAAAGCCCGGGTGTCCGGTAAGAAGTTTCCAGCATAGACAAATGAGAACGCAGTAATGCGCCGGCCGGCCGCGATTTATGGGTTCGCCCGGGGTGGATCGCGAAACACTTGTGGGATCCAAGTTTCTAAACCGACTTCGCAGTTGCTTCGGTATGGGTGCAACAACAACGGCTCCCAAATGGCGTAGGTAACCTACGTCCCTCTCAACGTAGCCACGGGCTGCTTAAATCGCGTGCACGGACCCACCCGTAGATAAGTCGGTGATCCAACAACACCGTTAAGCGCGAAACTGAGGATCACGCTAATTCTGTGTACAGATTTTCCACGATTTAGATAGTGCGTTTCGTTTCAACCCCATTTTTATGCTGACGCTGACCGGGCTCGAATTATCCGGTATTTGTCACATCCCCTCGCCCTCTCACGATAGTCTTTCATTTACGACGGCGTAACGCAAGGACAAGTAGGTAAAATTAACCTTTGAGTCCTGTCACGTTAATATTCCGTAAAAGTGTACTGAGATAGTTACATAGACAGTTTGTAATTTGAGAGTGAAAACCCCAGATGTTACACTAGGAAAAGTATTGACATGAGTTTTTCATTTTTGCTCTTGTTATTTGTAGAAGGTGTGACTTGAATACAATATAAAGTTCGATGAAAGATGCAAATGAGAAGCAGATCAGGACGCGGATTTTTCTGAAGAGTATCGATATCGGTGTAAACACAAACGTCCTGGGACATCTAGTTTCGAGATCGTATTGGGGAATTAGCCGTGTCTGTCTTCCGAATTCGAAGGAATCGCTTAACAATCTGAATTGGTCGTTTCATGTTGCACTAGGGCGTTCGCAGCCCAGTGAAGGTGGCTCCAGGGAACAGAGAAATTTAGCTCCCCCAGGGGAACGGGATTAGTGGAAGCTGGCTTACTACAAAAGGGAACAATTCAGAGTTTACTCGATGCGCTTCCTCAACATTCTAAGGAATGGAGCCTGGACTTGTAGCTTGATTTCAGCAATATTTTAGGTTCGGTGAGACTAATTCTCCATTACTTCTCCTCGGCCTGACTTATTAATGGGATGAGTCTGAGATTTAAAACGTTATCGCCAAGACGGTAGCTACGGTTCTTGGATCGTTTTGGGAAGTCAACGATGGTCGATCGATGGAATACGATTTTTTGGGAAGCTATTAATTAGGATATTTTAGGGAAGAATGGGCTAACGGTGGTCACTTAAACAATAATTATAATGAAGTGAAAATAAGGAGCGAAATATTTATTTAACACTAAACCTACCAAGCATTAACAGTATCTGGTAAATACTGCCTTATACAAATGGCAACCCTAAATTTATTGAGACTGTCCATAATTTTCCATATAATAAATTCTTGGACAAGGAAATTGATTCCACTACTTTCCATAAATGAATTGTAGAATCTAAAACCGGTTATTTGACTGCGGTAGGTTTAGTGTTAAACATATAGTTCACAAACCTAAATTAATCTATTCGTACAATAAAAAAAAAGATTAGTTTCACATTCATCTGAGTGTCATTCTTCTCACCCGCTGACCGAAATTACCCTACCCTCATCTGCTCGATGTAATTTTTTGTAATAATTTGCTATTGCTGTCAAGTAGTTTAAGAAAACGTTATTCCGCAGCGATAACGGACCATTCTGGGATAATGTTGGGGAGTTAACGAAAGTCGATCGGTGAATTCTGCGTGTCCGGTATCGATTTTCTTGCACGTTCCTCGAATATTCGTTCTTCTTTTACGACGCCGCCGTCGCGTTCCATTTCAATCCCAGCCGGCTATTGTAGTGCCCTCTATAATGTGCTATTACTGTTTTCAGCTGCTGGCATTATTCCTAGTTCCTAAGCTTTACGATTGGCCGTAACAAGCCTCAGGTAATTTGGAAATTCACCGTCACGCTCGAACGGCCGCAACGGGAACGTCATTCATGCCATATACAATTTGTTCCTCGTATAAACGTCCAGAAAACCGACGTTCAGCTACACTGTAATAATTAAAATTCCGTTGCAGGCGTTTAATTTGGACTCGTGTTGTTATAGACGAAGCTATAGCGGAATAGCATGGACGAGGTGCAATAGCCGGTATAATGACAGCATTTGTCACTGCATCGTTAACCTAAGAATTGAATTCATTTCATTTTTTTCACTCATATATAAAGAATACACGGCAATCGCATTAATTGATACCGAAATAAATTTTATTTATAAGTAAAATGAAATATTTAAATAGAAACTGAAGTGGGGAGTCTAAACTTTACTTCAGGAAACCGAAAATTTGTAACTTTTTTTATGTTATCCTGTAGATTTTGGCGAGAAAATGGTGATAATCCAAGTTTTAATCCTAGGAGATCAACAGTTCAAAAGTTATGCGTGTGTAAAGATGTGCGATTCTCAACGTTTTTGACAGGTAAGGGTGTCGCCATATTAGTATGTACTCAGATATCGTCTAATGAGCGGAGCCGCGGGACGGTTGATAAGTGTTAGGTTGGTATCACCGTATGCTTGTGCTACCACCTAGCGGTTCCATTCCTTAGACAACGCTGAGTACATACCAACATGACGGCGCCCTTGTCTGTCAAAAACGCTTAAAATCGCTCAACTATAAACACACATACTCTTGAACCAGTGAATTCCTAAAATTATAACTTGGATTTTCGGCATTTCCTCACCAAAATCTACAGGATTACATAAAAAAAAGTTAAAAACTTTTGATTTCCTGGGGTAAAGTTTAACCGAAGATAGGATCTTGAAAGATAAGCTGTGTATGTTAAAACGGCATGTATTAAACCCGCAGGCTATAATAGTATTTCTTAATTAAAATGTTTCATAACGTGTCCAATCTAAAATGTGACATTTCATGTGTAACAACCTCATAGAAGGTCCACTGATACGTTAGATAATGGCACGAATAAAACTCAAGTCGCGGAAAGGCGACAGTTAATTGAATGCGCGTGTAAATGTTTGCACAGCGTATTACTGGGGTATTGGAAACGACCCCGGGGAGTCATATACAGAGAGTTTGACATATAGTTAGGTTAATCGATAGCAATTGTCGCGAAGCCACGTACACCTTGCAGACGCATCCGTTTTCCAAGTAACCCGCGCACCGAAATTCCACGTAGATGCACCTCTGACCCGAGGCACGGCTTCGAATTATTTCCTTTGTACGTGGCTGGCCCAGAGATACGAACAATTCGATTACGTTTCTCCTGCGTTTCTTCCCCCGTCTTTAAATTATTCTCGACGACACGGAATTTTCAATTCGGAACAATTCCTCCAGCGTTCCAGCAATTAAACGATTTCGCCAAAATCATAATCACTCGAGACGCGCGCCGTTTATAATTACGCCGAACGCGTTTCGTCACCGTTCGTTTTATTATTTACGAGGAGACGAACGTTCCCGGTAGCTAACGGCTCATCAATTTTACTGCCACCACAAACCGCGACGTCTTTATCGGTGTTTTCGACTTTAATTATAAATGTTTACCAGCTCCCGAAGCGGAAAACGCTCTTCTGCACCGTATTTCCGTTGGATGTTGCATTGGCTCTCCTACGATTTATTGGATGAAAGCAGTTTTCGAAACAGAGTTTGTTACGCTGTATAATTAGAAAGCTCCGAGAACATTCTTTAAAAAATTTCATAGAAATATTTGCATAATTACGAAAGTTACAAAACTAATTTCAAACTTTGAAACTGTTTACCTCAAAACTAAAATTTTAAGCACAGTTTACGCCATAAATGTGGAACGATTGAATGTTTTTGCTTAAAATTGTACGCGTAATTAATTTCCGAATTTTTGTGCGAATTCAACCAATCCGCATTTTTTTCTCTGGCAATTGGTTCTTTTGAACTCGCAATTAGTGTTGTTCCATGTTTATCGTCTTATAATTTAAAACATTTTTACTATTTTGACGATTATTTTTTTATAAATTACTCGTGAATGTATTCAGAATTTACTGTATTACACTATATTAAAGTCATGTAAGATAGAAGATACCATTGATTTTAGCTATCCAATACTGCTGCATCTCCATAACTGATATTCCTCAGAGAAGCATCATAAGCAACCAGCGAACAAAATAACCAACAAAATTTATAGAGGATACGGAGAAGCGAGGTAAGAATAACCGAGTTTAAATGGAGACTGAGACAAACCAGATACCTACTACAAAAGCACGCCGGCGATATTAGCCTCCGAGGAACGATTATGAGATTCAGTAACTCGACCCGCATTGTTTCATCGCATTTTTGCTCTTGCTAGAGCTTGTTGAATACATCGGGCTTTCAATGAAATCTTCCACTAAACAATAACCTTCTTCGGGGACGCTCATGACCCGAAGAATCCCATTGCTGCGCGCTAACTTTCACGCAACGATAACAATAAGAAAACTACATTATAACGCTTTGATTAGCTGATGTTGCATTCGAATGCGCTTTTTCTCCAAGTTTAATAATACACGTTTCCCGTTGAGAAAGTCCGATTCGAATCGAGCTGAATCGACTGCTGATCTTATTAGAGCGTGAAGGGAATCCTTTCAGTTTAGAGCATTCATTTTTTGTGAGAGGTTTGAGACCGGACTAGTTGAAACTCGCTGTTTTTGGGATCTCAGAATTTTTTAGTTATAATAATGGAGGCAGGGGGTGTAGTTCATTTGTTTACATTTTCTGGTAAATACTTCTTAAATCACAGTGTACAGTGAATTCTCGTTACGAGTCAGTGCCAACCTTGCGATTTGAAGTCAGTGGAACTACCCACTCCACCGCGGCAAGGTACCGAAGCTCGAGAGCTGCCTCTCGAGTATCATCATTGTATCGGAGAAAGACATTTTCTCAATCTTCTTGTCACTATCGGGTAGTAGTCATAGGCTTATGACTTATAGACGGATGTGACTCTTAGGTTTCTAGCGTACCCTGTGTATTTCAAATGCGGCGCTCGGCGAAAACCTCAGATTTCGTTTAAAAGTCAGTCGCCAGAACCGTGCAACTGACTCGTAACGAGAATTCACTGCATTTTATATTCCTTAACACTGTCACGTCCGCACGGTTCACAAAAATGTTCTTCTCTGTCGCCGGACCTTATTGCAAAGTTGTTCATTAAAATGTACAAATATAAAATATAAAATTCATTACAACATAATAAACTTAGCTGCTTTTTATTACATTATACGTGTAATGGGATACGGGATGCAAATTGCACCACGTTGGTGTCACCGGACATGAAAGTGTTAATTGCGTCACCAGTTGCAGCATTTTATATCGAGTTCCAACTTGTTCCCCTCCGAGACAACAAGGTGTCCAACATTAGTCAAACCTCTTCCCACTACTACATACAGTCGTAGTGTAAGGGGAGTGGCAGTAGGGCAGTAGTGCGGGGGGAGTGGGGTAGCGGTGCAAGTGTTCTCCCCGTCAATTCGGTCGGTTGGCCACCCGTTCTTCGGCGGGGGGAAGAAACACGCATCCCAGCCATCTCTTTTCGCGTGCAAGGACTTCCTTCCTCGGCCGGGGCGAGAACCTTCGGGTCCCAGCGGGTCAAGCTCGCGTCGCCCAGCTGTACGGTCCCCCAGGTGGGAGACACCGGGTCAGTAACCCGCGCGGTGTCCTACTAATCTAGATATTTTGGGGGGAAGCTTCACATTCACCCGAGGTGACGTTACTGGGGAGGTGGCCTTGCTGGGGAGGGGGCGACGAGTTGTTTTCCACCTCGAGTCCCTCGCCATCCCCCGCTACCTCAGGAAAGTCACCGTCTGAAAAAAAAGTAACGGCACGGGAACAGGGACGAAGTTCTACCGCACTATGTACTACGTAACGATGAAGTCTAAGACTGAGGAAAATACCTAACCGAGGTAGGAGCTGCGTGTGACTTGCGAGCCACATATTAGCACTCCGTGATTGAAGAGCCAAGTACTCCGTTAAGGTAGAGTTAGAACAGAGTAAGAGTAGAATGGTTTTACGTGCCTCAACTTTTCGTTCTTATATGAGAATATTTTTCGCTGGGAAAGGGCTCATTCGAAAGAGGAAGGTTCAATATAGCGCGCGCTGATCATGGCTGACGAGGTTATGCAGATATTTGGTAATATGAGCGTTAGAAGTAGGCCAAAAATTGACCATATGCATGCCATTGGATGAGTTTTCTGGGTGGAATCGAGAGTAACGCGCGCAAGAAAATATCTCCAGCTGCCAATTGAGCTATATTTTGTCTTGATTCTCTGCGGAATAAAGCCAAAAACTTGATGCACGTTTTTGGCAACAGAATTCATAATATCGATAATACAGAGCGAAAAATGTGACAAGTTTAGTCAGAGACTTAGAACCCCTCGGATCAAGACCAAGGCGGATCTTAAGTTAGGGGCTAAAGGCAGTGAACGGAAATTATACAGCAGTTACCGACCTGCTGACTCTGCCAAAGTCACGCGACTACCCTTGGCTCTTAAGACAACGTAATCACAGGTAATCGTGCGAAGAGTATTGTTCCTTTGATGTATTGTTCTATAGGTATAAATCAAGTTTGTTAAAGTTCGTGTAAGCCTGATGATACTCAAATGAAATTATATTTCATGTATTAGCAGTCCCTTAGTTTGTTAATATGTGACGGAGATTAAATGATATGACTTGTATTTTATGGTAAGAGATTTTTATATGCTGTACATGCGTAAAAATTCATATTTGCGTAAAGTAAAAATAATGTGCACTACAATATTTGGTAATAGGTTGTATTTTCTATTTTTTTTTTTTTAATTGAGCTGTATCAATCGATCTTTTGAATTCATTCGAAAGTTTCAGAACAATAATTAATTACACTGTTTATTAATTGAAAATTAATAATTGCTGTAATATGTCGACCTTACTTCATTAAATAGTACTTTAATCGAACTACAGTCTGATCTGATCTAAACCATAGGCGAGGAAACTTAAATTAGGTTCTTAATTAGATATCTTTCCTTCTTCTGCTTTTGTAATTCATCGTTCGGTAATTGGCTACATCTATATGTACGCAAGTTTGCTCATCAAACCTTTTTAATGGGTATCGATTATCCTTGTAATCTTAGCGCTTCTTCTCGAAATATTAATCACTTTAGCGGTTCTTATTGATTTTAGAAATTATTGTAAACTATACATCACGAATACTTTTAGGAAATTTGTTTTCTCTCAGACCGACTAGGAATATTGATACATTTGTAACTTCTAAATACTTTTTCAGATCAATGACATGCAAATCACAATTGAATAGTAAACTTTTTATACTACTTTTGCTTTTTTTAACATAGAAAATAAAATTCCGTTTCACTTTAAATTCGTAAAACGTGGAAGCATGTTCATTGGAACCAGTTTAAAAAAATGTTTTTAAAAACTTATATGCTACGATAGGAGGACCCAATGTAAAAAGGTAGACCCATTGTCATCTACCGAAATAATTCAAATTCTCTGAAAAATCGTTCGAAAGACAAAATATTGAGCAAGCAGATGCAGTTTTCCTGACTTTCCAGAAAAGTGTTCGGCGTCAAACGATTCTGCTTGGCCCGCTGCATCTTTACGTGGTCTCGGTAGCAATATTCGTTCGTAGGGTAGACGAAGGGATCGGTAATCCCGCGGGTTTCACGATCGTGCTTGCGTCTTGGAACCGGGAGCCGTGTGTACAGCGAGCGTATCTGACGAAAGGAGACTTCACAGTCGGGGTTGGCGACTGATCGTAACGCGGGTGCGCGTAGTTTGAAGTTCTCCGAAGCCCGGGAGTGTTCCGCTGGAACAATCTCCTCTCGGCACGTGTACATGTACGTGTACGTGTACGTGTACGTGTACGTGTATGTGTACGTGTACTTCTTTAGCAAAACTTTGCGCCGTTCCGCATCATCAGCGCGAGGATGCTACTTGCTCCGGAGAGCCCGCGCGCAGGTACTCGCTGCGCGCCACGATTCTGAGGAAACGAAAGGATTTATTGCCCCAAATGCTCCACGATTTACGTAACAATCATCGAGCTCTCGAGCGGAACCCCTTTTTCTTTCTACCGGCGAAGAATTCATGGAGAAGGAAACGTCTGCACGGTTCGTTGCACCAGAATTGAAGCCCGGAACGTGTTTCGTTTGACGGACCACTGTTTTAGCCGATTGCGGCCGCCGCTGACGATCGTTTCAAACAGTGCGAACGGATCGTGTAACTTCGCTGCTGCAAACTTGGATTCGGTTCAACTCAGATCCCCTCGATCGCCGAGATTTTCAGCCACGCGAATTTGTTTTTTTTTTTGGCCGAGAAACGTCCCCGCGATTCGAGCCGAGCTGTACTGCACTGGAATCTGACTAACAACGATGCCAGATTTAATAAATTGGTTCTCCAGGAAAAACAAAACGGAAATTTTCGGTCGCTTCTATCTGGGAAATGCCGTTGCCAATTGCCAATTAGGGGCAAATTTGAATCATTGATAATATTTTTTCTTTTTAAATCATGATTTGAGCCATTTACAGGCCAAATCGATCAACCATCGTTTTCGACATTTTACTGCCCAGACACCTGATTGCTTAAAATTATGCTTAACACGTTGAATGCCTCGAATTATTTATGCAGGTTTTAAAATGAATTTTTACTTTTATTCATTGTACCTTGATTAGGATCTGTAATATGCAAGAAAGCTGGAGGACTACTCAGTATCATACATTTAATTTTTTTCAATTTTTGTTTCATTAAATAACTTACTTTGATTTTATGGAATTTTGGGGGTTTCTAGTTTGGCGATCAGAGTGTTAACAAAGAATGCTGAAAGAATCTTGCATCTTGCATAATAAAAATTAATTTTCTGCATGTTTTACGTAGAATGAAAGTTTAATAGTTACTGGAAGTAATTAAGTACAGGTTCGACGATTTTAGTAAGTTTAATGAACCGATTAAGCTGAATCCGATCGCTGAATATATTATCTAATCTCAGCATTAGGCTATGAAATCGATTAAACCATGAGGCATTCCGCACTGATTAAGTAGAGTCAAACTCTGCGGAATCAAATCCAGAGGCTTGAAGATTTTGATATTCTCATCAAAAAGTGATTGATCCAAAGATTGATGGAGGCATACGGACAGAAGAAACGTTAACAATTTAAGGAACCTTATTTGCGACAACTTTCTTTACTACACTGTAAAACGTCGGGTAAGACATGTAAAGGAACGATAAATTTGATACTGTTTGTTTGCGTAAAGAACAAGAGGTACTAATACACAGCGAACTATACTTACGCTACGGTAAACATGCGCTTGCAAGAAATATATGACTTCTTTTCCTGCCGTTGTGTGAACCAGTGACGGAATAAAGTCGCACGGCCCTGGATAAAGGACTAACTCACTAGTATTTGTTGCCTTGCGATATTGCGATTGCAACGCCCGCTATCATTAGTTTAAATATAGTCCGAAGGTTGGCGCACGCGAAATCCTTCTCGAGCCGTAAACGGTGAACATTTTCATAATGCCGCGGCTCGCGTTGGCAACCCGCGGAACGATAACTTCATAGTTTCGCCAGTAATGGATTTCAAGGTGGCCAAATGGTTATGTCGACGAGCTCCTTTCTGTCCCCACCCGGTTACGTCCTTTCGATTCCCTCCACGTCTACCGAATAAATAGCAATTTCACGGTTCGGAATGCTCCGGAAGAACCCGTATGACATATTATACGTGGAATTCCATCTTCGTGACAATGCCAGGAGCAAAAGAAACGTAGCACATTCATCGTGCTCCCGTTCGGCAGATAATATTCAATATTTTCTGTGTATTTCCCTCCGACGGTAGAAGCTTTTCTCATTCAGTGTACGCGACCTCCGCAAGATTTGTCGAGGGGAAATGCGTTTTGCTGTATCCGACTCGCTGTTAGCACGAACGAACCCCTAAACTAAAAATCGCTGCACTTCCGCTTCCTAGAGTAATCGTATAATCGCATAATTGCGACGATCGTCGCAGCGATCCGCCGCAAGATCAAATTTTCCACATTGAAACTTATCAAAACTCCCTATATTTATACATTATTAACCCTTTGCAATCCTACGCCGAGTGTGACTCGATATTTGTAAGAACAGAACAATCGAGCAACAGCAACTAATTTGTACTACTTTTTTGGACGTTTATTTTCACAAAATACGATTAGATACATAAGTGTTGTTTAGCAGTTTTTAAATCACTGGAAAAGATGGTATCAAATTAGCACCAATCAAGGAATTGTAAAACTTAAACTGACGGAAAGTTGTTGGACACAAAATTGAAAAGAATTCAGAGCACAAAGGATTAATATGCAATTGTAAAATGTTGCATATAATTGTACGTTACAGTTTATTACAGTTCTGACGTTTGCGCTTTGTGTAACATCTTACAGTAGTGCGATCGTCGAGAACTTGAGAACTCGTAACGAAGATTTACCGTGCTATAGCATTTTGCTTTTTCCGCTAGATTGCTCGCGATTACTCTTACAATCCGAAGCTATTTCACAGTACCATATAGTGAGTCCGCGAACAGGCACACTTGTCAGGTCCGTGATTGATAGAACATTTTGAAAGACACGTACGAATTTTCACGGTGGCACTACCTCCGGGAAAAATTTGACTGTACGATGCGCAATTCTATCGAATTCGTTCAGTGTCGGGAACAATCCATAGCTATGAAAATACCGGCTCCATCCAGTTGTTTCCTTCGTAATTGGAATCGTGTCTCACGTGACTCGGCTTCTAAAAACCGTAACAAATGTCACAGCTGTCCGTGACTGTCCGTGGAGATCGACCCGTTGCTCGAACCGCAAAAAGAAAACGAAACGCGGCCAGAGAAAAACGATCCACTGATCGACAGTGCTATCTCTCTATTAAAACGAGAAAACGTCACGTGGTGCACCCCCAACGGAGGACTGATCTTTTAAGCCGAGGATTTATCCGGTTTTAATCGCGACCAGTCGCCGTGAAAAATTAATAAGATATGGAAGACGTATAAAAGCACTCGCACAATATGTGTCGCTCTTCAATAACAGTCGGACTCGAACGATTTTAATGCGAAACCTACTACCGCTTTCATACCTTATTTGACAATTATTGGAATTATAAAGAAGCTCCTCTGAAAAAACGATTCAATAAATTTCTTTGACTAAGCTCATTGACAAAGCCTAAATAATGAGAGCATTATAATTTTTATGGGGTGACATATTTTAATCACTTTTAGTGCTTGATAGTTTTAGTGCATTTAAATAGTGAATATAAAAAAAGATATATAAATATTTTTCATTAAAATCAGTGAATATATATGTTATACATCTCTTAAAAATAAGTATAATTAATATAGGCACAAAGATTGGTACCTCCACAGTAATTGGGTCCCTTACCCCATCACGAACAATCAGTTCGATAGCCTCATTAATTTCGCTCGCATCACATCTTCCTCATACATTTGTATGAATAATATTGATTTACTTAATTTCGTAAAATTGATTTGGCCGTTATTTTGACTATAATTACAATTCAGACAATTACAGAAATTGACACAAGGCATTATTATATCCTTGTATGTTTTACTCAAACGCTAATTATAAACACTGTTGTGATAATATGTTATTTCAAAACACGCAATTGCCGTTACATGCTATTATTATTTCTGTATATGTAATATCATTTCGTCCATATAATTATGTCCATAACGAATCTACCAATGTAGAAGTATTGAATATTTTCACATATTAAATATCAAGCTATACTGAGTGGTCGGCAACAGGTGGGAGAAAATTTAAGAAATGATTCTTCGGGACAATATAAGACGAAAATTAAGAACAATAAAACTACGATTTCGAGTTTTTTTTCAAGTTATTGACAATTGAAGTCGACCAATAGCAGTGCACGAGCCTGCTTTATGTCTATGTCTTAATTAAATCGCGACTGCACTGGTCTTCAAGGTCCCTTAAAAACCTCGTTTACATTTGATTTCCTAATCAATCAATTAATTAAAAGACTGATGAATTTAGAAGAAGTACTTTTAAAAATATTAATAAATGAAACTGTGAATTGTTTTATTAGCATCATCAACCGTATACTAGAGAAAAAGGTTCAGCGTTCGAGAATTATTGCCAATTAGAATCATTTAGAGTCAATTCATTTTCGTTTTAACTCTTACAGCCTACAAAAAAAATTAATTTTGTTTGTGTAAGAACTCATATGAAAACCCGTGGAGTCCAACGAAAGTCTGGCTTGACTATTCCTTGGATCCTTTTGAAGACTCTTCCATGAACCGCCTGTGTAATACTTTGAAGGAGTTCAGCATCATCCCCTAAAAGATCCTAATCGAGTGTCTCTGATATTCTTGACTGTACTTTCTAATCATTTTTACAAGGGTTCCTTGAAGAGGATCAACGGGATTTCTGAGAGCGCTTATGAAATGGCGTATGGAGCCTCTTGAAGACTTCCCTAGAGGGCTTTAGAGTCTCTTATGTTGTTTCACCAGAGTTTCAGTCAACTTACAGCATCACTAGTGGTTGACATAGAAGTGCTTTCGTTGTACCCTTTTTCTATATATATTTTCACACAAAGACTACATTGTTGTTCTTCAAATATGCATTTCTATCAACTGTTTGCATTCATTTAACAAACACACTGGGTCTCATAATTAGGATCCCACTTTTGGATACCATGTTCTGTGTGTGTGTGTTACCACTTTCTTTTTTATTTCCCCATTGAAACCGAATCATTTCTACCTTTCATCAACAGGTTTCAAAAGGGTATATATTGTATTTTTAAAAGTTGTAGTACCTTTTAATAAAAGCGTTCCTAATCGAGAGTTATGATTTTTTTTTATTGGGTCTCATATTAGGCTACTTTGCCACGGTGCAGTTCAGCAGAATCAATTATTTTCGTTCGCGATAAAGTTTCGTGTTTATCGAATTCGTGGCTGTCTCGTGTTTTCTTAGGCGTCTCTTAATCGGATTCCGTGTGCAGACGGATCTCGATATTCCATACTAATGGCTGAAACCATAGTTGACCCAGGTTGCGCCTGGAACTGGTAGTTTGGCCGGTGTTGGCGCCTCCACGCTCGAAAACACTTTACTCTGTTCACCGCGGGGTTGGCCGGAGACGCATCAATCAAGATCGCGAACTCCGCAAATGGCTTCAGAAGCTTCCACCTCTTTCCCGCTTTTCTATGCGGCCTGTGTTGATACAGCGTTCGCGACACGGCGCAAGTGGCTCGAAAAATCGACAATGCATTCGATATCGCGGTGGATTTATACGGCTCCAGTCCCCCCGGATGTTTGCTACTTTTCTGCCCTGACGTCAGACCCCCCAGCAACGTCGCCGAATCTGCCTGCAGGTTTCCCGTTTTTTAATTCGAACGAAATTCGAAGTTTTCCTCGCGGTCCGCCGAGAAGCAGCAACTTTCGACTCGCGAAAATTAACCTAAGTTCCGGAACGACTTTTTCCGAAGCACATACTAATCTCGCTCACCGTCCGCCCGGCGTGTACACACGTGTCCTTTATGAAACTGGAAGAGTACTCTTACAAGTAACTAGACACGCAAAAGTTCGAAGTAAAGGGATACCGGAGAATGAGCTCGTTCCTGCGGAAACTCGTTTAGAATAACCTTGCCGGGTTCGTTGATGTTCGATTACTGTTTGAAAGTAGTTCGCGGATATGCTCGCTACGAACATGTTGCTTGCTGCAATCAACCGGCAAAAATTGAAATGCTTACATCATGCGAACCGGGAGAGAGGTCCGGAAATAACTGTTTAAAGCTACTGTACGAAGGCTCCGATTAAAACGGTTATGATGAAGTCTGAATAACTGTTACGAAGAAAATTTCCAATTATCTGGTTCGATTATGGTTCCTATCTTGGTCTCCATAACCGTTTTATTTTCTGTACCTTATATTCTCGCGACTGGCGATTCGTTCAAATGTACAGAAAACACAAGAAAATATTTAATTTGTAACGAAAAAGAAATGAGCACAGATAGAATATTTTAAAACCTTTTTCAGTATTCATTTGATTTCTGTGGTGTCGTGTAGTATCATCTAAAAAAGAATTAACAGAAGTCAACTTGCGTTGGTGATAAGACGCCTTCCTTGAAGCACAATCGATTTTATTCGAAACGTTTGTTCGAGTAATAAATATTTTTTTTAAACGTTGCTTGCGCGATAAATTATGCATCGCCGGGTCATCTCAAAGGAGATCGGCGTCATTGAAATTATGGTCCAGATGTCCATCGCCTCGAGACATTCTCACAATCCAGACACAAGCTTCCTATTAGAACCGTGCACAGTTCTCCCCATTCAATTCCCAAAGGTGTCCATTACCCTAATTAATACCGCTCAGTACTGCATTAACCTAATGCTATGCGGTAATCGCGACTTCAAACGCGCGTTTCAGCCTCCGTGGTAACGAATAATTAGTTCAGGAAGCGTCGCAGTTGTTAAAATGTTGCTTCCCGAGTGTGACTCTGTGTCCCCTCCTCTCCGGTTCCCCTAACCGTTGATCCGCAACTTTCACGAGAAAATATTTTTTTTTTTCGTCGATGCGGTCAGAGAGCTCGATACGCGTTCGCGTTGTTCCAAAGTGGGCGATGCGACAGCATTATCACGATAATCTGATTGTCCTTAATGCGAGCATGTAACGCAATACCGGCTGCGGTCAGTAAACTTGATACCTTGTTACCGAATGCACGTTGCAGAAGTTTTACCGACTGCGAAATTAAGTTTGGACCAATGTCGGGCACTCCGATGAACCGTGACCTCCGGGACCACGGGAAAATTTTAAACTTGCATTAAACCGTGACCGGATAATTATATTCTAGACAAACTACTCTGTAACCGAGTTTAACAACGATTCTCGGAATACCAGAGATCGGGTTTAATCTACTTAGACCAGCGGAATTGACGACATGTGCCGTATCCGGGCACCGATGCATAACGTAACAGCGAATCCGAGAAACTTCATCGCCTGGGATCGCCCACCCGCCGAATAGGTTGTACAGATTACTAACCCGGTTTCATCTTTGATTTTCCTCGGACAGATTGAAACAGCCCGCGGACTGAACCCGATGAGAAACCTATTGTAACTATAGCTACTCGAAAAGTAACCGATACAGTGATTTCTTCATACACTCCGGGACAAAAAGATAGCACACCTTATATTTTCCAATATTTTGTGTTAACCCCTTGTCTTACAACAACGAGTGAGACTCGTGGCAAGAAATTTGGGCCAATAGCAATAAGCACGAGCCTGATCTGTGGTACCTCGTCCGGACAAAATGTAAACAATACGAATCAGGCTCGTGGCTCGCGATATATGTATGTACGTACCGAATATATCGCGAGTATACTAAACAGGTAAATGGCTCAACGCGTAACCGCCCTTTTTGTTTATTGTGGCACGAGCAATCGGGAGTTAGCAGGTAGGACAAAGGGTTAAAAGCTGATTAAGATAGATATTTTCTTTTACTGATAACTCAGAACATGCCTCTGTGTATACAATTTACGAAATATCGTCCACAACATATACTTCGACAGGATTCTAACACAAAAAATGTAAATATTATTGTTCGCAAGCGGGACAAAATGATAGCACTTGTAGTAAATCTACGCTGTCCAGTTACACTGATGCTCGCAAATTGCAAACATCAACATCGGAACATAGTTAATAAAGTCCGTGGTATTATTTCGTGTTGTACATTTGTTCGAAAAAGGCGAAATATTATGCAAAAATGGGTCGCGGAAAGAGGTTGAACGCGTGTGAAATTGACACTCTAATAAAATTGAAAGAAGAACAATATTCAGTGACAAAAATGGCAAAAATTATGAATAGAAGTCGAAAAATGATAACGAACTTATTGAAAAATCCGGAAAATTATGGTCAAACGAAGAGTTCTGGACGTCCGCGAAGTCTAAATGCCGAAAATGGAAACGAAAATAAACACTACGCCACCAGAATTGCTGGAGAGAAGTTTATTTTTCAGCAGGATAATGCCAAAATAGCATTACGCGCTGCAAAAGTAGTAAAAGAATACTTTTCTCGAGAAAAAATTCGCGTTTCAGATTGGCCAGCAGGGTCACCCGACCTTAGCATTATTGAAAATTGTTGGGGAAATCTTGCCCGAGCTGTATATGAAAATGGCAGACAATTTGGAAATATTGCCGAATTAAAAAAATCTGTTCAAGATGAGTGGGAGCAATTAAAGCAACAAACTATTTAAAAACTCTATAAATCTTTGCCAAAGAGAATGATGGCTGTTATTAAATGTAAAGGAGGAGCCATAAGATATTAAGCATTAAATATCATTCGTTGATTTATTGTTATACACAATTTTAAGTTAAATGTGCTATCATTTTGTCCCACTATATTTCCTTAAAAGTTCTTTTTTTTTAAATAAAATTGTATAGACTGGCCAAATTCAATCCAATTTTATATGTGTATGTTTGTAGAGGTATTTTGCAAGAATGTATAAAAACAGAACCTTTGTTGTAATCTTAAATAAATCAAAATTATATTAATTTTAAAGTGTGCTATCTTTTTGTCCCGGGGTGTACATGTTGCCAAGGGCTGGACGATAAACGTCCCAAAATTATCCCCACTACCACCGGGTATACCCCGTCAGGCGCGTAAACATAAAACGTCTTGTTGTCACGTTGGTTTTTACCCACACACACACACTTGGCAAATGTATCTAAAACATATTAATCAGTGCAGGCGAAAGACTATTTTCAAAGGGAGGACAAATTTCGAGTTAAAATTAACTAGAATGAAAATAATAACTGAATGCCCCTTCACCGACACACTGTATCTATTACCGCAGCTTAGAGGTGAGTTCAAGAGACGAATGTGTGCAATTCGCCAATTACGTCTAACAGCTGGTGTCCAAGCGTCATGCTTGTATAACGGATAGGAATATAATAGAGTGCACTTAAGCGGGGTCGTCGCTATACGTGGATCAATTCAGCAAGGGCGTAAAAGTTTCATTACTGTAAACCGGGCTGGCTCGTTCCTCTTTTTTCAGCTTCCCAATCGACTGGCTCGATAATGGCTTTATTGTTAAAGCACAATTAGTAGCCGGGAGTCGGGCGCCTTGCAAATCGAGAAAAAGCCCGACGAAGAAACAAGGGAGACGCTACGCGCCGGTGAATCCGGTTTATCTACCACGCAATTTCCACTCGCAATTGTCGCAAGAAAAAGGACCCAACAGCAATGAAATCCTGCACTGCGGGTACCCATCTGGTGCAATTTAAATTGCTCCGCGGAGTCTCTTGGGTAGCTGTTCGATTTATCTCTCGCTCCCTCTCGTTTTACCGTGTATCTGGTCCCCGGATTCGCGTATCCACATTTTCGCCATTCCAATGAGTGACCACTCTAGAGTCTCGTTACTCTCATTAGTCGTCGAGTAGTCTCGAACGATAATAGCTTCCGGTCATTCCCACCCGGAACTTTGTTCCATTCGACGATCATTATGAAACTCTAAAGTCGCGTAGTCGCACAATTCGCGTAGGTACTGCCTCTCGGCAGACTTTTTTTTCCTGCTCTTCTCCGGATTCTTCGAACCGTCCCTTGTTCTAATTAATCTGGAACGAACATTTTCTTCGAAAACGTGTCCATCTTACCCGGCATATTTAGTTCGATCCCATTGGCGAGTAATAACTAAACTTCGAATTTTATGCATTCACGATGAACACGATTTATTAAAAATTGCTACGGGAAGAATTAATTTTTATTTGTTCCCTGCTTCTTAAAATTTTATTTCGCTTGTAAATCCATAGCCTACTAGTGGCCTTTAACACTAAACCTACCACGCGCGGTCAAATGACCGTTTCTGAAATTTCGTTTACAATTTCTTGTATACTTTTCTTATAATATACATAGAACCCCTTTTTCAATATAGCATGTCTTTCTATATTAACACTTTAATATGTATTTATTTATTTAGTATGTGTGTGATAGCCGGAACAACCGTTACCGACCGCTCACACAACATGTGTGTGATGCTGACGCCGAAGGTTGTTGGCCAGTACCACACTCTTTGTGTGATAATTTATGAATTTAAACAAGTGTGGATATTGGCTATTGGCTTCATATTTCATTGTCACGTCTTTGATCATAAGTAATTATTGCCTATTTTTAATGTTTTGATTAAACTACGGTTGTGTACCATGTAAATTGTGAGGCAAATAACGGCGGTCGACGTTGGTGTAGTACGCTAAGCTGCCGTATAAGCGCTAGTGTAGCGCGCGTTTTCTAGTTCAAAATGTTGAAACAACGCTAGGTTCACTTGTGTTTCGTTGAAGCAAGAACAAGTAACAATACGACAATATTAGCAAGTTTTTTTTGAAAAATTTTTTTTCAAAAATACTGCCGGTCCCTGGCGACGTTTGATTGCGTAGACGTGCGGTCGTTAAAGTGTTAAGATACATACTTTTTTTTGTAAAGCTGTCATTTGACCGCTCATTGGAGGATTAGGTATACATGAAATGTCGGTAGGTTTAATGTTAAACCACTTTATACATATATTATGTAGTTTCTTTAACCCTACAACTTCTGTACGCAACATTTTCTCGTGTTGTTTGGGATAACCAAGATATTCAAGTGGGCAGAGCTGGTGGGACACACTGTATACGACTATCACACATCACATTGACACAATGTGCTACTGTTAATTTGAACATGAATTTTGTCGAGTTAATCGTGGCATTCGAGCCACGCGCACTACGGCGACCGTTCAAAACTAACTTCCACGGTAAGCTTTTCCCTGATCCACCCCGCGGAGCCCTTGGTCCGATGGTCCGCGCGAATCCACGGGATTCCCAGTTCAGTGAACTGTTCGGTAAAAAAGGGCCTGGCGCACCGCTACGAAACCGAAATTCGTGCTCACGATCGCGTGCACGGAAGAAGCTGAGGGGGAAAAATATGGGCGCGGCGCCGCTTGTCGTGCCAGTCTGAAAGGACAGTTTTTCACCGGGCAGTGTTCGCCGGAAGCCCTGGGCGCGGCCCGTTGCTTCGTCCAACAGGTAATCGGATTCGTGCTATCTTCGTCGGCAGGTTCCCCGCTCGAGAGGATTCCGGGCTGCGGTCTCTTCCGCGTGTCTGCGCTCGTTTCCGGTCCACGTGCCGGTGAACGCGTCGCTTCTGTTCGCGCTCGCGAAATTGGCAGCGCGACGCAACGCGCCGAGAACGCTCGTGACGCGAACAAACATGCCGGCCGCAGCGTTCGCGGCGAGACGTCTCACCTAACCGACGCGGCAATCCTTCGACTAGGAATTCAGGTTTGCCCGGATGGTTCGCGCGGGTCGAACGACGCTCGACTGGTCGAGAACGGTCACGGAATCGCAAGCTGCCTCCGATTCCTATTCGATCGTTGACGTTCGACGGCGTCAGAAAACGGGACTCGTGGTCTGACGCTGATCGATCGGCGCAAATTGCATTAGCCAACTCCGCGATACTTCCGCAACGACGCTCAACGATGCGACAAACCTCTCTCTAACGATCGATACCACGTGCTGGGTAAAGTGCCCCTGATAACGTCTTGATGACGGAACGTGTACCGGATCTATCGCCAATTCGTTACTCCTGTTAGGTCCTTCTAATTGCGGGCCAATTTGTTGCGTCTTCAACATTAATGCATGTGCGTAAATGGAAAAGATTTCAGATTTGACACATTTGTCACTCGTGCTTGGTTACTTAAAACCGTGCTAAGTAGTTCTTTTTAAAGGGTGAGGTTTTTGAGTGGTATAGGAATTTTACGACTTGTTGATACCAATAACATTTATTTTAACTGTATCGATTGTACAAAAAGGTGTGGCTTAAATGAGGACTAGCTGAACACTGACTGAAGACTCCTGAAGACTGAAGACTCGCACGCAGAGATGGGTTTTTAAAGGATGTGAAATTGGTGGTGGTGGTGGTAAATAGTAGTGGTAGGAATTAGGGGTGAGTGTTTAGAGGTTGTCCAGACGTTGTCTTAAATTGTTAGTGCCATGGCGCCGGAAAGTCGCAGGAAAAATGGGACGAGTCCCGTCGCTTGGGACTCAAGAGCCTTCGACTCTTAGGCTAATTTATTGCCTCTAGTAGGGGTGGTCGAAGTGACTGGGACTCTGTGTCAAATTCCAGAGACACTTTCGTGGGTCTCGCATTGCGTTGCGTCCCAACAATTAACGTTCGATTCTTTGCTGCGCAATTAGGGATTAACCCTTCAGAGACCACGCGCGATTTTTTTTTTGTACGATCAAGGTTGTATAATGATATCATAATTTGCTGGGGATTTAAACTTCTCGATATTTTTCTCGATTGTCTTCAAATTGTGGGAAATGCACAGTGATGCTCGATACGTGCCCTTGCTAACGTTGTGATCTTGTATAATCTTCCTTGATACGGGTGATTCCCGAGGTCATTTTATGGAACTATTTCCTTTGCGAAAATGTACTCGGCTACGAGCGCGGATACAGCAAAGCGAGGCGTTGGCGATGGCCAAACCGGAATCCGTCTACTGTAGCCGCGTTTTGATTGGTCCGTGTTTTCCGTTAATATCTCCTTAACAAAGCCACGGAGAACATTCTCGCAAAGGAAACAGTTACTTCAAATGACCTGAGGAATTTCTTCTTTCAAGGAGATACAACTCTTTTGGGACACCCTGTGCAATTCCTGACTGCAAGTGGTTTCTTTTCGGTCACAGTTATGTACATTTAGGATGAGTCGTGACTAGACCTCATGCAAAATGCATCGATTGCAAGAGACTCGAGCTGGGTTGAAAATAGTACACGGATATACTTAAATTCTCTGAATCTTCTGAATATTTAAAATTTCGCCTAGTGGTTTTTGCCATAAATTTATGAAAATCTTCAGAAACAGTTAAAACTGGAACATATACAATCGAACAAATTCATACTACAACTGAATATTGTAAATATTTCAATGTTGTAATTATGCTCTGAAAAATGTCTCAAAAAGAAAACAGTTTTAGAAAATTACTGCGGATGAAGTAGCGTAAGAAAGTGTGAGGCTTGAGATTAATGACTATACAGTGTTTACTCGATATATGTCCCAAATGGGTCTAGCAGGGACATGTATCGGCTAGGAGGCACTATTCTCTGATCCACGCGACCTTACTCCTCGGCGACCGAGGTCTCTCGAGCTTCGAGTCTCTCGAGGTCTTCGAGCTGGGCATAGTTCTGAGACTTTTATCGGCTAGGTATTTGCGATATATATGGAGTAAACACTGTGGTAATTTTTTTATCATCTCGTGGTTTGTTTGAAATTTGCGCGTCTCCATCTCAGTTGGACTTGTTCCTTGAACAGAGCCAATAGCCCCGAGTGCGATCATTTCCGTAGTTATGTACATACAGCTTACCGGCGTGGAACAATTATTAAGGAAAACATCCCCGGAGATAAGACGGTGCTTCAGAATTCTGGAATAGGATCCGAGTTAAGAGGAAACGTATGGAACTCCCCTGACGAGGAACGACATCAACGCGAGAGGAACTCGGACGCCGAGAATTCCTTGCGGGTACGCGTGTTGCCTAATCCTTCGTCTCCAAGGCATCCACATGAATTTCATTCACATGGGACTCGATATGCGAACGGATTCTCCTAGCGCTGAATATATACTAGAATCGGTTGCCAGAGATGGGATCCGAGTTTTCTAACATTTTACACTAAGGAATCGTTCCCGAATCACGCGATTCGAGGGAATTTCAAATGCTCCGCGAGCACGGAGATGGCGAAATCCAACATCCGACGATACATACGGTGCACTTGTACCTCGGAATTATTTATTAGCACTCTCGAGATCGCAGAATCAACATAATACGACGAAATGTAACACTATCAGAATTGATAGCACTTCGTTCTCCCGTGAATCGATACGCTGTGTGTTCTAGCACGGGAAATCATTCTCAGGGCAGAAATGTAGATATTTCATGAGTACCTCGCAAGTTATACTTAGAAATTTGTTAATAATTCACCGTGCCAACACAGGCAAACTATACACATTTTAAATGGATCAACTATATTATAGGCGGGGTGGGGCCTGTGGGTAGGGGTAATAAAACTGACAAATTAATTAGCAAAGTTTAATTTCTGGTGTACGTTGTACGCCGAAGTTTTCTTGGAGTTACAAATTTGATATTGATGTAGGAAATGCTGATAAAGTTTGCAAATTATTTGAACAATTGCGATAAGAAACGTAAAGATTACAACTTTTAAGTTTTTTATCTACGACTATAATGGAATTTCGAAAAAAGAATTTCCTCGCACATCCACACTCACTCACATATGCGTACACATACGCATACACGCGTTCATGTATGTATACCTGGTATATGGGAGTATTCATACAAATCGTTTAAAATTGACAAAATCTGACATTTTTGTCAAGTCCTGCGACTTCAGAAACCCATAGAAACGTACTTTCCAAAATATCGAAAATTTTTAACATTGCTTTTGCCTTTGTGGGTCGGAGAGTATACTATACATATAATAGGCGCTGATAGGTATTTTGAAATCATGTATCGAAATCATGTATGAAATCATGTATTTAAATTAACTTTGGGTTGCTCTGAACCATCATTCTGGCGATTTAGACCCCGATCCCTAAAAAAAATAAATACATGCACAACGTTTCGGGAAAATTGATTAAAGTCGCTATCGATAATTATAAATGGCAAAAATTACTAAGTAAGCCCAAAATTCAAAGATTCAATAACAGTAATTCACTGTTTATTTCCAAATTCCGAGCAATAGCAGTTTCAAAAAGAAAAATTGTTTACATATTACCTTGTAAACTAATTCCTGTAACATCTCAAATCGACTCAAGTTGCTCGGTCCAATTTTAACCTTCTATGTGCCGAATTTTGTTCCGTTTTAATCTATCCGCAGACAGCTTGCATTTACTTCGATATTTCAAGTTGATGGAACTGCAAACCGTCACCAATATTGTTATTGATGATCTAAGAGACATTATATAATTAAGACGTATACCGCATCTTGTGAAAAAACTAAAATTATGTGGTAAAATGTCGATATATTAGCATGTGACCTGAAAGTTACACAAAGGGTGTCCAAGTAATTGTGGACTGTTGCATGGAAATTCGCAATTATTATTACGTCAGACCGGGGCATTGAAAGCGAGCAGTTCGCAGAGTCTGTTCGAGTATCGAGCCGAGACAGACCTACAAGGGATACGATCCCTTTCTGTTCGGAACGATCGGCCGGCTGCGCAGAAAAAGATTGTCGGTTTCCTTCCGGGAATAGGCCAAAGTTGAACGCGCTCCGATGCAATCGAAACCATCGCTTGGAGCAGATGGAGGCAGAATGGTCGGGGTCCTCCTCCGTTTTCATTCGGAGTACTGCGAGGGACGTAAGCCAAGTTCCATCCAAGTTTTAGTTGTCCGGTCTCGATCTGTTGCGATCGACTTCTCGGCAACCGTGGCACACAACCTCGCGCGCGAGGGGGAGGGGGATGAAGAGGGTCAGAAAGCGGCGAAACGAATGAAACTCGAGTGTCAGAGGCATTCTCCGCGTCTTCTTGGCAACTTAACCTCGAAGCCCGCCGCAGTCGGGGGCGAGCACTTCGGAACCCCAACGGGGTTATGGTGAAGCGCGGGGTGCTCCTTGACGTCTGAATCGATGCTTTACATCGTCCCACCCCTCCGGCAACTTATATAAATGGATGTACAACGTGGAGTCGGGCCGAGAACCTCTCTGCGGAGCGTGTTATTATTGTAACCATTTGAATTGTCTCGAAGCATTCTGTTTTTCCCATAATCTCTCCGTGCGTTTTTCGCTTGGTGCCCCCTGCGTTCCACCGGGGTTCTTGCTGCCATGACTCTCGGCGCTGGCAAAACAACCGAGAGCAAAAGGAGCCCCGAGATAAAGCCAGCGGTTAACCGAGTTTTGCGATTCCCGGTGTTCAAGATGTCTTCAATTCTGCTGGGGGATCGTGTCACATTCGCGTCTTCCAAAATAGCGTCACGCGCTGCACGTTAAACCGGTGGACATACGCTCGCGTTGGTATTTAAGTTGACGCCTATCGTTTTAGGAAGATTACGATTAAAGGACATAGTAAAAATAAGCGAAGAGTGAGATATTTACGAAGATATTGGGATACCCATAAGCAATCAATTATTTACAAAGAATTTGTTTTGCCTTTAGTTCTGTACCGATCGTTGAACAGGAAACACGTATTCTTCTACAGTTTTCGGTAAAGCAGCCGGTGTTCAAAATATTCTAAAAAGTATAATATTTTTTACAATCCTTCCGAGGATCATATTCGTCATTGCATACTTTTTCATTTTCATGCGGGATTTAATGCAACGGTAACAACAAAGACAATTTGCGATGTTTATGGAGTTTATGTATTAAAGGTCAACATGTGTCAAGGTTGGTTCAGAAGGTTTGCTGTTGGTGATTATGATCTCTCTGACAGGCCTCGAAGTGGACGCCCAGTTGAATTTGATGATGACACCCTAAAATCTCTAATGAAAGCTGATTCAAAATTAAGTATACAAGAATTATCGTGAAGCCTTGAGTCTACATGGTTAACTATACAAAGGCACCTACCCGAAGTGGTAAAGGCATATAGGCAAGGAATATGGGTACTGCATCAATTATCTGAGACCAACAAGAATATTCATCGATCAATTTGCACTTCGTTGCTATCCAGATTTCGTAGAGATCCATTTCTTAGCGGAATCGTTACCGGAGATGAAAAATCGATTCTTTAAGATAACATAAAGCGTCCCCAGCAATGGCTTTCTACAAATCAAACCGCAATATCAACCGCTAAACCTAGCTTATCGCTTAGAAAGGTGTTACTGTGCATGTGGTGGGACATAATTCATAATTTGGTCGTGGCATAATTCACTTTCAGTTGTTGAAATCTGGAGAAACAGTTACTGCTGACAATGAGTTGTATTGTTAGCCATTACAACGGCTGTATTCAGAACTATTGAAAAAGAGAGCATCTTTAGTCCACAGGAAAGGCGTGATACTGCTATTTGACAATGCCCGGCCCCATACAGCGAAACTCACTCACGAAAAAATCAAAGAATTGGATTGGGAGAGTTTTACCGCACCCCCTGTACTCACCGGATATTGCTTCCTCTGACTGTCAAATTTTCAGATCTCTGGAGCATTATTTGAAAAATAAAACATTCACTTCTGTAGAAGATGTAAGGAGGCACCTTGAGCCATATTTTGCTTCACGAACCCTGGATTTCTATAAGAGTGGGATTGAAAATTTGCTGGAAAGATGGCAAACTGTCCTTGATAATGATGGAGATTATATAATAAATTAAGAAATAAAAACTTGAATTTACTACAAAATTTGTTTCAGATTTCAAAATAATTGATTACTTCTTGGTTCGCCTAAGATATTGTTTCAACGATATAAAAAGTACGGAGTTGGATTGTCAGGTGGCGGAAGTGGAAGTGCGTCAACTATAATATCGACGCGAGCGTAAGTCGCGCGGTTCCCTTCCAATTTTTCGCGAACCTCGACCCGCGAGGCCGTTATCGTTCGAGAAAGAGGTAGCGAGGAAGAGGTAGAAACGGTAGCGGATAACACGATGTCTTTTTACGACTTTACCGGAGGGGGTAGGTGGTAGGAGTCGGCGAGGGGCGACCATAAATTATTCTAATGTACTCCCAGAGCAGGTCACCGATTACACTGATTTACAGGTGCCGCCCTCCTTTTTTGACGATACCTCATCCGCAGCCCTGGGGATGCATACAAGACGTGGCCTGACGCTTTAATGCCCGCCTTTTCACTAACACCACCGCCAACTTAAACTGCTGCCCCTTCATCTCCCTCCTCGGGTCCCTCGTTCTCTCCCACCAGCGGGCTCTCGCCGTCTTCGTCGTCTTCGTCCCCCCATATTTTTCTCTTCTTCCCTCTGTCACCCATTTTGTTTTATCTCCCTTTTGCCATTCTGTACCCTCTTCATGCTGCCCCCCCCCCCCCCCGCTCTCGCTCGCCACCCCGTCGATTTCCTTTCGCTCTTTTCACCCGTTCCCTTTCCCTCGACCCGTTCTTCTCTCCATTTTTCTACCCCCAGTCCAGCTTCTCTTTTCGCCCCCCCCCCCCCCGCCCTTACGCACGCACACAGCCCTCTGCTATCCGCCCACGACCATCTTTCCTACGAACCTCCGCAGGAACGACGTACCACCGCTCCTGCGGGAAAAGTTACGTTCGCCTGAGTTATAACGGACAATTAAAGCGAGCCGGTATCTGCCCGGAGCATTAATGGACCACCTAGCTGCGGGATGTAACGAGCGAGGTACGCGTGAAAGATCAACGGAACAAAGGTACCCCTTCCGCCGGTGGAACATTTAAAAAGATGGTAAACGCAAGGACCGATGATATTCCTCTGGAATTATACATCGCCCCATTATTCGCTAGATGGAGTCCTCCCGCTAGGACAGATACCCTAGGACCTCCCTATAGTCCGCCAGGAATAACTGGCCAGTTAGGGTCGTTCCAGCTACTCCCGGTCAGATTATGGGCGTGCGCTCTTTATTTCGAAAAGATAATACATGGGTCGTTTAAGATGGCGCAGTATATATTCTTCATTGTTCCGCAGTTAAATCAGGCTCTTTCGAAGAAGCATCGGCTCGGTTCATGAGCTCGTTTGTATGGAACGTTCCAAAGATTATTTTCTTGAAAAACTGAATCATTAAATGTATGTGCAATTGTAAGACTTTATAGTAAATCTAGCGCCAGTCATATGACCGCGAAAGCAATAAATACAATTTTGTTTTTTGTAGTAGGCTTGTAAAATGTGCATTTTGCATAAAAATCTGCAATTTAGTTACACTTATCGAAATTGTGAAGGTCTTTCCATGGGAAAAGATTCAATCAATTTTTTTATTCAAACGTTTATAGGATGTAATAAGTTTTGCGCTAAATCCAATCATGCCATTTTTATAAAGCGTGCCACATGTTTTTAGCGCTCGGCAGATTAATGAATATGATTTAATTGAAAGTGTAATAGTGAGTCATGAAGGATGAAGGTGAATTATAGATATAACTTAAGTGCCAACGAATTTATGGAATAACTTTAATGTATACCATACTATAAAGCATAATTTCCCAACGGGGTTATTATTATTCGCCAGTGAGAAGATTTGCGGGATAAAATCTCAATTTTTAGTTATTTTACTTTAAATGTAACTTTCTGGGGTTAAAACATTATACGCGGAACCATATTTGGAAATTTTGATAATGTGCATAATTTGCCTGGTAAGGTAGCGAAAAAATCTCTGAAAAGGCTGTTATGAATAAAAAAAGGATGGGAAATTTTATTGTACGGTCTTGCAAGTATTCTAGCTGTTCTAAAAAATCTAAAGAATCAGAACATGTACCCGAAAACCTGAGCAAATTGTATGTACAACAATTTTTCAGCGTCCTTTTTTCACCACCAATTAAAAATATTAGATAACTTATAATTTAACGATATTTGCACGTAAAAATGGAACAGGAAATGAATAGCTTCATCTCTGAACAGAAGAAGGAAAATTTTTACTCAAATTACTACGTAGTGGACAATCTCCAAGAAGGTATATTTAAATACAATTTTCCACGTTATTAGTTTTTAATATGTTAATGTTTTCCAAACGGTATTTGCTGAGATTGGGGGACGAGACTGAACCAGACATTTAGTAAAAGGCGTAGGCTGTTATTCACAGTGGTTGATAGGGTCGCTATTAAATATAAATTCACAGAATCGATCGGTACAAAATTTCACGCGGAAAAAATTGGAGAGAGAAACCCAATATTAAGGTTCACATTCTCCCGATAAATCCATGGTTTTGGTGTTCGATTCCCTGAGCGCGCATAATTTCGGTAACCCGATCAAATGGCCGTCCGAAAGGAGAAGCCCCGTGTTCGCTAAAACTGTAAAATATTACCGGACCAATTAATTGGGATGAAAGTTCCTCTTACCCGGAAACTGGTTATCATGGAACCCGACCCGATATTAAAATTCCGCTCGTCCTGAAAACACGGTCTGTTCATTCGACGATCCGCTGGATCGGATGAAACCGCGTTCTCATCATCCCTCTGTGCCCGACGCATCTGGTTTCGTATCGCGATCCATTTCGAGCGTTATGCTAGACTGGTCATCGAAAAACAGAATTAAATTGTTACGGGGTTGATCGCTTAACAAAAGGGGACTGCGAAAATGATGCCCGGGCGAGCTGTTTCCTAGTAAATTACCTTTCGACTGCCGAATAAAAATCGGTGAAATTACTCGATCTCCATGATGTTTCGCATGGAAGGTGGGGGTGGTGAGGATGAGCGGCGAAGGGGTGAAGGGGTTGAGGGGTGCGACGGATTGACGTGTATCCTCGGAACAATGAATCCGGCGCATCGGTATTAATTAACGAGTAAACCAATTACGCCATTACCAAATGGTATTTGCGCACTCGCGCCGGATCGTATCAGAAAAACATGCCTCAATTTTTCCCCTACCGCGCAGCTTTTTTTCCCGACCGAGATCCATTCCGGGGGATGAACAGGGGGAACGGGTTGCATATTTGCTCGGAATTATCACCACGCGTCGCGTGGACCCCGGCGCGCGCAATAAGGGGGAAAAGGGACGCCAGAGAGAGCCGGGTCTTCCATTTAAATCTCGGAAACAGTGGTCAAAATCGATCGCGCAGAGGCGGAAATAAATTAGTCAGCCGCTTCGGATTAAAGAAAATAACAAGGATAACGAAAATATCGCATTGTGGGGTAAAACTCGAATGATAAGAAGATGCCTGGCATGCCGAACGAAAACGTCGATAGACTGACGGAAATAGAAGCGGACCGAGCAAGAATCACGAATGAAGCCTGGAAATGTGCAGGGTACGGTTATAGCTTTATAAATTAATTTTTCAACTGAATCACTGGGATATATGAAATAGTATTTTTTACTTTATTTCTGCCACAGAAGCGGAACTAGGGACGAAAAATCAAACTATGTTTGTAAATCTGAAAAAACTTACCGTGACTAATATGAACGGAATGATATACATAGTTTGTGCTCTCTGAACAGACAAGTAAAACGCTGCTATTATGTGTTATGACGAGACTGCGGATCTGTATGCAAAATAAAAAATATTTGCAATGATTGTAAGACACAGGAGCGAAATAAAAATTTCTTTCTTCTTTTAATTATTTTGTTAAGCTAAAACCAATACGCGGGTGTCCTGAAATCTTTTCAATATATCCACTGCTTTAAATTGTGCTCACCCATTTTTATCATACATGCATAAAATCCGCGGTCTAGTTATAACAGTATTTATGACTAGTTATGCTGCTTATTATGTCTTACGTACTTACAATTAGTACTTCATGTTTTAAATAACGAAAATATGTTTGAATTGACAGTCAAGTTGATATGAATGTCTCCTGAATTTTTTGCACACGAGCCGTTTATTTATTTACCGTTTATTAACCCCTTGCCTTGCAATATCGAGTCAGACTCGTGATGAAGATTCTGAACAGAGTCTAATAAATATGTATGTTATTAATTTCCTTTAAACCGAAATAAAATTCTATTTTGTTGTAATTGATACATAACCTTTGGAGAAAACATAGCCATTTTTGTATGAAATTGTGAACAATGCAGAATTTTTAACCTTTATAATCACAAAATAAATAGTAGTGCAATGGGTTAACCATAGTGTAGGGTTATGAATGAGATACTGTATTAGTGTGACTGTTTGGGCCGAAGTGTGAAAGAAGAGTGTTCTGGTCTCAAACTGATAGAGAGAGAATGAGAATGCGAGAGAGAAACAATGAAAGTAGGACTTGGATAAAAGGGACGAATGTGAGGGATGTTGTGTCAGTCTGTCAATCGGTAGAGAGAGAGAGAGAGAGTCATTAGAGCGAGAGTCGCGATCGAGTGAGTTGCCGAGATATCGAATTGTCATTTGAAAGTAGAGTTGTCGAAGTAAAATAAAGTGTTTTAGCGAAATCGGTATGAAATCACTCCTTCAAAGAGTTTCCTTTAAAATATTCCTACAATAGTTAGTTATTGTCAAACTATAAGAACCACCAACACACTGGCGACATATTTTCGTTGTTCCTTCCTATTTTTGATCAACGTTCCAACTATCTTTGTTCACAGCTCCCTTCTTAATTTACCATCGAATATAGCAAAGGCGAGCGTCATTCGACCTGCAGCGCAGTCCCATAACATCGTTCCGATACCCGCCTCTTGTCGGCGAAATTTTTCGTTCCTTAACGACAGTAATAGCGAAAAGAAGATAATGAACAGCCGAGGAACTATCCACGGACTGCTCGATCGCCGAGAACTAATTCGATTCCGTTCGCGCGGAAGTTACGATCGAATATACAGTTCGTACGGTGACGAGCGATAAGACTCCACCCTCGTGGCACTTTCACTCGATTCGCTTTCTCCAACACCGCGGTGGTTCAGATCGAAGGGCCCGGTGACAGTTTGTCAAAACGTCAAGTTTTCAAGCCCGGCTCAGCCACACTCTTCTCAGGATCTACGGCCTTCGAAAATGAAGAAGTTGATGAACTCAGATAGATGTTTTCGTTACTAGGATCACTTAAAATTAACCCTTTGCACTCGAAACTATTTTAACTCCAAACCAAACATTTCTTCCGACCTAGAATATTACACTTCGATACATTTTTTTTCATGTACATAAGGAAATAGCGCAATTTACTCATGCAATATTGAAATGTTTAGTAATGTATTCAATACCAACAAATTGCATAATGTAAAAAATATTTTGAATAATGATACAGCAATTTTTAGTGGCGACTTACAGTCACCATTCGAGTGCTAAGGGTTAAGCATTTTGTTTCATATTTACTCTCGCTCTTTCCTGCAATTAAAAGTACTCTTTTCCAAGACGAAAAAGTCTTAAACATTTTTACTATTGCCAAGGGATATCTCTTTTAAGTCTCAAAGATTCTCACATTCTACCATACAGTGAATTCTCGATATATGTCAACAACGCGGGTCTTGCTAGTGTCATGTATCGTGGAGGAGCCGTGTTATGTTTACACTCCTCAGCGCCCGAGGCCTCTCGTGGCTTCGTGGTATACCTCGTGGTTGTGGGGATAATTCCGCGACGTTTATCATCCAAGCCTTGACGACATATACAGAGAAATCACTGTATATTAATATGTTCGATAAACACGAAACAAATTTTCTTTTTATACGATGTTGATTACTCTTTATTCGCAATGTCTGTATAGAATTAACAAATTGTAATTAACTGGGAGAATCATTACACATGCACAGAATGTATTGTACCTATCAGAAAGCAATTATACTTTAATATTTCAATATTCGAATATTACTTTAATATTCGACCCGGAGGACGTTGCAACGACACGTTTGAATGGTTATTAACAGCATTGTGCCATTGAAAAGATTCGAGAATGGAAAACGAGCGGCGTGAAAAGGGAATTGAGAGTAAAGAGGTCGAGCGCGTGCGTCATAATTACGAAAATCGGTCGACCGAAGGACACGCAAGAAATCACATTCACCGTGAAATTGGATGATCGCGGGACTGCCCGTGAACCTTTTTCAAAACGCCGGGCGTTTTCTGTGGCCGTGGTCGCCCATTACAAATAAATTATAGTCGAAATACGTCGATGCTCTCGTGGGCGCTCGGTTCCCCGTGCGTGCGGATCCGCCTTGTCCGCTATTCAATCTCCTGTCTTCACTCGGTTTAGGTCGTATCCGTCTTTTGGGGATTTCGTCGCGGCGCGGAAACTCAATTTGGCTGCGCCTCAAAAGACAAGCCTTTGATACCGGCGACGGATGATGAAAAATTGAGGCGCGAGATAGAATCGCGCGACGATAAAACGCGTACAGGTCCCTCCCATTTGATTGTCGACGGGACAAGGAAATGTGAAGTGTGACCCGTTTAGGCGACACTGGCATGTACGTGTGCGCGCGAGTGCAAATGTTAGGGCACTTGCCCCGTGCACCATGGATTTGCGATATTTCATAAAACTCGTATGTCTTGCGTCGGGTTTCAGATTACTCTAACTATTTTGTCCTAAATGGCCTCTGCGAGTTTCATTTGCTTTCCTCTAAAATTCCTCTAAATCTAACGAATAAACTCTTTACTAAATATATGTTCCATATACCTAGCAGATAAAAGTCCCAGAACTATCCCCACTGTCGCAGGGTATACCCCGTTAGGGTCCCCAAAGCTCGAGTGACCTTGGTCACCGAGGAGTGTAAACATAATAAGGGTATATTTCGACATATATCAAATGGACACTGTATTATGGAAAAGGTTAAATATCCAAAATATACTAACATCAAAATCGTCCAACCATGTACTACGGCCGAATAATTAGGATGCACCTTTTCTGGAAGACATATATGACGATGACAATTAAAAACATGGATATGATTGCACCCTTTGTATAACAACAATAACATTTTACCACATAAAGAAGTAGAACAATGAATGTTACATCACACAAACCAAATGTTTGTACCACAATTTTTATGAAAGGTTAGTTATTCGGGGTTAAAGTAAAATTTTTTGTCAGTTTTGTAGTCTAAGGACTTTATTTTAATCAGATTTCAAACACATTAAACAGAGTACTTCGTCCATATATACGATCAGTTTTGAGCCACTGCACGCGTTCATTGACTCGCTTCATTCGCTTCGGTAACTTCAGAAAATCTTTTTGAGTCTATTTTGCATTTCATAAAGGTTCTAGCATTAATCATGAGGTAGAAAGTTCTGTCAGAGACTGAGGACTCGGTCCACGCACATGGACAGTCGAGTTATAGTGGCGTCGAGCCAAATAACGTATACGTAAAGATGTGACATTCTTATCAGAAGGAAAACATGAGACTTCAACATGCTAGATAGGAAGTATTTTTTATTTGGATTAAATCCAGAAGTTTGTGTTTTTCTGACGAAGTTGCTTTTATCTTTCAACGAGTAATGTAATGAAATATTTCACGGTCCTGACTTTGCTAGTCAGGTTCAAAAGATTAGTCTTCATTGCGTTTCGGCGAATTTCGCGAATAACAATCGCATTCCAGGCGTTCGTGCGCATTTTGATATTTCTGTAGCAATACGAAGAAATAAATTTGAAACGCAGGCGTGGTCTGTTTAAAAAGTCCACGTTTTGTGAAACTTCATTAAGGTTGCGATTTTATAAAATGTCCTCGGAATTGCGGTGTACGCTACACGACTTCGCCGGAGCGTTTCGAATAATTAAAACCGGAAACAACGAGCACGAAAACGCAACTGTGTCAACGAATCTTGACGAATTCAATTTGCGAAGTTAAATAATTAGAACCGTTTTCCTCACAATACACCGCGTCTTATATTCAAGAGGACGTCGAATAACTTTTCATTTTTTATGGCGAACAACCTGAGGAAGTTGTTTGAAGCCATGAAGGAACGCCTCATATCTTTTCATACACGGTTTTTGCCGGAGAGATTCCCGTCGTATTCAGCCCGCCGTAAAAACTTACACTTTGAAGTAAAACTGCGGAACACGATGAGGGGTTTATTAAATCTCGGATATCAAAATAATTACTTCTAGGGAAATGGAGAACAGCGAATACCGGTAACGACGGCAAAGCTTTAAACAGTAGCAAAGAGTTATGTTACCAAGAAGTTTCATCAGAGTTACGGAACTCGCGACGTATGCCGTTGTCGCAAATCGACAACTCTCGACCCTAGGGTGTACGATTCTCCTGGATATAAACAAACAATTCGACTGTAAACTTCTGTTGAAAGAAAGTCAATCTTTCATGTAAAATTTAATCTTGACAACTCATACTTATTTACTAAATTACAGGATAAGGAAAGACAAACAAGAAACAGAATACTGCAAATGCAGGTACTTGCAAATTATTGACAAGATTGGTTAAACTTCGCCTTGGCAACCCTGAAATTTTTAACTTTTTACTGTATAATCTTGTTCGCCTTTACGAGAAAACGCCAAAAATCCAGGTTTTAAGGCGAGGAATTCACTGGTTCAAAAGTTATGCGTGTTTAAAGTTGGCCGATTATGATTTGTTCTGGGACAATATTAATATTAAACTGGCGTGCTTTTTGAGACTAGTGGAACTGCTACATAAATATGTAAAATGTCTTAATATTTAGTCGAGCACTGTAGTTTTCTGAGGTCCCACGGCTAGCTAGATTTCACGTTTCTTTCATGTGACCAGCACGTTCGGTTTAATTCAGGTTCAAGGGAAGTAGTTCGAGCTATTTCTCGCTGCACAAGGCACTTATTATCAAAATTAAATTTTGCGTGGTCGAGGGTGGTCACATGGCGCACGTGTGCGTACATATATTGAAAGAGAGGGCGTTGGCGGGGTTGGCAGGGAAGGAACCAAAGGTACTTACCTGTATGTATACATACGCGGAGGACATGTATGTAATTCGTACAAGGGCAAAAGGTTCAGAACGATAACAAGCTTGGATAAAGGAGGGTGAGCACTGTTCATGGCGATCCAAGCTGTGACCCCGCCATAAATTTCCTGGAAAGTCTGACGCCTGAAAATTCCAGGCGTAAGAACGGGCCGCTGCCGAGGCTTTAGGTCCTCCGATGTCGTTCTCCTTTCTCTACGGGCTGTAATCCCGGCCGAAGACTATCATCGATCCGAAAAGGGGCTCATTTGCTCCCGGTGACGCCATTTTGTCACCGCCGACAACCCCCGGGCGCAATATCCAGCCGGCTTAACAGTCACGTACCTTCTACCCGACAAATTTTTACTCGATGACTGGAGAACTGTCGCCGCGCACTGGCGTCCATCGCTTCCTTTATTCCTACGGCAGCGACTCTATTAAACAGCGCGCTGTGTTCAACTGAAAATTTATAGTCACGGCGAGCAACATCGGGATCGTTGCGTTCGCCGATTCAAACGGGGAAACGGGGGCTCCGTTGACGTGAACTTGTGCCATCCACAGTCGGTGCTCGGGAAAATTAATGCAGTAAAAATAATTGAAATACTATCAAATTTCTCCGAAATTTGTTTATTTCGAAATGTGCACGTTTAATATTGTTACACGCTTAATGATCATTAATGTTTTATTTTTCCTTAGCCTTCTCTTAGTTAACCACGCCGTTTACAGTGCTCTTTCTCTATATATGTCGCCAAGGCCTGCATGATAAACGTCGCGGAATTATCCCCACTACCGCGGAATATACCCCGTGAGAGGCCGCGAGAGGCCTCGGACGTCGAGGAGTGTAAACATAACACGGCTAGGGTATGTCTCCTGGCCGCTGCATGACGCTGACAAGGCCCGTGTTGTTGACATATATCGAGAATTCACTGTACTTTAAATAACTATTCTGAAACTACATTGCACACATCAATCAAAAACACGTGTGTATTGTGTACTTCGATGTAAAAGATACGTCAAAATTTAACACGTTAAGTGCCAAATATTAAGTAATTTAATTACTAAAAGTGAAAGTAGAAATTTTAAATGTATTATAGAGGATGCTGTTTTAACCCTTTTAAATTCTAAAGATCTTAATAAACTTTGGTTTATCTGGATATGTCACAATAAAAATAAATGTCTAAACCTAGTCAAAGGTCACTGTCAATCATATGTAACTGACATGGATGTTAACGTGTTAAATATAAATTGTCCCTGTAAAAACCATTAAAAAGTCGAAGATACTAATTGACGTCTCCAGTCAACAATGAGTAAAGTAATCGTCGTGAAACGTTTAACTAAAACGTAAAATTTCAGCAGATAAAGTACTGTTATGTTTGCAACTTGAAATAGGAAATACAATATTCCGTATTTTATTTTGTTTCGCATTTGTAAGTCGCGTTTAAAACATGGAGGCTGAAGGGGAGGATTAATATTGGAAGCAAGAATTCATAATATTTGCAAACGTGCTGCTGTTTTGCATTTCATTTCGTATTTCATTTTTAATGTCCGTTGTCCTTTAATGCATTGCTTTTAATTAAACAGTGGCACTGAACGGAGCTATAGTGTGTACAATTCATGAAAAAGTAGTAGAATGCAGCATACGGAATACGATGTATGTAATTCCATTTTTTCCGTTCCAAGAACATTTTTTCCGTTCCAAGCTTTTCCGTACAAACGTAAGTACGGAACTCGTGCATACGGTTTACTTGTAAGGTTGGGTCAGTCTTGCCGTAAAGTTTTCAAACAAAGTTTAACAAAATAAAAATAAAGTATATTTCTTTCCAAAATAAAGTAGCACGTTCTAGAATAAATAATATCAGTTTGTGTACATCTCTATGACCGAATAAAAAGGATAACTAAAGCAAAATTAATTTTTCCGAAATTTTTGAAATAATACATTAAAACTTCCATTTTTTGAAAATATCGTTGTATAGAGGGCACATATGTAAATTATACACGCGCTTGTAAAACATGAGTTGTTCCGATCTGACAACATTGTGTTTTAGCCTGCGTATTGACGTTCGTTTCCCGACTGATATTCGAATTGGGAGAAAATCATGCTTGCCATATTCCGTAGACAAAGCCAAAACGTTTTAATCATAAATCCCGTTATGGAGCAACAGAAGATCGCGTCGTCCCGGAATTCGTACAATTTGCAGGCTCTTTTGTCACCAATACTCTGACCGAGAGAAAACACAAAGATTGAATTTGTCTGGTTTTCAATTGCGGATCGACCGGCACGCCGCTGCTGCGTCGCGTCGCGTTGCGTCGCGGCGCGTCACGTCGGTAGCATTTCCCCGGATGTTTCACGTGAATTTCGACGAGAATGACGTTCATACCAGCCGCTCGCGCACGGACTTATCCCCGGCGAAAATAAGAGAAACTCGTCGTCAGGAGAACGTCAGCGGATGCCAGCTACGCGCTCTCGGCGGATCATTCCAAGCGGCTAATTAAATCCTCCGACGGAAAAGGCGGGCTCGGGCAGGCGTCGTGTCGCAAAAAAAAAAATATCTGCAGTTAAGCGCTTAATCACGAGTTGCTGATTGCCGCGGCTGCGTCGCTAACCCGCCGGCCCGTCAAACGCCGCCTTTTAATTTCGTGCCTAAACGAGGGCCGCGAACAAGACGCGGAATTCTCGTTTAACGCTCTGTGCGAAAAATTCAAAGGTCTGCTCGTAGCGCAACATCGCATAATTGCGCCGACAAATTTTCTCGCGTCGTCGAAGACCTACCAGTGCTCGACTATAGGTGAGAGAAAATGTAATGGGTGGTTCTCCGAGCCAATATAAGACGAAAATGAAGAATAAAAAAATTGCGATTTCGGCTCCATTTTGTAGTTATTATCGATTCAAAATCCGTCTGAAATGCGGCAACCCTACCAGCAGGGGTGTACGTCGTTTGCAGCATAAAGGCGCGCCAAAATCACGCATCGAAGGGGATCCTCGCATGGTTAGGCGCTGACGTCACACAACGCAACGACGTAACGCAACGCACACCTCTGTTGGTCGGGTTGCCGTATTTTAGGCGGATTTTTAATTGATGATAACTAAGAAACGAAGCCGAAATCGCAATATTTTTACTAAATTTTTTTATTAAATTTTCTGCCACCTACAGTTGAACACCCTGCGTATTAGGTATAGAAGCTGTTCGTCAAATGACGTGTACCTTAAATACGAGTACAGGGCGCACGTAAAATCGTCAGTATTGTAAATGCACGTTTACAAGTTTTAACTGAATTAATAATTGGTTGTTCTCCTGCTTAGGTATCGTCAGAGCACGGGATCGAATTTATATAGTTTCGATGCTGGGCCGATCCGATTCACGAGCACTTCGTGCGTTAAATTTTGTCTCGCAACGAGCGTGTAGCCGCCGCCGCGATAATTTCGATCCGGTCTAAGCGTTCATCTCTGCCATTTGCCGAATAATTGTGGGCCGAGGCAGGGTTCGTTACTTCCTTGGCGGTATATGCGCGGACTTGGTGCGTTCATTAGTTTCCGGGCCAGCAACACGGACACGCGTGACGGCGTTTTGCATAGAGGGAATTGACTAGCCTACCAGCTGTTGTAATTGGCAAAGTAGCAATGCCGGTTAATTGGCAAAGTAGATGTGTTTGCACGACGAAACGGTTTATTGGGATGGTCTGATTACCTACGGCATGAAACGAGTTGTTATTGGACTGGCCTGAACGGACTCGACAGAACGTGTTGGATGGAAACGAAATTTATAGTCCATCCACAACAGTTTCTTACATTTCGAAATTCCCATTGTATAATTAACTTTCCGCGCGGACTCTACGCACTGCTGAAACAATGTAGTACACAGTAATGTATCGATACACGCGAAATATTTAAGAATCAATATTTTGTACCATGAACAGTGATTATTAGACTGCGGATCTTTATCAAAAATGAAATTTTTATACATCAATTCCAATCTATAGAAACTAAGTATAAATTTGTTTTACTCATTAATAATTTTTATATGTTAAAAATACTGTATCGACATTGTTAAACTCTTTTAATCTTTTTACTGTTTTGAATTACACCTACTCATTGTCATAAATGCATATAATCCGCAGTCTAATGAATATTAATACTAGTGTCGAATAAACGAAACTTTGACACCATTCCAACGATAAAACGCTTTTGTTCCTAATGATATTTTTTGTAAAACTTTATCATCATATTCGTGTTTTTTTTTATAACTAAAATGAGTACTAATACGATGCAATTTGGATCCTATTTAATCGTTTAACTCACGGTGCAGTATAACCTCGAATGTCCCTACTAATTAGTAGAAGACGAGTGTGCGGACACGTGTAAAATAATTAAATATGTAAAAACTAATTCCACAAAAAATTCTACAAAATATTTCGTCGGTAGTATGGTTAATGGAAAGTTTATACAAAAATTGACAATACTTTGCAGGAAACTGAAATAGGGTCCTGCGAGCTTTTACCTCGTGGTATTAACGTTGAATTTGCTTGATGACTAAATATGCAGAAGTTATTTGAATTTGTAAACGATTTGTTTGTCCAGTGCACAGTAGAACTTGAATATAGTTGCAATCTCGACAATTGATAATTAGAAGCAAACCTCGTTTGTATCCCGTTATTATGTGACAGAAACGTTACAACGGGATACAGTTACGAACAAATAAAACGAATAATGGAAGCAGAACCATGGATTTTAATCCCATTGCAATCGACATAAAGACCGTATTCGGTCCACAATAATGGCTGTAAAGCAGAAGTTTACGAGCAACTTCATCCAACATTATTCAAGTAAATTAACTGGATAAAAATTTCGTGCAAAGTTTGAAGTGATTGAAATGGTGAACAACAAAATTATGAAACATTAAATTATAAAATCATACGCTCTGACATCTGTTCCATTTTCTAGACACTTTTGTGAACGGTATGTAAATATTCCTTATACGTAATAATTGGTGATTATTGTAAATTTCTGCATTTTTAGAAAGTTATATTTTATATTCAGCCGGAAATGTGAAGAATCTGAAAACTCGTGTACACGCGTGGTCCGCAGCAAACATGTTAATCGTTTGGTTAGTTTACCTCGACAGTACCATCGATTTTCAATCCCCCGAGTAGAGCGTCTGTCGACGTACCACGGCGAAACAACAAAGAATCACTAAAATCATTGAAACGAAAGCGCATCGAAGAAGAATTCCAGAGTTCTCGGCGGAACACACGAGCCGTTACACAAAAGCACAGACACAACGGTCCACCTTCTTTCCCTGCTGGTTCCAAATTGCACGTAACCCTTGGTCCGCGGTGCGCACAAGGAAAACTACCTGATTGTGTTCTCGAGAATTCGATAATAAAACGAGGGCCGATCGAAGGCGGATGCCCTATAGGTTAGTGCGGGGACTGTGGTCGCGGGAACATCCAATTTCGAGAGGAAGCGGGTCGGATGTAGCAAGAATTGTCCGAGAATAATGGTTTCCCGGCATCGGGTTTCTTTTGTGAAACAGCATAGCGACATTTTTCTGCCGGCATGGATATTGAGTTTCCCCCCTCGTTCGCCGCGAGTGACGTCACCGGCTTTTGTACGATCGCGGGGATCGATCGTTACCGCGCGATGTATCACGCCCGTTGACACGTTGATTTTCGCTGATAATTTATGTCCGAATCGGACGTCGTCGCCGTTGCCCTCCATGACCCCTAGTCCTGCGAGTGAGACTCGTGGTCAGAAATTCGGGCCAAAAACAATATAAACACGAGCCTGACCCGTGACACCATGTTCGGACCAAACGTAAACAACTAGAGCCTGGTTCTTGGTACTTCATCCGAGACAAACGTAAACAACACCATTCAGACCCGTGGTTCAGTTGTTCTCGATATTTTCTTACTTTCGAAATTTGAATATCTCAGCGCAACGAAAGTAAGAAAATTGACTTGTATGTCGTAAGATGCATACATTTTCGACCTTCTTTGTTTATTGTGGCCCGAGCAATCTGGAGATAGCGGGTAGGACCAGGGGTCAAGGACGATCATGGAGGCACCTGTAGTTCTGGGACATTCTCACGAACATTTTCTTTATATAAGGTTATGGGGGTGGGTCGCCCGATGGCAGTTTGCGAGATATACGGCAGATTGAAGATTGAAATTATTGATTTTCATTTATAATTTATGCTGTCCTCCTTACGGATGATTATGGAGAGTTGCGGAGAAAAGGGACCGTCGTCATTCGTGAAAAATAGACGTCTTGGAATCGACGGGGCGTAAGCGTGCTATGGTTTCTTTGTACAGGAGGACCCTAGGATGGAACGCAGGATACGACAGCCTATGAGATATACGGAAGAGTGAAATTCCCCCATAAATCGCGACGAAGGTGGCCCGCCAGATGGGATTCGCGCGTCCGCCGCGACACCCTGAACCATCCTCCGAACAGCATTACGGAACACCGTTGTGGAACGCGCTGGAACAATCCGGCGCCCACCACCAGGAGATGTTTGTGTATCCGCAACTTCCGCGGGCCGGCATAAATCAAACGCGGGACATTCTTTAGCCGTCCGAGCTCTGACACCAGAAATAAGCCACTTCTGTCCGCGCGCGTACGCCAGCGCCGCAAAACGCCTCGATATATATTATCTTCCGTATAAATTCTACGCGCTCTTCCGCTTCTCTGGCCCCTCTTCCAACGAGCGGCTTCCCCTCCCCGGCACCTTTCGGCTACATTGAAACGAGCCCCGCCGAGTGAATCGAAGGCGCTCGCGTGCACATTCCTCGCCGACGTTCGTCTGGAAGAACGCAAAGTGCTTTTGTGCGGACGCAGCCGGTCCGTTGCGCGCCGCAGTATTTCCTGTCAAAGCGAAAATCCCGCCCCCACGGGCGTAAATCTGTCCCTCGAATCGTCGGACCTAACTGATCGCGCTTAAAGGAGAATATTATGCCCGCGATACCCGCCAGCCAGCGCTCCTTAGATGGTAATCCTCGCAAACTTGCTGGTAACCATGTTGTGCCAGTCGTAACGACACCCCTTCGAATACTTGCCACTCAATTTTTGAAGCAAACTCTTTCGGATCAACGATGATCTTCCTGTCGGTTCGAGTAGAAAAATGATTTCAAATAGCTCCTCGAAAAATAGAATTTAGATTTAGTGTTCGTAACTTGAAACAGACTAATGTGTATTTATCCGAGGGCTAAGAGCCAAGACTCCGTAGATTCGCGATAAGGTAGAGTGACCACGTTACCGATAAAAATTGGCGAAAAATGGTTTTAGGTGCCTCAACTTTTCGTTCTTATGTGAGAATATTTTTCGCAGGGAAAGGGCTCGTTCGAAAGAGGAAGATTCAATCTAGCGCGCGCTGGTCGGAAGTACATTCGAAAAAAATATAAAACAAAAAGTTCACCAAACTTTTGAGAGACTACAAAATTCCTTAATTTGTAAGATATTGGCAACATTCCAGGCAGATAACGAGCTATTTCTACTATTCGTGAAGCGAAAAACACAATATGAAAAAGGTGTTAGCAAACTGAATTGTTGGGTCGTTGTTCCGTCTGGTTTTTCCATTTAACAGCTAAGCTCGAGTATTTCTATTGGCCGCACGTATTAGGTAGACGCGGCCGTGAAACAGCGATTTCAAAAGTACCTCGGCTCTCGCTGAGATTATTAGCTCGCTGGAGCGTCGTAAAAGGTTTATGGATCGTTAATGATTCCAACTTTTCGCGGTAATGGAAATTGTATAACTGTCGTGCTTGTGGAGAGTTAAATGGTAATGCATTACATTATCACGAATGACTATTGTTCGCTCGGGCGGTCGCTCCCCCGGTTCTCTCTTTCTCTTTCACCCTTTCTTTGTTTCGCTCTTTTCGCCCCTTCCCATATTTTTTTGCCGTTCAGCTCTTATTTTTTCATTACCCGTCCGCGCCGCCGCGCCACGACGAAATTGAAGTTTCTGCCCACAGACATTCGTTCCGAAATTTCGGTGGAAATCGCGTGTCGGATTACTGGGCGCGCATGATATTACGTTCCCGGGGCACAAATCAAAATTGATTGCGCTGTTATCGCCGTTGCACTGCACGCGACGCGCTCTCGCTTTCACACCGATGCCGCTGAGAAAGATGCGGCCCGTTATTGCGCTGCCGGAAAATAGGACGCGCCGCGAATTTTCCAGCGACAAACATCGTTCATTAGCATACCATTAATTATTTTCTCTGACGAGATGAAAATGGATCCTCTTTCGGGGCGCTTTACATTCGGTTTCCCATTACATTTCAAAATTTTATCGCGCCCGCTTCGAAAGTAATTAAATGCATATTGAAATTGCTAAGCGACGGTGTAATTGCAAAAGGGACCCGTTGAATAGCATTGACTTATAGGTAATTGCTGCTACCATTGTTATTATTATAAAGCTTAAATTTTTCTAATGTTCTTACTGTTTTAAATTGCACTAATACTAATAGGGATATAACCTAAGCTGTATTTACGAATATTCCTTGCTTCGCTGTAATCAATATTTATATAAATTTCAAGAATAACGATTTAAATTTTACTATTGAAATTTAAAAAGAAATCGCCCGTCAGTCACCGTAACTCCAAAATTAAATAGTGAATGGAGTTCTTCACAACCATCCAATTTCTACCAAACATTTCCATTTTACAAACGAAAACATTAAAAAGGAACGGCGAACATGTGCAGGACGCATTTCCAGAGCCCAACATTGATGACGACTTTGATAACGAACTTTGTGTGGGCGAGGATTTTTTTCACTATTAAAAATGTTATTCTGAAGGGAAAACTGATATATCAGAGATACATCAGATACACAGACAATAAAACAGATAATAAAAATATAATCAGAGAAATTATAAAAATATAAACAGCAATAAAATAGATATGCCAATAAAAATAATTTAAAAAATTTTTGAGTTGTGTCTGTTCTTACGAATGAACGACATATTTGAAATTTATCGCGTAAAGAAATTCTTGGAACCACCTAATACATTAGTATGTAGGACCAAACGTTTCTGATAAGGTATCGTAAACGAAGAACATTGAAAGAAACGTCGAGGCACGTCGAATCCGTTTCGACCCTCCCTATTTTCAATTATCTGGTAAATAAATTCGAGTGATAACGAGGGTCGCGGTGGTCCCATGAACGAAAGAGTTTCTACCCAACGCAACGGTTTGATCGAGGAGTGTTTCGGACGCTAAGAGTGGGACGAATAACACCCCGATGGGCCAGGGAGCAGCGCAGTAACAGACTTGGCACTTTTGGCAAATTTCCACGGCGGGGCTACGCGTTATCTTTTGTCTCGGAGTAATTGTTTCCCCGCTGGCGGGGATGCGACGACAGCAACGACGACGACGACGACGACGACCACGACGACGACGACGACGAGGACGACTACGACTACGTTGTCGTCGGGGTCGCGGCGGGAAACACGCTGCAGGACTATCTCAGATATGGACGCGGACATTTATGTCGTAATGAAACGTCAGCCAGTTCCGCCCAACCGAATTTTGGGAACTCTCTTGTCCCCGCTTGTAGATGCTAATTCGTATCCGCCCGTACTTCCAACTGGAAACCTCGCCACGTCGTATTTCCTGGCAAATTTCTACGTGCCCCCCCCCCCCCCCCCGTCGTTATCGCTCATTTGGTTAACAGAAGATTTCCCTTGTCAATGATTCGTTCACAGCGTCCCCTCAAATCGATGAATTTTAAAGTTTGACACCGCAACGACTGATGATGAATGCTTATTGTACTCACAGTTACGGAATATTCTACATTCGCGGACAAGCAAGTGGGAAATTTGAAAATTAACCTTTTGCACTCGAAGCCACTTTCACTCTAAAACGAAACATTTCTTCCGACCTAGAATATTTACCTTCTATATATATTTTTTCATGTTATACATACGAGAATGGTCCAATTTATAAGTACAGTACTGAAATGTTTGGTAATTTATTAAGTACAAATAAATTTAATAATGTAAAAAATATTTTGAATAATGATACAGGAATTTTTAGTGGCGCCCTACAGTCGCCATTCGAGTGCTAAGAGTTAACACGCATGCATCATGTTTCATGCATTTATTGCAAGAAACTGGAGCCACCCAGCAACTTTTACCCTTTTTCAATAATTATAGTTGGACGAATGCAATGCGTTAATGCTATTCGATCCTCTCGATTTCTCTGTCACTTCATATTACTCAATTTTGTCATAAATGTATAAAATACGCAGTCTATCCGTGACATTTCTATATTATAATTTAGTCAATTATTTCTCACATTTATGGTGTAAGATTGTAAACATACTGAACACAGTTGTAACATTAACAGGCAGTATTTTATAAATGATTGGATGATACAATATGCAACACAATGGAATGTCAGATGTAGAGGACATGGAATATTTTTCAAAATTTTATATACAAACTAAAAAATTTTTAGATATAAACTATTACATTGTTGCCGCACAGTGCTTCAGCAAGTTCAACACCTCGAAAAGCAAACGTTGGCAATATGTACCAAATATAAATCCAAATACAAATACCAATACAAATAGAACTACAATTACAAGTACAAATATAAATATAAATAATTTAAATTAAAAGTATTAAGTAAGGTATTAGGTATTTTTAGGTATTAAATTTTAATAAATTAATATGAATAATGAAGATAAGTGATTCCAAAATACTCAGCAAAAGAAAAAAGAAGGAAAAGAAACAGCGCACGACGAACTCTTCAATTATTCGAATTGTATAAATACAATAGACTGGAATTCTTTATTTCGGTATTTTATATTTCACTTCGAGTTTCCCGAACAATATGAACAAAACAGAAATACACAGAATATTTGGGAATAGTAACCAGCGGAAAGAGGATTACGTCGCACCGCGCGCACAAATTTCCAATAAACTCCATCACAGAGCTGATTCGAGCGGGCTGCGTATTCGGAGCGAAAAGCGATGATAGAGAACGCGATTTACAACCGAAAAAAGACAGAAATATCCCTTTACGGACATAATAGTCGAAATCATTATCTTCGTTTAAAGTGACAAATCTCGTAGCAGGTTGTGAAGCAGGGAACATCGACGAACGTACTTTAAAGTGAATGCGTATCACGGAAAACGTTTCGAAAGTTCACAAAGGACTAGGGATTTATTAAATTTGACGACGTGTCGAGTGATAATTAATTACCTCGATAAATATCGTGCAAAGCTCGGATTGATCGCGAATCTCCGCGTTACGGGCAAAAACTTTCGTAACCGATTAGTCATCGCTGGACAGCGAGATTTTATGCAAATTGTCGCGTTTACATAACAGACTGTAGGAAAGAAAAACAGATGAAATATTGTTTTTGGCCAACATCCACACCAAAAGTAGCCAGCACTGATCATTTTTCAATGTGCTGCAAAGATTTTTATGCATTTATGACAAAAATTTGTAGGTGTCATTCAATACAGTAAAAAGATTAAAAGAGTTCAACAATATCGATACACCATTTTTAACATATAAAAATTACCAATGAGCAAAATAAATTTTTACTTAGATCCTACAGATTGCAATTGATGTATACAAATTTTATTTTGTCTCTACCATAATCTCTAATAAAAAATTACTGTAGCTAGAAGAAACCAGAGTGCACAACAGTGTTTGGAATTCTGTTAAAATTCGTTACGTTGTAAACTGTTCTCCATAGTTACCGAAGAATTTTACACGTCGTGAATGAACGCCATCGTAATTCGCAGCACAGTTATCGCAAAGAACGAATCGGTTCCGAAACGAGCGATTAATAATTACGTTTTTTCGGTAGATATAGCGGGTCGTGGCATTCGAAAAATATATGGTAAATAACTTCAGCGACGCGGTGGCGGCGGATAACTATGGAACAGTGGCACGATACCGCGCGGGCTTTTTAGCCGTAACATTGATTTCGCGTTTGTTATCGACCAGTATTTAAAACCGCGGAGAATTGTGTGGCGAACGTTTCGCCGGATCGCGAGTCGGCAGCAACCCCGAAAAACAATGACGGTCAGGCGAACGAGAGGGACGACGAGCCTGACAAGAAGCACGGAGCAGGAAAAAAGAGATTTCGAATCAAAGAGGAGCGACGACGGTGGGAAAACGTTTTGTGGTAATGTCGACAATTACCACGTCGCCATTAAAATCCTTTCGCTGTTCCGGCGTACGTCCCGCTCCTTCTTGTTTCAACTCTAATTAACCCCTTTCCTCGGGATAGTTTCATTCCGCGGGTCCTTTGTGATCTCTCCGTCCCGCTGCCGACAGTATCACATTTCAGTTAACGACAAACCAACCGGGTCGGATGGCCCGAAAAACAGTACCATGGCATGTTTTTCGAACAATCTGCTCGATGTTTGTCCTGGATTGTCCTGGACGCGGGAGATCTCATTTGAAACGTCATGTCCTCGCGCACCATCGACAATGAGCGTCATTACGTTGTTGTAACGCCTCACACAATTAAAAATATTATACCAACTGAAATCGGTTGAAAGTCTCTTTACTGGTAAACAGCGACAGAAATTTGGTGTTCATAAGGTAATTTTATTTTTAGAATTTTGTAATTTCATTCACAATCCCACATTCCGTTAAGGGCCGAACCATCGCGGACCTAATTCCCTGAAAGATGGAGGTTCCACCCGAAAAAAAAAACGGACGTATTCTGTCCAGTTTCGTGTTCCGCGGACAGCAACTTGGAAAAAGTTAATGTCATGTATCGCGATACTCGTCGGCGCGCATTCTGCCGGCGCGGCGGTGGCAAAAACGGCAACTTGCGCGAAATCACATTAGAGAACGGACGAGGGGGAACAGGTCGCGGAGGATTCTCGACGGCGGACTTGCGGAAAACGGTACAGCAAAATTTCGCTGCTTGCTCGCTACTTTTTATCGGCCGCGAGACGGATCAAGGTTTAACATAAGCTTCATTTACGGGAGCCCCGGAACAGATGTGGACGTCGCTGTTTGCCGTGCGGATCCGAAGATGAATAGCGGGGCTCGAGCTTTCTTTCCTCGTTAAAATCAACGTGGACGGAATGAGTGTTGCGAAGGTGTTTGAATAGCGGTAAATCTTCAATCGCTTTTGTCCCCCTCGTTCCGGTGACCGAGTAGCGTTTCGATTGAAAACTTGAACTTGTTTACCAGAGCGTTCGTTATACCATCCCCAACAATTTTATTTCACTTGTATTTTGTACTTCTCTGTATCTCAACCCTTAGCCACTAATCAAAATATTTTTTAAAATTATAAATGTTAGAAAACGGTATGGAAGAGAGGCTATTTAAACTCACGGTATATTATAAGAATAAATAGCACATAATACTTTATTATAAAGTACTAATAATACAATAACCTATCAGGGTTCTTACGTGGCAACATTCTCGACTGTTCTCGATTAACTCACAACATTCATCCACAACATACAGCACAGTAGTTCTCACTCAAGTCTCATTCACACGTCTCACGCATACCTCATTCACTGTATGCATTGACTTTTCTCAACAATAAAATTTGTTTGTATTTAATAAATGACTAAACACTTCAGTATTGTACGAGTAAATTGCACCATTTTCGTATGCATAACATGAAAAAAAATATACAGAAGGGAAATATTCTAGATCGGAAGAAATGTTTAGTTTTGGAGTTAAAATAGCTTCGAGTACACAGGGTTAATTTGACAATATTCCATGACAGAATTTGGCAGAGAAATTAGCTTTCAGTCTGTTGCCCGTAGAACTAAAGTTTCGTGTTCCTTCCGGTTTACATTTCCCGCAGGAAAGTATTCGTGTGTTTCACGAAAGATAATGTAAAAAATAATTATTTACTGAACAATAATTTTTAAGGAAAATAAAAGACAACGGACCGTTTCCAAGGGAGAACGGAAAATTTTAATTCCAGGAGATCCAGGCGAGGTGTTGGGCGTTTAATCTGCTCTAAAGCGCACGCTTTGTCGCGGAAACAATTTTTCCATGGCCATAGAATGGTCGGTGACTCGCGTTCCGCGATGTTCCAGGGAAAACAAACCCGGTTGCACTATTTACAATCAAGCAGCTCCGCAAGCAATCCGAGATTCACATGCACAATTTCTCGCGGGCAAGTTTGCTGGCCGTTTCCTGGGGTTGGTCCTCGCTCGCCGACCGCCATTATTTCGTCGAAGCTTTTTTGTTCGTTGCCCGCAAGTATTACGTCGCTCACAAACAAATGGCTTATTCGCTCCGACATTTGTCTTTGTACTTCAGCCGGCGTACTTAAAGCATCCGAGACGCAAGTAAAATATTTGTGCGCATACTGTCCCCCCGCCCCTCCCCGCCGCCACCGCTTCTCTTTCTTTTTCTTTCTCTCTTGCTCCATCTTGCTTCGTTCCTGACGGCCAGGATTTTTCTTTTTTTGCTGGCCACCCTCGTTGACTGTACCCGTCTTATTCCGCCCTCGACCACGGTAAACTCGCTGACGTGAATTTCCACCGTGAGGGAAGGGGTGTGCAGAGTGAAAATCCTATCGGTAATTCTGTCTTAAACTATTTGCGGAGAAAATGTCCGGAAAGCCGCGCAAACAAGCAATTCGTAAAACGAACGACCATGCTTCTACCCTTCTTATTTCGCGGCGTGCTTGAATTAATCCGACATTATGGGAACGGAACTGCTGGCCGAATAATTTATGATTACCGCGGACTTGTTCCCATCTTCCCGAGAGATCCGTCGTTAGTCGTTCTTGAATCATTAAATGACTCATTGTCTTCTAGTGAAAACTATCTAATATTCGTTCGTTCTTCATCTACTGTTTAACCCTCGGACTCCTGCCAATTATATGCCTTTGCCGGAGTCATCTCTGACCAACGCCGATATTTCACTGCAGTTTTCCTTCGATACAAGGCGATAGTTCGGGACCGGCTTTTTTTTTTTAAAGCGTCATCTAAAATTCCGCAGAAACTTACTAAGGATAAAACCTTGAAGTGTTTTAAAATGTGAACGAAATCTCATATTTACAGCTGTTGTACGTTAAACTAAATTTTGTTGAGATCATAAGGGACCTGACGATAGAATTGCAGGGTTAAATACATTATTTAAATTTTGTATAGCTTCTATGGACATCGTTGTGTTTAACCGTCCATTACAAGACACTCCACTACATCTACATTAGCCCGACCTCGTCCTAAAGGTAATTACATCACGAACACATGAAATAGAATCACCGAGCAAAAAAATGTCACCATCAGTAAAATTGCCGAGTTAATCGAGATTTCTCGCGGTAGCGGGTATGATCCATTTGCGTCGGTGGAAACAGGATTGGGACGAGCGCGTGCTTCGATCGGATTAAAACAAGCCGACAGGTTATATCGTTTTACGAGCCAGGGCTGCGAGCAACGCGAGAAGCCGGCGAGAGGGTTGTTACCCCAGGAATATGGTTTCAATTGTTAGTTAGGTACGCGGACGCACCCAATGTGAAATCGGGGAGTCACTATGAGAGACGCACGTCGAACCCGATAATGAAAGGAGCTGAATAACTCACAGACGCACTTGATGCGAAACCAGGGAGCTGCTAGGATACGGAAGAACCCAATACAAAATCAGGGATCCACTAGGATGATATAGTTTTCGTGGACGCACCCAATGCGAAACCGGGGAGCCACTAGGTTCGAGAAATCTTTGTTGAATTGAATTTAAGATTAGTAAGCCTCGTAACTTACATATATAATTTAATTGATACAATCCGAGCGGTGAGATTGTATAGTGTGGTAACGTTCAATTATTAGATTAGGATATTAGAAAATAATTAAGGGTTGTAGATTACGCGAGTTAACAAACAACACAAATATATTCTAAATTAAGATAATTACAAGTGTGGTTGTTTGTGTCGCAAGTGAATGTGGTAAGTGTACAATTGGCGAAATTGTTACCTACGATGCACGGTTTTGACGCACTGGCAATGCGGGGTCGGAGAGCGATTGTTGAATGCCAAATAGAAAATATACCGAACTAACGGAATCCATAAGGTTACGTTTTGATTCGAAAGGGACTTTAACCCGACCTCAATAGAATTGACGCGACGTGACTGCACGATTACTGAACCGCTTCTGAATCTCAACTGAACCAAAGAGGATGAAGAATGAACGTAGGGTCACAGTCACATTTTTTGTCACTTCTAATGAAAAGCAGGTCTCGGTTAGGTTTTCATTAAAAGAGGTTAATGAAGGTTATCCGGGCTATTTCCTATCAGAATATTAATTAACGGACGCCAGAAGCGAGTGTCTAAAGATTTTCATATAAAGACAAACCGGTCTATATTCTATTATATTATAGTATATTATAGTATATTATGGTATATTATAGTGTATTTGACTGACCGGTCATACCGTGTCTTCCATTAATAAAAGGGGGCCTGTTGGGACGCTTTTAGTTCTCACAAAAGCGATTAGAACTTCTGATCGAAATGAACGTGGAGATAACGTCTCGTCTCCATACGTAACAATCGAAAATTAATCGTGTCCAGTCGGGACTGCGATTCAAAATTCACCGGGCAGCTAGACAATGAAATATTCAGGATCGGCGGTGGCCGGGGGTGGTCCGGGTCCGGATTTTTGCGGAGCTTCTAATGCAGTGTTTTATATTCGATTAATTCCGTCCGGTTTCACGCGGGATCCGCGCTTCTCGGCAGGGAGAGGCTCCGCTCGAAAAATTTCGGATTCAGATCGAGTCGGAGGGCCTCGCTCGGCTCGGTTCCATCAGCCCATAGGTCTCCGCCAGCTTCGGCCGGCCGTCCTAGCCGAGAAAACCGTTCCTTTCCGACGATTTTTCCGTCGAAATCCCCGTACCCGGGCCCATCCACGTAAATGGAACATCAACACCGGCGGAGACGAGACGGCGAGCACGATCGAGCGACGTGCGACATCGTAAATAGACCGTCAAAATCATGCACGCGGCAAACACGCCGCGCGAACGCGACGTTGCCTCTCGCCGGCAGACTCTCGACGGACAGGTGAACAAATATTACGCGTGTACGCGATCGCGCTTGTCAATGCGTCACCGAACGGCTGTGAACGGGGCTGGAACATTGGAAAGGAACTTTTTGGCGCGTCTGTATTTCAGCTTTCCTACGAGCAACGTCTAGTTAGATTTTCCTTCGAGCGAGGATTCGGCTGAAGGCTTTCTTTCCGGCGACCCGAGCCGACGAGACCTGCCTTTTCTCTTTTGCGAGAATTTCTAGTATAGTACTCGGGATCCCTGGAATACGTTTCGCCGAGTTCGAATTCGATGCTGTCGGAAACTGCACAAAATTATATCGAGACGTTAGATCGTTTTATTCTCTTCTTCTTATTAACATTCATATACTCTTCATTCGGAATGTTTACTGAGCCTAATTATACCCATAACAATTCATTTAAAAGCGATATAACTTTTAATAGTGAAAACTCCGAACCGTAATACGGCGAAATCGTACGTTTATACTTGTTCTAAAGAAAATTATGTCGGAGCAATAAATGTGAATCTTTAAGCTTCTATGCACGATACACTATATTAACATAAGTAAATATTTACACGAATGTTCACAAAGTTCGTTAATAAAGTCATTTACAGTAATTTTTAGAGATTTTTTTAGTAATAGTTTTCTGTGCCGGTTAGTTGACTTTAATAGATCTGAACTGGAAAGTCTCAAAAGTTCCCATCTTGAAATTTTTATTGCATTAAGTTCAAACTATGTAGAAAAATGTCTGCTAACCTGCCTGTCACAATTTTTTTAAATCTTTGTAACATCGTACAGTGGAACGAATGGGCATTCTAGGAAAGCAGGAGAACTTACCATAAGAGAAAGTGGCTCCTTCTTAGGGAATAATATAAGGTACATTATTTAAATGTGATTTATCTGAATAATATTACTTGGAATTGAAAATATTAATTGTGTCCGCGTTTTAGGAAAAAATTACCACAACGAAGTGCAGCAAAGCTGAAATTAATAAAATCATTCGAATTAGTACAGAGTGTATTAATGATGAAGCATAAATACTCGAAGCACGTAAGAGATTTAAAATTTAAAAAAGAATTTGGTTGTGCCTTTGAAATCTTTCGTACAAAATCAGCCCCGCTGCAGGGTATTATATTCGTCTCAATGGCCTCATTTATACTTATTTTAATCCCTTACATGTTTCGGTAAACAAATCTTTTATCCACAATTCTTTGTAATACGTACAAGCCATTGAAACGAGAACAACATTTGCAACAGGGCTTATTATGTCGACGAAATTTCAAAGACATTTATACCTATTTATACCTTATAACATTTTACACTGTGCTGGCGATAGCAATGCAATGCGATGGCTATTTTTATTTACATTAGAATGAAGAAATTAGAATCTAATCAAACAGCAAATCTAAAGGGATTGCTACAATGTCTCGCGCACACTCCCAGATAGTCGATTTGATTTTCTATGCTCTGCCGAGTTTGCGCATCACTCTGATGCATCCGTCGGAAATTCTGAGAAGGTCCGGAGCTTTCACACTCCACGATCGACCGATTTCACCTCTTGTCCTGTGCCACCTACTATGATCGCTGCATCAATATTATATCTCTTTATATTTATCTCCGTGGATGTTTGCCCACCGTTACACACACATTGCATTCTTTGCGATAGACTCGAAACTCAACCCTGAAATTTAATCTTTTCTCGCTATTTCGAATTCGTAATATCAAAGATATTGCTGAAAGAAACTACGGATGTTTATGCAGCTTCCAGTTCTCAATTTTCAATTTTCAGAGGGCGTATCCGGACGAAAGAAAAAACTTCAATATCCCATTGGCAATTTTACGGTTCCGGATTTTTTTAAAAATCAATTTTCCAACCAAAAATTCTGAAATAATTCACTGTCATGTATCCTATTAGGTAAAATGTTCATGAATTTTTTCGTAATTTTTTGTTGAACCGAACAGAAGAAATGGAGGATAATTCATTAAACCATGCTCACTCTCTAACTACCCTTGTGGTAGGGGTACCGACTTGAAATTTGTCACAGAGGGGGTTCTTTGGGAGTTCTATCGAACGGTATGATCAAAAATCAAGATTTTAGCAAGATTTAAGTATTTATACACTATTTTCTATCTACTAAAATTCTTTAAGAAGGAAATAAATTCTTAAGTAGCACCTGTTTCTTATTTTTGTTTCGCATAAAGATCTGCAATTTAAATAGCAACAAGTCTATCGGTGGAAGCGAAACAAAACTGAAATATTCTCCAGTGTGACCACAAAGTTTCCATCAGTTACTGTTCATCGGAAACATTTTAGAATATGCAGTAACAAGATGTAACGAAAAGACATTGCAGCTTCAGCGGGGACGTAGTTTAACTTTTCGCGAATTCGGTTCAGCCGTATAGAGTGCATCCTCTATTCCTCCTCGGGTCGCTATTGAACCCGTCGAAATCAGTAGCGAAAAGGCAACGTCAAAGAACGCGCGGCTCGGACGAAATACCCCCTCTGGCGTTCGCGTGAGAATAGAACCGAGATAAAGTCACGCACCGCGTTGTTTTTGATAGCAAGTATTCCACGTCCCGGGCTGGAAAACCGTTCCACGGACAACCGAGACCAGCCTGTCTCTGTTTTATGTTTTACCTGATTTGCACTCGCGTCCGGGGAGCTGGAGTGGCCGTGGGTGGCCAGTTAAGAGAATCCGCGAAGAGAGCTCGTATTTCCGCGTTGCGATCCGCTTGCCGCAAAAATTCGAACGGAAAACCACCCCCCGAGTCTCGCCCAGGGGACCCACGACCCTACCCGACGTTCCTCTTCGGAGGATTTTTGATGTAAAATATAGCCACCCTCGGCCAGGCGAATTCGAGGAATATTTCAGTAATATCACGGTCACTACCGGTGCAGCCGGCCGGGAACAATCCCCCTTTTCCCGCCTGGGAATCATTCCCTAATCGGAATACTAAATCGTTGGGATATATTTTCTTCTCCTCACACCTTTCCCATCGTTTATTATATAATCGAGTCAAGAGGCAGTTTTATTCATTTTTTAACATCTCATTTTCTTTTTATAATTGTAGCATTAAGTTCTTTCTGTTTCTCAAAACAAATTTAATCAGAAAATAAAATAAAATCTGGAATAGCGAGTGTAAGTGTTGTTTTATACCGGATGGTAGGAAAGGGGTGGTAAAATTGTGCCCCTACTCTCCTCTCCGGCATAGGGGGTGGAGAATTTCCCCTTCAATACTTACTATACGAAGATGGAAAGTGGGGCGCCGTGCATCCTCTTCATTATACAGTAGTGGGGATCTGGTGATCGGTTAGGATGGTAGTGGGAGAGGTAATATTTTATAGAGGGAGGACCGCTTGACTCCTGGCAAAGCTCCCGTGACTCCCAGAGAATGTGAATCCTATCACTTCTGATCTAGGGTAAGGGAGAAATCTAAAGTTAATGTCAGTGAAATTAGAAAATAATTTAATCTACACACATACGGCATATTCACAGGGAAACGTCCCGAAGTGACATCTCCAGATCTTGTCCAAGAAAATCATAAATACTCCAGACAATACAGCAATGTATCGATGGAAAAAATGACTAGAAAGTGTTACTTGTTAATGTACTTTTTATAAATTAGAATATTTAAAGTCGGGCTGCGCACGAGATTGTTTATTTGAAAATACGAAACTTCGCTGTTTCGAATTTATTGATTTCCGTAAAACCCCAAGAGACGTTTTGGTAATTGTGGGCGTAGAAGGGTTTCTGGACAAACGCGACAAATATTCACGCAGCAATTATCCGATCATTGTTTGTTTTTAATGAAGGTAATCTGTGTGGGTAACGTGATTTTTTGGTTGATCGCGTCCAATATTATTAGTACCGAAGCGTGAAAACATATACACCGTTCGTGTACAATTCGGTCAGGCAACGCTGGTTTCTGTATCAAAAGCTCAAACATACGTACACGCGTTTCGTAATACTATACTGGGTCGGCACATTGTGCTCCATCGACGCGTGTGTATGAAAATAAACAAATTACTGGAAAGAAAATAATACACAACGCGTCAGAGAGAACGGCAACGGTGGACGACGTAATTTTGTTTCAAAGGTTCGTGATTCGGACTGTATTTGTGGAACACCATTGACCGGATGTAATTGTAATATAGTGTGTTAACAATTGTAAGCGACACGATATTTCGCCCAGCGACGAAATTCTGTTCTCTGGATATTATGGCTTCGAGAACCATTCGTGAGCGAACGTCGAATTGCGCGTCGAACAAAGGACGTTCATGGACAAAAAGTTTCAAATTTTCATAACTCGCTCTCACATATTTCCGCAATCAAACACAATCGACTTGAGTTTTCCGCAATGAATAATACGATTGTGGTTCGCCAGAATATCACGTTCAGCAACTCAATCCGCACCTTTCATGTGGTATTCCTTTTTTAAGAAAAATTGTCTGAGAAAAATGTATGTTTATCCCTTCAAATTCTTTTAATCCTCGTACGTAGTAACAATTGCATCTACTGGATTTTTTTTTGTAACCTTGTCGCAAGCGTAGATCCTAATAAAAATTTATTCACTTAATAAGTAGTAGTAGAAATTGATTTCCAAGTTTAACAAGTAGTCAAAGTAAAAGTGTAATAAAAATGAGAATTGAATAATTTCCATTCTGTCCTATACTTTTTGCCATTTTCTAGGTAACTTACCACGTTATTGATTAAATTTATGAACAAATTTCTGAATTTTATCTTTGAATCTTTCGTTAAAAAAGATACGAACTTTCGTTCGAACCCAATACAATGATTCGAGAAAAAGTCCCTGGGTATGAGAATGTGCTTGAAATAGCGAACAGGAGGGAGAATCGTCTAAAAAATATAAAATCAGGATGAACGGGATGTTGGAGGTGAGACACGAATCGATAGAAAGGTTTCACCTTCGAAGCGTTTCTGAACGCACTGGCTGAAAACTATCTTCTATTACCGTTGGCCGCTCGACACCTGGGTTCCGGCTCGTGGATCCACGCAAATCCTTGCGAATCGAATCGATGTCCCGGCGGAAGCACCGGCCAAGAATGGACCACGGGCCAATTTCCCTGGGACGTTTCGTGATTTTTCACTTTGTACGTTCGCCTGCGTAATCCCGTCCCCTTGTAACGATAGCCGTGGGGCCGCGTAAAGGAAAAATGTCAGCTTATATCCACAACAGAAAGGAAATACCGTCGCTGCGAACGCCCACGTCCACGGGAAAACGGTATAAAACAAACGGGGAGGACGGTTGTATTTGTCAATCGACGATATTGTCGCACGGATGAACATTTATCGCTCCTACGTTCAGTTTCTCTCGCTTATTCGAGATACGGTTCGGGAACCATGTGCCGTTGTGTATTCTCCATTGCCTGAATAGCGCAGACTCCGATCGAACATAATTAAACCATAAAGGCAATCGAATCAAAAATTGATTTTTTCAATTCATTTTACAGATTTCTCTATGTATGTCGCCAAGGCCTGGATGATAAACGTCGCAGAATTACCCCCACAACTGCAGGCTATAGCCCGTGAGGGGCCGCGACACTGACAAGCCCCGTGTTGTTGACATATATCGAGAATTCACTGCACTTATTATTCTGTAAACACGGATCTCCAAGGCTGCGCAAAATCACTAGTTCCATTTAATTTTAGTAACCACTTTTGAAATAATTAATTCCTTAAACCAAAAGAGGAATGGAAAACCACTGGCCTAAAGCATTTCAGTAGAAGAACGCTGCGGATGAACGGAGAAAAAGTCTAAACACAGTATGTTCATCAAGATTTATTGAAATCTGGTGTAACCGATTCAACTGAAGTCCTTCGACGATCACCTCTCGACCTGATTCCGCGATCCAATTTAATTTGAGCGACACGCATTACACGATAATTGGATCGATCCTGACGAGTGTCATTAACAAATTCATATATCTATCCCATTACACTCGCACGTACAATCATATACACGGTGTGATGAAAAGTCACATCGATGTATTATCTCGCACTTTTTTTAAAGTTTTGATACTAGTTTTTGGCATGCCTGTATGTATAACGTGCACAATATTGTCCATAAAATTCGCTTCGACAAAATTTTCCGAATGTAAATGTAAATTTTGTAGTACACTAACGGCGCAAGCATAAACTTTAACTCGGGAAACCAGAAATTTTAAACTGTTTCTTACGCAATCCTGCAAATTTTTACGAGAAAATGCCAAAAAGCCAAGTTTTAATTCTAGAACACTAGTTCAAAAGTTATGCGTGTGTAAAGATCTGCGATTTTCAGCGTTCTCGACAGATAAGGGCACCGCCATGTTGGTACATGCCGCTAGAAGATTTTATATAAGTTATTGAACGTATCCTGAAATAGACACGTACTTTGCAATGTGAGAATAAACTGAAATCATGTAAACCTTAACACTTTAACGACCGCTCACACAACATGTGAGTGATGCTGACGCCAAAGGTTGTTGGCCAGTACCACACTCTTTGTGTGATAATTTATGAATGTAAACAAGTGTGGATATTGCTATTGGCTTCACATTTCATTGTCACGTCTTTGATTATAGGTAATTATTGCCTATTTTTAATTTTTGATTAAACTACGGTTGTGTACCATGTAAATTGTGAAGCAAATATCGGCGGTCGACGTTGGTGTAGTACGCTAAGCTGCCGTATAAGCGCTAGTGTAGCGCGCGTTATCTAGTTCAAAATGTTGAAACAGCGCTAGGTTCACTTGTGTTTCGTTGAAGCAAGAACAAGTAACAATTCGACATATTAGTTCTGTAAGTGTAAGTGTAAGTGTGTGTTCTGTAGTGTTCGTGTAAGTTCTTTAAAATTAATTCTTCAAAAATACTGCCGGCCCCTGGCGACGTTTGATTGCGTAGACGTGCGGTCGTGAAAGTGTTAATGTACGATATTATTTTGTCTACAGTGTAGAGGAAACGCTGTAATATTTATGGAGAGCGTAATCGTCGGCGAACACCTTATTATTTCACGTTCGGGGACGTTAGGCTCTTCACTCGAAACGGCCATTTGTATCTCCGATATTTCCGAACGCGTTATCGGATGGGACGGAACCGCTGGGAGACAGCTTATCGTTTAAAGTTTATTCCCGTTGCGCCTTTGAATGGAGAATGATAGCTCTCCTTCAATTCTTCTTTTCCCGGCAGATGCGCGGAATCGAATTGAAACACACGCTCGTGACGTTCTATGGCCGATTACGGTCTCGAGGCTTCGCGACTCGAGCATGGCTTTTGAATAACGCCGAGCTGACAAGAGAAACAGAGTGAAAGAGAGAGGAGAGAGAGAGAGAGAGAGAGAGAGGGAGTCACGCGATTCGGAACAGGAAAAACAGGCGAAATAATTGAGACGAAACGCTGGAAACCTTCGCGGTTTCAAAGCTGCCTGGCAAATGTAATTTACCGGCATTACACCGGCTAATGCCTGGCGTTATTGCGACGCTTAAATAAACGGAAACATTACGGGAAACCTTGGCGCGGTGTGAAGAATGCTTTCGGCGTGTCGCGGGTCGGAGGGAGGGGGGATGAACTGTGGGAACGGGCAAACAATTCTCGACGGATGTGTCGCGCGGAACGTAAGAAGAGACTCAGATGGTACGGTGACGTTTTCAATAAAGCTCGATTGAACGCTCGCGGTACACTTCGCTACTTTATCCGATCAAGTATTTACTTGAGAAGACTGTCGCGTGTTCGAAATAAGGAAAACTAACGCCGGCGGGGGGGGGGGTGTGCGACACCGGAAGAAAGAGATACGGCCCGGACTCGGATTCACGTACGCAGGATCCAATATATCGGATGAGACACTCCGGCAGACGTGTTCGCTCGGAAACGTTTACCTGCGACGCTGTGTAATACCTGTTTCTGATTGTCGTTGACCTTAATTGGGAACTGAAATTGAAGAGTTGTGGCGCGAGATTTTTTTAATAGTCGCTAAGTAAACAATGTTGGCCCTTTCTCCGAGCGGTGGTTCGTGCTTGTAACGAAATGGTCGGAAAGTGCAGCCGCGAATTTCGAGCGCCTCGAACGAGCACCGTTTGTTCCGTCCGTGAAGTTAGTGCCGGTAATGACGATTATTAACCAGTTAACCGTGAAGTTTAATTTTAAAAATCCCTCGTGGCGCGGAATTAAAATCAAGCAATGACGAATATACACGTCGAACGCAGGCCAACTGCAGCTATTATAAAAGCCAAAGCCCTTCTAAAGCTAAATGAGAAAGAATTACTTTTTTATTCGATTAGAATTGAACAATTCATTAACGTTAACTGTACCGCAATAGAGTTTCGGATCGACGAGTATACTCGTCAATCACAGTTCACTGGTTAATGAGTAGACCGTATACGCGTTCGTTACAAAAAGGACGATCTGCAATTTCAAACAATAGACTGATTGAAAGAATTATAAAGTACGAAAGAAATTAAAGAAAAAGGAAATACTTGTTTCTTGCAACAGTCGGAAAGATTCAATTTTTATTTATTTATTCGTTATTTTATAAGCAATTTGATAACGTGTTAAAAGATGGTAATGTAACGTACCTTCGTTTTTAAAATTAGTGAAGTTCTTTATTAACTTGTAGTTGATAGACTGCAAATGTTTACGGAGAAGCTGGTGCAAGAATTTTTATTTTTTAATTCACATTTTGGATATGAAACTTAGAATTTCATGGCAAGATTAAGGAAAACATAATTTTGAGAGCTCTGAAAATTTTTTCAGGCTCTACATTCATAAAAGTCCGCATACTTGTTGAATTAGTGGCTCCGTATTGCTTGTATGTTGGCCTTGTATTGCTTTTACATTAGATTTAGGGTAATGTCATCTGGTCCTCACAGGGGATAACGATTATTGTTATTTTTCTTGTGTACCACGTTGATGATAAAGTAGATCGTCCAATTTTGGATCAATATTAATAACAATTACATTTATTTCGATTTGGTAGAACGGTGTACAAGTGTCGTTGGCAGCATTGACTTCTACATTGAAAAATGCTTTTTAATTCAGACAACGACAGAATATTTTTTAATACTTTCCAGGACCAAGAGTTTGGTGAAAATTAATTTCTTATGTTAGAATTGCCGATCTGTCGTAGATGCAATAACAACGATCGTAAATCTCTTCAAAGTAGCGACAGTTTACACATAATAAATTTACACGTTAGAAATGCAGAAAATTTTCTTTTTGTTGATTTAAACAATTTTGTGGAGTTTTTGTGGTTGCTAGTTTAGCAATCAGTAGCTTAAGCAACTGTCGGTAGCAAACGTATTAAACAAATGATGCCAGAATCCACTTATACATTTCCACACTTCAAAGAAAAATAAAACAAAACTGCAGAGGTACTTGAATTTTCTTCCGAGATACATATTAGAAAAATTATTTTTTGACATAGGTTTCAATAATAACTCGCCATCTCGATACAACAGAAGCGTCACCCATGTTCGTGACAACAGCTCGTGTTTTTTAATAAAGCGGCATTCCTGTAGTGTTGTTAATATCCGGATATTAAACCGGATCAGGCGAAATGAAGTATCCCGAACCGAAAAAAGAATGAACGGACGGGGACCTATGGTCGACGATTTATCATCCTGGCAAAATTAATTCTAATCTCGGCCCATTTTAATTGCAACACTGCGTCTCACGGTTCGCGAACGAAAACACGGTTCCGTTCGACCGTGAACGCTCGAGACTTTACCACCATTTTTCTCAATTACAGTCGACCGCGATACCGGAACTCGGTTACGAAACGCGTCTTCCGCTCGGGTAACGAGTATCGTGGATGCCTGATACCGGAAGTTATATAGGCCACGCCGGCATGGCATACCGACCTAACTGCACACAGAAGGACCGCGCTGCACCGTTGCCGCTGCTCCTGCTGCTGCTACTGCACCGTCCTTTACTAGACGCGGAATATAAATTCCAGAGAGGCCGTTTACCAAAATTTATGAGCGTCATTTTAAGAACTGTTTTGCCTTGCTCAACCATATGGCTCCCACGTAAATATCTCTCACTCCGTTTTGTCATTAGAGCTTAGCGTTTAACCATTAACCCTGCCCTTTACGTTCCCACGCGTCCTCTTTCCCGAGGCATCTTTCACGCTTGCCACTTTCTTTTCCCTAACCTTCTCCACTGTCATTCCAATATCTCTTGAAACGGTTGAATGCTATCGTTAAACTCGGATAGAGAATTAAAAGTGCAGCAACGTCACAGAATCATTGTTATAACACCTCTGTACCTCAATTATATTAGGGGGGGGGGGGCCCCATAAGTAATCAATTATTTTGAAATCTAAAACTTTTCCCTCCCACGTAGGGATATTGGGCAATGAAACAGCGGACGATGCGGCTAAAGAGGCCTCGAGAGAAATACCTTCAAACAATTCAGCTTCTTACAGAGATTTGCATAAACAAATCAAAAGAGAAATCTGGGATAGATGGAACAATAAATGGTCTAATTCTTCTCCCTCTAAGCTATCCTTGGTAAGACAAGACCTCCGTAATAACGACTGTCCCCCGACTACTAACAGAAGAGACCAGGTAGTCATCACTCGACTTCGCATTGGCCCACACTAACCTGATCCACTTACATAAAATTCTAAAAGACCCTCCCCCCGTATGTTTCCGATGTAATACACCATTTTCAATTGAACATCTCATCCTGCAATGCCCTCTTTTCTCCTTCCAAAGAAGACGCTTGGCTATCCCCAACAATTTAAGTGATTGTTTCAACGTTAAGTCGAATATAGTCCAAGTTTTAAAATTCCTAAAATATACAAAAATTTCCCACACTTTGTAATATTATGTAAATATAACAATTATAAAATTTGTTCTCCTCAGCATACATACAAGTGACTTATATGTTAAGTACAAAGACTTTAAGAATTAACTTAAAGAATTATAATATAATATCTGTGGTCGCTAATGACCTAGATGTTGATGCGACCTACATAAATAAATAATTAACACAAATTCTTTGCAAATAATTGATTAGTTATGGGTACCCCTAATATTAACCATAGATCCCCATAAACATCGCAAATTTTCTTTGCTGTTACCGTTGCATTAAATCCTGCATGAAAATGAAAAAGTATGCAATGTCGAATATGATCCTCGGAAGGTACGGACGCCGCCATTTTATTACAGGGTTCTACAAAAAAATTATACTTTTTAGAATATTTTGAACGTAGATTGCTTTACCGAAAACTTGTAAAAGAATATTTGTTTTCTCTGCAATGATCGGTATAGAACTAAAGGGAAAACAAATTCTTCGCAAATAATTGATTACTTCTCCTAATATTTTACTTCGACGTATAGTGTGACTCTTATGGAATATCAATGAACAAACATTTTAAGTGATACTGGCGGTTTGAGATGATGCACACGACCTCGGAGCGTCAGCAGGAAGCGATGAATTCCAGCAACGTTTCCAACTGTCGTAGACAAGTTTAATGAAATTTCAAGGATCACCGGGGCGTCAGCGTCGCCGGTGGCGTCGTGTCGGTTCAAGGATAATTCGCGGGGATCGTGCATCGAACTTTCCCCTTTAAACCGCCAATTAAAGCATTTCGTCGTGAGGTGTAAAGAGGGCAACCTTCAAAGAAGTTTCCCCGACATAAACACCGGTCACGCCCGTTGCCGCGGCTACATCGGATAACAGTCGACCGTTTAATATGCGCCGCCATGCAACCGTGGAGATATAACATTGCGCGCACGTTGCATAAGATCATAAATGAGAACAGGGACCCGGCAACCCCCGTGGATGGAGTCGTCATCCTTCTCTGACCTCAGCCCGCCATATCGCAGCTTTCCCGGTCGTTCCCGGTTCTACAACCACACCACCGCCCACGAACACCATTCTACCGACGTCGTAACATTTTGCAGAGACCCTTCGCGACGCTGGTAGAAGCTGGTCACAGTTACCACCGAGCAATTAATCGTCCATTGTAAGCGCAGCCTGTTGCGACAACCTCCGCCGTTTCCTACTCTCACGCTCTAACCCCTGCTACCTTTTAATTCGACGCATCGTTTACACCCATCTAATTAAGATCCGAGGATACCGGATGCTTAAATACAAGCCGCGTCTCTCTCTCAAAAGTTCCAGGACCTTGTTAACTTTCACCTCTTCAGCCCAGAAATTTTTTCTTTTTAATATACAATCCTATACATCTTGACGAGAAAATTTAAAAAATTGAAGTTTTAAAGTAAGGAATTCACCGGTTCAGAAGTTATGCGTATTTAAAGCCGAGCGATTACGCTTTGTTTCGGGACAAGCTGTCTCGAACATTAATTAAAATATAGGAATCATATACGGGATCTTATAGAGAAAGTATAATCCAGGTTGGGTGGGATTAGGTTGTTGGAGAAGGGGCAGACAAGTTCACCCGTCAAGCCAGCCCGACCACTCTTGCTAACGTACGTTATAACATGGCGGCGCCCTTACCTGGCACAAACACGTTAACACGTTAAGGTCCAGCTTTCCCAGGTGGCCTTGATCCGACCCAGTGTGCGTGCCGTGTATGTATGCCTTGGTGTGCGGCACATAACGCTAGATCGTACAAGGTTACAAAGGTTCGGGAGGCGACAAATCATTGTTCGATAATGCATTGATGGAGGTTCTCAACGGTGAAAAGCGTTAGATAAAAGATAAATCTAGTGTGCTCGCTACCAGGCAGGTAATACTTTTGCGTTGTCGAACAACATTTTGCATTATTCGGTTGCATGATGACTGTCAGAGAGGCGATCTGAGCACGCGTGGCCGACAACGTAAACAACGGCGCTGCCGTAGCTTCGGCCACGCGTGCTCAGATCGCCTCTCTGACAGGCATCATGATTGGTCATTGGTGATTAATTAAACTATGCACGGAGTAACTTTGACGGACAAACAGGTTGTGTGATTTCGAACTCGACTACTCGGAGGATACTGTGATCCTGGTAGATCCGTGATGTATTTGCTCTTCCGGAAGCAATTCTACTTCTAAGCAGATTCTACTTCTTCTGCCTCAGAGTTTGCTTGTCGTCAGTTCTGACATGAGAGGCTGACGGGGGAAGAAATATCTTCATTTGTCCATTGCTTGAAGTAGGTGGATCTTCCTGCGTTTTCCTCACTGGTGGAGAAGGAAGTCCCCGCCTCAAGCAGACTTGAGAATTTCCCAAATGTGCGTTTTTTATTGAACCCTGAGGCAGTGCGCGTATTTTGGCCTAAGTACCCACTTGTACTCCACTTCAGCCCGCATTCGACGACGCAACCGAAATGCAATTTATTGCCTCTGATCTGACGAATGACAGGCTACGCTTTAACATAATTTGGTCTTCGTGACTTCTTAGGCGTCACAAACTTTCCTAGCCTGAGTAGTCTTTGTGTTTGCTCAGGAGGACCGCAGCCCTTCCTGGCCGAATGTGCGGACCATAAGGCCCGCAGCGTACAAATCTGAAACCCTCGCGTGCCTAACGAATGGTAGAGACGGATGCACGAATGATCTGCGAGGAGGCATGCTTTCGCTAAGAATCGAACATGTACTAAAAAGTAAAAAATTCTGGGTTTCCAAGTTGAAGTTTAATCCGAATATGTTCCGCGTCGATCTCGAGGAACACAGGCCACATGAAAATGTAGTTCGCATGAAACCTTTAATTTCTAGTCCACTGAAACAGGAGACGCGGAACTTCTTCCAGATAAAGTGATTTTGATATCTATTTCATTTCATTCAGTGATCGGCAGAGAACAGTGCCGACACGAACTCGCCGCGCCGGCTCAGCGGTGTATCAGAACTCGTAGAATATAAGAGCAGCATGAATCGTGAAGACGAAGAAGAAGAAGAAGAAGAGGCGAGGGGTTCGCGCCCTATCGTTACTCTTTCACCGGGGCATCTCGCGGGAAATCAATAAAAATGCCATTAAATTATCCCGCCGACACCAGGCAGACTTTTCTTCTTGATCCGCTCGAGCCATTTGATCCACTCGAGTCTTCTTCGACGACTTAACAAACTGCATCGACTATTCGGGAATTTTCTTGCGACAATCGCTCTGCAATACGAAGCCGCCAAGATAAACGCTGCAGTTTATTTATCGAAACCGTTTAGCTTTCTTTCAACGTTTGCCCCGTTGATCTGTTTGTTTTTCGTCGAGCAATTAAATTTAATCCGGGCGAAGGAACGAATGAAATTTAGCGAAAAGGAAAAAGGAATGACCGTGTTACGGTTCGCTCGCTTCGTTAATTCCGCAGGCTGGTTAAACGCAACTTTACATCGGGCCCCGCTTCGAATTTCCATTTTCTCATTAATAATTCATGTTACCACGGTTCGAGGAGGTCAACAGCTGGCATTTCTTCAAGCGCGAACAACTGCGGGCAGAGACAAGGAAACGGAACAATAAACCCCGTTGTCGCCGTTTAACGAATTTTCCGGGAAGAGGAACAATCGAATGTTCTCTCGCGGTGCAATGATATATCAGAAACGAAGGAACGATGCGGCTCGTTTACGTAAACTTATCGAACTGCGTGAGCACGCGGGGAAGCTTATCGAATCCACTCGGGCTTATCGGTGGGCATTTGCCATCCCATCAAGTCACACTTCGAGAGAAACAACCTTCAGCAGAACTCCGACCTTTTAGTCTATTCTAATTCGAAACAAAAATGTGCAACATGATTGTAAGATAAATTCAATTCCATGGATTCTATGTGTGACACTGTACAGATTGGTAATATTTTACAGTTTTCTAAACTATAGGAACTATGATAAGACAGAAATTACGATGACATAGTTAAAATAGTAATAGTAAACTTCATTAGAACTGTGTTTAGAATTGTATGTACATTATCATAAATAAATAATAATTAGAAAGATATTTTTGAATATTTGTTTAAATGAATAATAAATAACTCGAATACTACAAAAAAATATCCCCTATATTTAACTGTTCTGCAAATTTGTAAAATTTCATTAACATTGGTACCAATGAGTTATGAATGCTTTCTAACACTGATCTACACACGCTTGATACAATTCTTTATTGTGTGCTTCGATGAAGAAGTTCATTCGAAAATTTCTGATGAAAGCATTTTTTGTAATTCTGACAGAAAAAATTAGGAAGACGTTTTGGACAGGTTCAGTTCTACTTAAAATTGAACAGGAATGATTGTGCAACGTTTTCTGTCAGGTGATTTCATTGAAATAGTAAACTCTCGATTTGGTAAACGAATAGTATCAACACTGCCTCACAGAAACAATTCCACAGTTGCTGTTCCTAAACACTGTTTCACTGTTTCCTGAATCGACTACACTGTTCCCGAATTAAAAGGTTTCATTGTCCACATCGATCGCTTGCCTAAAGCAAGAAAATCTCCGCGAAACATCGCGGTTTTAATATAGGATAGTTTGCACAGGGGGGATCTCACGACACAAAGGCGTACATGAGGCAGCAGAATGTCGATGTATAAGAGAATGAATCTAGATTACTGTATATGAGGAGAAAATTAATTCATGATCGTGGATTCCAAGTTACGACGGCGTTCGTATGAAATATGTTCCTGCCGGATATATTGAAGCGTCGCGTCGTCGTCGCGCATACTCGAAACGAGAGCTCGTATTTTTTTAATAAAGCGGCATTCTTATAGCGTTATTAATATTCGGATATTAACTTGAACAAAACGAAATTAACTGTTCCAAACGAATAAATGAACGGAAACGAAAGTGTCCTACGTTATCATGTTCACCGCAATAATTCGATAAACAACATATACTTTCGAGAACAGTATGAACCGAAAACAATTGTAATTAATATCTTTGCTAAAAATAATCCTGTTTTTGGCCAATTATAAAAAACAGGGGGCAAAGGAAAATGTATTGCTTCTTTTAATAATTTCAATAAGTCGAAAATAATATGTTCAAATTCTTCTAGCTTCCCTACAATTTTGCATCCTACCCGTTTGTTTTTAATATAAATGCATAAGATACGCGGCCTACTAATTAACCAAAATACTTGCTCACTGCTTCGATACCGTGCCTGACCATTGCTGTGTGTTTCTACTTAAATATCTAATATTCATACCTACTATGCATGACATAAGCACATTACAAGTAACAAGTAGAAATATCATGCACTGATCAGACAAGCAGGCCGACTTATATTCCACGGCGTGCATATTCCTGCATTGTTCGAGAGAATTATTTGTTCCATTTTAGATCCAATTTGCAACATTCAACCCTGCTGTCCTGTTTGTGTTTATTTATCTCAAAATAAATTTGGTAACTTGACAAGTTTGCCATTTAGCTCCGCCGCTTTCTAATTTTATTTAATATGACTTATTCATTGTTTTACAAGTAAAAATTTTCAAACCCCTCATTATCTTCCATCTATTTTTCCAGCTAATACAACTAGCTAATTATATCGTAATTTTCTGAGTGAAACAAATGATGCCGATTTTACACCGCAACATTTTTAGTGTCCGAGTATTAAAAGTCATTCTTGTTTCCCATAGAAGCGAATAAACGTTGTTTAAACCCGTCCCGGGTAGCATAGTTAAACTTTGAAAATTTGCTTTCAGATGTGCCCGATCCACCGCAGCAGCCAATGATAACCGGCTTTACGTCGAGATATGTGAATCTGACTTGGGAGCAGAACCTTAATTCTTCTCATTACAACCCGGTCGAGCACTACGTCATCGAAACTCGGTAAGTCCTTTAAATATTGATTTTACCCGTTCCACTCGATGTAAGCTCGGTTTCCAATTAGACTCTTGCTTTGTGATGAAAATTCGACTGGGGCGCCAGGTACGAAGAAACTCCCGCGGGACTTAATCTAGCTTGATGGAAGAGGATTAAAACATTCGTTTTCGATCCCACGAGTCCCTCTATCCCGGACTACTCGCCTGTCAACGTGTTGAAAATTTTCTTTTGTCCGGGGATATGCGCTGATAATATTTCCGGTTTCTTAATGTAACGGAACCAGAAACAGGAACGAAGGAGAAAAAGATGTAGGGGAGGGAAGGGGAGGGGAGGGGGTCGAAAATAGCCGTCTGCGTTCGAGTACGTCTCGGTCTGATTATCTTTCAGATACAAGGTACGAGTCGAGGCTTTAGCCCCGAAGCTTCGGGAACGGAAACGGATAAAATAAAAGGAGTTACTAGGGATAAGAACTGCGGTGTCGATAAGCACCCTTTGTTCTCCCTCGTTTCTCTGGGACCTGTTATCTTCTCCCGTTCTTCCTCCCGGTTCTGTTTCTTTTTCTGTTCTTTACCTTTCCCGATCTTCCCGCTCCACCTTCGTAAACCCACCGATCTCATACCACCCCTTCCTCCAGCTCCACCTCCTCCTTTCCTCCTCTCCCGTTCCCAATGGAAAGCAACCCCTGTGCTCGCACTTATCCTTGGTTCTCTCGTTCCACCGATTTTCCACGAAGAAATTCGCTATCGACATTTCCGAGTGGCACGTATATCGAATGACCACTCGGGAAGGTTGCGGAGATGCAGGAAAATGTGCAGAAGGAAACCGGTGGGCCACGAAACGGTAGGGAAAAGGCGCGGAAAAGTCTCACGCCTTCTCCGTGCCACCCTTCGGACGTCGCGCCTTTACCGTCCGCACTAACTCATTCGGTTTTGCCGATAGCTTTTGTCGTGCCAACTGCGAGAAACGGACCCCCCACCCCTCTACGGTCGTTACCATAACTTTTATCGAACCGCAAATAAATCGCTACGACTCGGGACGCATTGTAAATAACGCCGGTTTAATTCAATTTGCCGAACCCGGCTCGAGCCAGTTCCGAACCTATTGTCCGGCCGTGAGCCGGCTAGTTTGAGATGACCCACATCTTTCGCTGGACAAATCCCCTCTCGGGTGACAACGACGATACCAAAGACCCCGCCGTTTATGAGTTTTCTTTTTTTTTTTCTTTTTTCTTTTGGTGAACCACTGTTTCCAGCAAACTCCAACAGTGGAAATATTCTATTTTTGAAATTACATATCCCATTTTAAATAATATTCTTTTTCAACAAAATGAAATCTAAAACACTAAACAGCTAAAAACAGCTTTTTAAATAAATTTGAGATTTATTTAAAAATCTCAGAAATTTAGGAAGAGACCTAGACCTGTTTAATGGTTTCCGCTTGAAACATGAATCGTAGAAGACGATTATAGTCTCTTATAGTTCTTAACGGAACTAAACAGTAAAGACTTTTATAGTTTTAGAAAACCATATATTTCTTTATATAATTGTACATTCTTTCATAAAACAAAAACACAATTACGATTATCATAGTTTCAACTATAAAATGTGACATGAATAAACTAACGAAAAGTTAACGTTAATGAGATATATTAAAAACAGTCTGAAGTCTCTCGAAATTAGCACACAAAATGTATTCGTACACGTAACAAATTTAGCAATAAATGTGTTATAATTTGCGAAAATAAATTAAATTAATATTTCGTTGGATAGCCTTTCGACTGTATAATTGTGTCCAGTCTTTGTGGCATTGAATCCACTAAATTGGATGTGATTTCGTGTGTAATATTGCACCATTCCTCTTGAAGAGCAAGTTTTGATTGTTCTTTACTTAAAATATGCAGGGTTCGGATTTTTTTATCAAGCAGATCCCATAAATTTTCGAACGGATTAATATCCGGTGATTGCGGAGGTGTTTTCAAATATCGTGGTGTGTTATAAAGCAACCACTCTGTTTTAGACCCATTTTTTCTGCACTACTTACAATATGGGTTTTTAATATGTTTAGGTATATTTTGTGGTCCATGATTCCCTCGATGAAGTGTAATGAGCCCACTCCAGCAGCACTCACACAACCCCAAACCATGACCGAACCTCCGCCGTGTTTTACTGTGGGACGTAGATTTTCTTTTTGTAGCTCTGTATTTTTCTTCTTCCAGACCGTACACTTGCCATCAGAGCCAAAAACATTAAATTTACTTTCGTCAGTAAATATGACTCTTCGCCAAAACTCGATAGGCTTATTAATATTATCTTTCGCGAAATCAAGTCTCTTCTTTCTATTTGCGGCATTTACGAAATACTTCTTGCGAGCAACTCGGTCGTGATATTTATTATTTCGTAAACAATTACGAATAATGCTGTCACATACCCTTACTCCGGCGTTGTTTGCAAGCTCGGCAGCCATCTTAGGGGCACTAATTTTAGGATTTGTTTTTATTTCACGCACTATAAAACGTTCATCGCGTGAACTATGTTTTCGAGGTCGACCAGGTTTCGCTTTATTTTTATTGGTTTTTCGTTCACCATATCGATTTATAATTCCTTTATAGTGCTATGTGACCTATTAATTGTTTTTGCTATTTCTGCAATTATTTCTTGCAATGATTTGCACTGATTATGCAGTTGTATAATAATTTTTCTTTTAGTCACACATGTCTCCTTACCTTTACGACCCATTTTATCGAATGTTACAAAAATTGACTGGTATTACAGAATATTGCCACTAATCTGTGCATCAAAAACTCTGTCTGATTATTTTTCGGGTACCGCTAAACCATAATATAAACAATCGGGCGGTTTTCAAGTGCATTCTACTAGCTGTACGAATACTTTTTGCGCGCCAATTTAAAAACGCTTCTCATACTTTTTAATTTTACTCGTTAACGTTAAACCTTTTCAAGTATATTTATATGACACTATGAGACACTAAACATGTGTGCAATTACATAAAGAAATACATGGTTTTTGAAGCCTACAAGAGGTGTACGAATACTTTTTACACTCACTATATATTTTTCAGAAAAGTTCTAACATTGTAGACGAAGAAGTTCCGAAGAGAAATTGTATAGAAATGATGGACGACTGTATGCTTCGATTTCTGCTTGTACAGCTTTATCCGTCGCTACAGCATCGATTGTCTCGGCCCGGGAGAGAAGCGTCTCGATATCACGGTGTGAAACCGATGCCGGGTTCGTGAAACGTTAAAATGGAAGGGGGATTCAGCCGGGAATCTTATTAGAGTGATTTACGGGCCGGTATAATTTAAAACTATTTACGCAGCGTTGCTCGACGGGCGTTACGTCGGCGCCGGGCCGCTGTGAAGAAGAAACCGGGGGATGAAAATTGAGGATCTACTTACCGCGCCTCGCGGAAGCCACCATTGTCTTTCTTGCTCGAGGACGCAAACTAATTTTCTTCCCCTTCGGCCATCCACAAGCGTGTCATTCCCCTTCGCAACGCGGCGGTCTCCCGTCTCGTCCCGGCCTGTTCTCCCCTCTTCGACACCGTTTCTTTCGCTTCAATTCACCGGCTTCATTTGGCCACACGGCGCGCACAATATAAAACACGGTTGAACTCGCAACCCGCTCGAAATAGGGCCTCCCTAATAACCGGCGGTAATCGCGTTTCGCTCGCGCGAAAAATCTATAAGTGCACCGACAAAGGGCTCGATTGACTCCTCGCGTCCCATAGAGATTATTTTCCGTTATTTCCAAGTGCCAGGCCGAGTCGAAGAAAGCTTTCAGAGGCCACCCCGCAGAAATATTATCGGGATGTTCGGCGGCTGGCAAGTTCGAGGAAAGCTCTTCAATAGAACGGCACCGTGTTTAACTTAAAACGGTGTAATAAAGTCGTCACTTTAATCTTCCATGAAACTCGCTTCTGAATCGTTGCATCGCACGCTCGTCGACACCGTGGCGACATTTTCTTGTTATAATTTTTGAAGCAGTTGTCTCGTCCGAAATCGCTTCGGTATTCTCGCAGTGCAATTCTCGAGACAGTCAATAACACCGCTTCTAACGACCCATCTTAGTGGGAATCCATTGTTTAACCACTGGCGAACTGGTAACGTTTAATGTGGGGAAGCACCATCCTGTTGGAAGTACAAAAGTTCTTCATTTAACAAAAAATTGCCGTTTTCGTCTGTTTGGATTTTCAAGACTTTCTATTATAAGTGAATCAATGATGTCGTCCACTAAATTTAAATACAGATTGCCATTCACATTCTCTTGGAAAAACAGAAGACCTGTAACAGCATTTCCTAAAATGCCTACCCAAACATTTATTTTTTCCGGCCATTGAGTATTACTTTCTCTAATAAGATGTGGATTTTCGTCGCTCCAATAACGACAGTTATGACGATTTACTGCATCGTTTAAGAAAAAGGTGTATTCGTCACTAAAACAAATGTTTTCGATTAGATCAGGAGTGACGTTGATCGTGTTGATGCAACTGCATTTTATAAGGATGAAACTTGTTGTGTTTAAGTAACTTGTGCACAGATCCCACTGATACACCAGTTACCATTGAAACTTGTTGAATAGAACTATTAGGATTCAAAGTAAACTGTCCCATATTTTCGATTCGATCAGCTTCTTTCATGACTTTTGGCTGGTTTCTTTTTAAATTTGTCACCGATCTTGTTTCCTTACACTTTGCAACTAATTGTAACACGTACATATAAGAAACATGTGTATGAGGGTGTCTCTCATTAAACATAGCAGCAGTTCGACGAGCACACTCACCAGTTCCATAAATCAAAATTATTTCTATTCGCTCTTCTAAAGGATACACCATTTTATACCATTAAGTGTACTACGATATAGTATATCTTATTACGATATTTCACACTTGACTGAATAGTACAATCTTATATTGAATGGCAGATAACATAAACAAGAGATCAATAGAGGACAATTTAGTTTTCAAACGGTACATGCTAATACAACTGGAAAACAACAACGATTTGCGTCAAAGAATTTTACGCAATAATATGCCTCATTCTAATTCTCTGTAAATATCTCCGAAACTAGTGCGCGGATAAAAAATAGTATCGTACGAAAATTGCTGGCCTTTTTACGTATAATAGGATCCCATAATAAAAAATATAGGTTTCCATTTGAAAAGAACGCAGTTGACCTTGAGAACGCCATCCAAATAAAAAACTGACACTGCCCCCATCTTTCCCCCTCAAAATCCTTGGACACATGGTTTACACTTTTTTAACATCTTTCATACTTTTCGAGATATTCGGCTGGGAAGTTTTCAAATGAACACCCTGTATAAAGAAATTATTGGTTCTGCTCGAAAATTAATATGACAGTTTTGTTTTAAATCGCTGATATTTGAACTCCGATAACTCCGTGAGAAAAAATCGAGCCCCGATCATTGAAAAGGTGAAGCCTTCACTCGCTGTGTCGGCGGATCATTTTCTTTTTTCTTTTATGATACCTCTGCATCATGCGCGATTCCACCATCCGTATAAGGTTGGGAAAGCCAAGATACATTATGGGACGATCGAAATCGATTTCGGGGAGCCCGTGTTCCGTTGTAGGAAATGTGGTCGATGCTCTCCGGACCTTGCGATTTTAATTATTGAGTTCGAATCAAGGAGGCCCGCGCGCGTCTCACGTACGACGACGATTCATTTTCCGTGGAACTTAAATGGGCGTCGCGTCGATGGCAGCAGGAGGACGACGACGACGACGACGACGACGAAGAAGAAGAAGAAGAAGAAGAATAAGGGAAGTGGAGCGGGCGGAGGAGCCGGAATTCTTAATCAAGTTTCGTTTTCGATCTTCTTATTCTCGTTCCGCCGGCCAGACAAAGCCGTAAGGCGGAGAGAAGTTATAGGAAATAATATATCAGCCGGTGTCGTTATGGTCGCCGAATATTGAAGTTTCGTCCGCGAACCATTTCGCCTAACCGGTCTACTGGCAGACCCTTTCAGAAAACTATCGTAATACCTCATAGAACTTCGAAAATATTAGTTTTATAATAAAGTTCGGACAAACTTCCTTCTCTCTATCTCTCCCCGTTCCCCGTTCCGCGCTGCGGCCTCTCTCGCGGACCCGGAATCGTGTTCCCACGCTCCTCCGAGTCATTCTCGTCCAAGGATTATTAATCATCGGGGGAATCGAGTGATCGTTTTGACGAGGAGTTTCTCACAATGCCGTGGCCCGGCGAATCCGTGGACCGTTCCACGCCGAAACTTCCCCGGACGATAAACGACCCTGTCCCCCTTCCGGTCCCGATGGTTCTAATTAAAAATTCCGCGGCTCCTTGCCCTAGAAGATTACGGGCGAGCCATCAAACGGAGAAACTAGAAGAAAGTCTGTTCCCGAAAGTAGGGGTAACCGTGTTTGAGACAGGAGACGCGTAAAGTCACCGTTTGCTCTCCGAGTCTCTCCGCCTCGGGAACGCCGGTAAGTTCGCCCATCTTTGCCTACCAAGAAAATACGCCGTTTCATTTTAATTAATTAAACTTCGGAACAAAGAGACCAACGGATCACTCTGATTTCAGTTTGAATTTTGAGCTTAGAATAATCTCGGCAGATTCCCTGTCCCGCTTCTTCTCGCATCTTTTCGTAGCTGCACTGACTGGTTGATGAAGAGAAACTACGGGAATTGGCAATTATTTCAAAATTCAACGTCAACGTTTTTTAATTACATAGTGTTCTTCGTGTAAATCACAAGTACGGGCGAAACAAATGAACACTAGAACTACCGAGCCCTAAACGTGACTTAGACTTATCCCTTTATAATAATAGCAAGATTGAATTTGCTCAGGTTTCATACGATTTTTATGGTAACATGTACTCGAAAGAATAGGTATATTAAAAAATTTCTCGTGAAAACGTTTTCATAGGTTCACTAATCGTGAAAGAAAAAATCATTCACCAGTCATTTTGAATGGTCCGGTGGTTCTAGTGTTAATAACGACATATTTTCGCCTGTTACGTGGACTAAATTGGCATTAAATAGAACGTAATTCGCAACACATTATGACGACAAATTCAATAGAATATTATCACAAAATTTGTTTAAAATCAAAATATTTGTGGGGACATCGTGGACGTTTGATAAATATTAACAAGAAAAATACTAAACATAAGAATGGCAAAAGGAAGACACCTGTAGTAGCAGAATACAGAATAAGATGCTACAAGTACAATGCAAATAGGAGCCGAAAATAATGTCAAATAACGTTATTCTAAATGCAGCAATTGCGTAACGAATCCACGCAGATACATACAAATAAAGATAAAGTCAAAGTAAAGCTCGCGATTTATAATATATTATAACGCTACACAATTTTGAGAAAAGCCGATTTATTTTGGTTTAAATGTTTGATGAAAGGTGTGTGAAAGGTGAGAGTTTTCAATTCAGGAGATCTAGGGGTAAAATTTTCGAAACAATTGTTAAAATGGTTCGACTCGAGATGGATCGGTTACTTTAGTTGCTCTTATTGTGAGCGATCCAGTATGAAGTGAGAAATGTGACGAAAGAAAGTAATTTAAATTCTGTGAAGAGCCTGGATGAATTTAGCAGAGTGCAGCTAGAAAAGCACCCACTAGCCACTATACCTGCGGCAGACTAGACAACCTATCGATCTTCCTGTTTCTGCAATGGTCCAATCAATTTTCGTCACACAAAACGTCCCCGACTCGTCAGCGTGACCCACCTGGCCCCGTTATATTTCGGGGAAGGCGGGAAAAGATGGAAACACTAAGGAAACAATATTATATTCTAGAATACTATATTCGTCGACTTAATAAAGGAATCTGCAAAATCGACGCAGTAATATTATAGCAATATTGTAACAGTGCCCTGTTTTGTGTATGAGGTAAGATGGTCACAAAAGACACATTTGGTATCATTATTCTCCCGAAATATTCTTGTTTCCTTCTTGTTTATTACTTCAGTAAAATATTACCCTTTTGTTACTTCTTTCTCCTTTTCCTAAGTTAGGTATACGAGAAACACCCTGTTCCTTCATTTATTTGTCAAAAAGTCACCATTTATGTTCACATCGTGCTCCAAATTCTAACATCTAACTTAATGATAATAACGTTCATAAATATATAAACAGAAACCTTAAGAAACTGCTTAAATGATTTACGGTTATTTGCCTGCTGACGTTCAAAGATGGCACTAAATAAGATTGCAATCGTTTGAAACAGAAAAGTGGTCACAGAACGTTTAACGACGTTCTAAACTAATTGTGTAACTGTCGGCGTTGCACAGTAGTTTCCCATCATTGTTTCTCTGTCAGCAAAGCAATAAATAATGGATCTCAAACAATAATTCCTTTGTTGACTAAATGTTGGCCTACCTTTCTCCTATTTAATGAGGCTACTCTATCAACTCCGATTTGATTCATTTCGACTAAGTAAGTTCTATATGATTATATTGACTACTATACGAATATAGTACATATAGTATTTATATAGAAACTATTACCATATGACTATATTCATTTCGGTTCGCCCGATTATAAATTTTAATTATCTTCCGGTCGAAAAAATCGAAAACTGCGACGACAATTCAATTTTTCGAAATGAAATTGCCAATTAAACCGGCTGTGAAAGTCATCGGAACGGAAAGGAATCTGTTTAAGCGTGTATGTTTCCATCCGCTCTCGGAAACGATGTATTTATGCTGTTCATAACACGCGCACAACGCCAAGGGACGCATCGTTGAATACGCGTCACGCGTAATTCAGCATAATCTTTTTAAACATTTTTCGGACGTGACACATGCACCGATCAGACATCGAATTTGCGAGTAAATTTAAACAAATTTAATCAGTTTAAAAATGATTCATTTGGACGAAGTAAAACCAATTTTAAATATCAATCTTGAAATATAAAAATGATGCGTCAAAAATGAGTTTGAATCAGATCGATTCCTATCCAGCAGCACGCATACTCGCTGCATTTTCACACTCGATTTTGTCGAAAACTTCTTCTTTTTGTCGTTTTACTATTTCATGCAGATTCGCCTCTTTTCGCGTGTAAAACCAAATGAAACTTCAACAAGCAGAATTTCACCGACTTGCCCCTGTTTTTGGATCGAACTATTCATTATATTTTCTTTTTCGGAGAATTCGGAATCCGATGTTTTTAAAGGTCAGTCTTTGTGTGAATTCTAGGTTGTGGAACTGGATTACCAATCGGACGGCAGTAACCGGTTCGATAGGAAGGCTTTGATTAAAGTTAAGGTCGTTCGAGGTGAAACTACGGTTCGCGATATTCGATTACCGGGGACATCTGTCGTGCTCTTTTGTGCCCGCGACCGAACCACCGCGGGTTTGTTTTCAATCGGTACACGGAGCATTTAAGCCCGATCGAATTGTTCTGGCGATGGGATCGTGTTATCAGGCTGCCTTGGTTGAATCTCACCAAAAGGCTACTCCTCGAACGATAATTACCTTTGCTCGTTCGGGCGACGTTAATACACTTACACGTTCACTTGTTTCCGCGGATATACACTACTCCACAAAATTAAAAGATTACTGTATACGAAGGCAGCGTTGAATGATTCCGTTGCCTTCTCTCAATGTGTACTAGGTAACATTGAGCACCTTGGATAGGGAATAGGGTAATTGTAGAAATAGGGTTTTGTAGAGTTCGTCTTGTCCGTTTGCCAGTTCGATTTGTGTCTGGTCTGTCTATCGTCAGTTCGGTTTTTTCGTGATTGGATGATTTTGTATTTAGGTAGGAAAATGTAGCGTTTAGTAATTGGACGCGGGTGCATTGGGAGGAGTTTTGAGTTCATGAGAGTGGGAGACTGTCAGGAAATTTCTTGGTTTTGTCTTCGTTCGTCAATGGCGTGATTTATTGTGGTCGTTCCGTTCGCCGTTTTCGTTAGTTCGGTCGCATGTGCTGTCTATCTGTCGGGGTTGGTATTGTCGAATTACGGTAGTCATCAATTAATTTTCTCGGTCGTTTGTAACTAATTTTCACGTGTTTTTTATGGTCATCCCTTTCAGATATGTCCCCTGTCGCCTGGAGGAACGATACGGTACGGTCGACCTTCGGCGTTGTCGTCGCAACAATTACCAAATTGTGGCAGAAAAATTGTAAATCTTCGAACGCCGTGAATTTGAAGATTGGCGTCTCCCTTCCAAGATGATTCCGTCGTCGTTTTATCCAAGTTTTAACGGAAAGCGTGCACACGTGCTACTAATAAATTATTGATGACACCCAGTGGTTTCGCACGGATTTAAGGAGGCGGTGCTTTATTTTACGGTTGCTCGATTCGCCGAAACCGCTCTCGGCTGGAAATTCTCAAATCGGTCAATTTCTACGTGGAAATTTTTCAACTGGCCGGTAAGATTACATTTTCACCGTGCGGTAAATTGATTCCGCGGCCTAGGAAGAAGACCGGAACCGGTGGCGGGGGCGTGCGCTTTAAACAGAGTGGGCCGGGCCGGGCCGGCCGTGTCGATAAAGTAGGCATTTAAACGCGTCAAATAAATCGTGCCGGGCTCAATAAATCTTCCGACGTCAGGCGGGCCGATCGGTGCACGTTTCCGGGCTATCCTCGAGCTGCGTCGGCTTTCAAGTCCCACCCCCGCGTTCCTCCCCGAGCATCACTGCTAAAACCACCCCCGTTACCTTTTCCCCGGATTCGCGAATATATTCCGGGGGCCCCTCGTCTTCGCCTCGGCTCTCCTCGCTCCTTTTTCTCTTATTCCCGTCGACCGTGAAATTGCTTGTCCCACGCCCAGCACGCTCGCCCTCTCAACGGCTTCCATCCCTCTTTTCTTCGCGTCCCCGCCGCTCTTTTAAATCATCTCCGAAGGCGTCGGGACGCGTGCAGGAGCCGGCACAGGGTGCGTAATTAAAAGTTCTCGTTTACTCAACAGCTCGGGTACAGGAACGAGACAGAGAGAGGGAGGGTGAGAGAGGGAGGGGGGTGCTGCGGCTAGAGGGTTCGAAGGAAGCCAGACTACCGGGGATGGAATATGAATCTCGTATTAACAAATTTATGAAATACCGCGATGATTTGAGCGATTCCTGACGATCCCAGAACAATAGAGCGGCTTCTTATGCAGATTTCTCGCCCCTCTATTCTCTTCTTCTTTCCAGCCGATGCTGTCTTTCTCGAGCTTTCCAATTACATCAACTGTAGGACAGTTAATCCTGCTCTTATTGTAATGCAAGTATAAGGCGATGGGATGGCCAGATTTATCTTCTTGGACTTGTCTTTGTTTTCAATAGGTACTAATTCTACAATACTGCCTTATATTTCTCCTCGATACACATTTCTACCTAACCTTTGTGCCCTTTCAATGATTTTGTAAAATCGGAGGAAAATTTTGCATTAAAAGGTCAATTTTCAAACTTACTTCTATCGCGGGATCTTCCACTTTTTTATTTTAGATTTCTCGATTTTGTACTTTTTTGTTCAAATCGTTTCAAATTATAAATTATAAATAGTACTACTACAGTTCAGTAAAGAAAAATTTATCGAAAACAGTTAATTTCTATGTATTTATCTGATTATTTTGAAAAGCGTGGAGTTACATTGCTAACAACAATTCCATAAAAGTGTGATTGAATTAATTCCAGGCCTAACCGGGGTAACTCGTAAAGAAAGGTTGCTTCTTTCGATTCGTTTCCGGCAAGATGGTGGGAAACTTTCTAGCGCAGCCCGGCACTGTTTTCGGAATTTTTAAATTCCAGGTGAATTCGGTGTCGGAAGTTTGCAAAACGGTAGCGCTAGGTTGAGTGGACGAGCGAGCGGAGAAGGGTCATTCGACGCGCATTGGGATGCGCAAGTTCGCGAGAACCTGCTGGCAAGATACATGGCGGCGTCCGTATGCAATTCCAGAACTTGTTAGCGCGAAGATGGCCAAGCGGAATAGGTCTGTCTTCCCGGCGGTAGTCGGCCTCCAGAGGATCCAGCCAATCAGGATCTTTATAATTAAGTTTTCTGTCTAATCTTCGCGATTGCCGATTAACCGGCATCGCTTGAACGGCCGCGTGGCTCCCATAAACATGGCAATAGTACAATTTCTGGAATTAAGCCGCGCGCTGACCCGGCCAGGTATCCCTGATGGCAAGGGCTCGCTGATGGAACCGGCAAATCTCCCAGGGATTCTCCCGACAAGCATCAGAACGTTCGTCTGTTTCCCTTTCCTCTTCCACTTCGTTCCTCTTCTGTTTTTTCCTTTTTCTCTTTCTTTTTTTGTTTTTGCATCCGCCTTTATCCGCGCCCTTCTTCGCCGTCCGACACGTCTCTCTTCTTCGAGAGGAGATCCCTCTCTCGAAAGCACCGTGTATTCTCGATAATCACTGTGTTTCCTCATCCTTCGAAAACGGTGTCGTCCGTCGGAATTGCTTTTGCTTCGCCGATCCTTCGATCCACTACCTCCCCGCAATGGCGTCCGTGGCATCGCCGATCGGGTTGAAAGTAATTACGAAAACCCTCGAGCAAATGGGCCACGCGCAAACAAATTTTCCTTGCTTAATCCGACGCTCGTTTCCATTAAGTTTTCGGAACGGATGCAACTGACGTGACTCTGCTCGACGTGTTTTCAAAACTTTCAACACAGGCGAAGAATCAGACGTCAAAAGGAAATCATGACAGATGAAAAAGTTATAAGAAACAATTTTGTACTTTTAGAAGCAATTCAGTATCTCCTTATGCGATTCTCGTCAGTTGCTATGTCTAAAAACTCTTTTACACGTTGTTTAATAAACAAAGCTTGAAAGGTGCCCTTTCCTGTCACAAACGCTGAAAATTGCACGTCTTTGCACGCGCATAACTTTTGAACTACTCTTCCCCTAGGATTAAAACTTGTGTTTTCGGCATTTCCTCGCTAAAATCTACAGGACTACAAAAAAGAAAGTTAAACATTTCTGGTTTCCCCAAGTAAAGTTTAGCCGTATAATATACTAGAATATACGATGAGGCACGAAAATATAATATAATATACTAGGATACACTATAGAACACTAGAAACAGTCACTGTCAGTGGTCGGTACGTTTGTTGTTAAAGCATGTTGTCATATTAGACAATTAATTTATCAATTCATATGTGCAAATATTAATAAACAATATTTTTATTTGACAAGTGTTGGTTGACAACTTGTGGCTTTAACGCATGTGGCTCTTCATTGAAAACGTTTGAAAATATTCCTTCTATTGACACAAACGTTCCCACTATGTACAATAATTTTAAATAAAGTCTGAGTTCCACGATTCGAATAATATTTTATCATAGTTCAATTTCTTCTAACATTGTGATCTCACAGTTGCATTTTCAAAGCCATTATAGGGATCATTATAGGGATTCAAACCAACTTGAACACAATAAGAACATTCAAGTATAGTCATTAAACTGTCGCTGTTGAGTAACATTCGAAACTCACGGAACGAAACTCGAGTATTGCATTTACCTCGAATTCGTAAGTGCATATTGAACATGATCCCGTCTCAATAATATCCGTTAGTAGTGTCAGATCCAGTTGTTGCAGAACTTTTGTGCGAACTGTGTATGCAAACTTGAAAGTGGAAATCTGCGAACTACGATCGCACGCTTTGATACCGTCATTACATCTCGGAACCTTTGTGTTCGATAAAGTTTCGGATCTGTGTATTATTCGCGATCGCACTTTGTAAATGGTCCTGTCCAAAATACCACCCATTAAATAGCTCCACCGAGAGTACAAATAATATTCGCGTTTACTTAGCAATTACCATGAATTTTGTGAAGCGACGTCAGTTTCCCACCGTAATGGATCAATATTTAGAAAATTCTTAGCTGAAGAACTCCATTTAGAAAAAGATCCGTGCTGCTAAAAAAAAATTCAGATGTTCTTTGTTCGGTTGATTTCGTAAGAAATTATTACTTTCCTCTACTTTTAATTGCAATGCTTCTTGTTGAAATATATGAATTAATCTAACACTACTTTTACTTTCTAAAAATAACGGGGGGTTTATTATTTCGATTTAAAGCGGATTCTATCATATCTGCTCGAAGAAACACATTTATTGAATAATTCCTCATAAATTTATCTTTGTATCAATAATAGTGGATTAAAAAATGTGGAATTCGTTATTTTTAATAATTAGTCTTCAGATTCGATTTAATTCGCAAAATTTTGAATATCACAATTCCCCGAACAGCGCAGAAGGGTTAAAACAATGCAAGCCCAACGCAATTTTAGCCAAAGGGCATCCCACGAGCACTCTCGATGTTATGTTTGCGAGAACAATCTAGCTCAATTGTTCACGAACATATTGTTCCACTGGCTAATGTATATAAATAACATACACGGTATTGCGGTAGAACTAGGCAATAATTCTGCTCACGATTCTCGATCGGTTCGTTTCATCGAAATTAAATTAGCGAAATGCTTCGAACGCGATTCGTTCCGACAACTAGTAGATACTTAATAAACAACGACGGTATTAAAACAGCACGCTCTTCGTGATCATCGGATTATAGAGCGTAAATGCAAACATAGCATCGTTCCACGAAAAGAGTTGAAACAGCAAATTAATATAGCGGTACTGAGACAGAGATAAATAAATCTTTATACGCTGTGTCAGTAATCACAATAAACGGATAGTTCATTAATTATAGCGCTGGAAATTTCATTCTGACTAGTACTCTATTTACGTTCACTTTAAGCGAATAGAGCAATATCTCGATAACGAAGTGACGAACACTAAAATTATTATTAGACTGCGGATCTTTATGCACAATAAAAATTTTCTACGTTCGTTGGACAAAACAGGAGCTACCTAAAGGAAAATCGACTTCGAAGATCCGTCAAGCTTGCGTGCCTGGCGTTTGCAAGAAGTAGAATCAGTAGGTCATGACCAGACACGTCGGACGATTCCTATTCAATCGCCCGCGTGTTCGCCGAATTTTCAAACTGGATTTTGAACAAAGAAACAGAAAATAAATGAAACGAGAAAAATTTGTTTAATATTTTCGACTTATTTTCTCACGTAGAAAATCAATACCGGGACACCCGGTATAGATTAAATTGTCAGAATGTGACGTTCACAATAGTCAAACTGTTTCATACAAAAATGAGTAACAACAAAACTTAAGAACCCGTCTACTGGCCTTAAATGGCTGACTCCTGGTACAACTACTCCATGAATGGAGTCACTATAAACAGTGTATAGTGTCACTATACGACGTGTATAGTGTGCCCATTAGACCGCAGCCAGGACGCCGCGTCGGTACGTATTCGAATGAACCGGGGAAACGAAAGTCGGTTTTCCCGGCGTCGATCTTCCGACTTTACTACCAACAACCGGCGCTAAACACGTGCCGAAAATCGATAAGCCTGTGATAAGCGGGCCGCGAGCTCGTTTGCATACTGCATTACGGTACGGTAACGCGTCCGCTCGCGGCGAACCTTTATGGATAGATTAATCCTCGGCTTAACGACACTTTCCTGGATTCAAGGTTTTAAATCCGACCGGCCCTTTCCTTCACGACCCTTTCTCTCTCGCAGTCAACCCTCCACCTCCTTATCGTCGCCATCGCCCCTGCCGGCGGCGACGGTACCATGGGAGCTTTCCGCTTTAAGGGGACTCCTCTGGTCTGCAACCTTGAAAAAATCGATTCTGCTTTGTTGCGTTTTTTTAAAGCACATTTCTCTAAAAGTATGTCTGCAGAAGCATTTGTTTAAATTTCTAAGAATAACAAAGTTATTTCTCGCCGGTATTTCATTACAGTTTTCTTTCGATGTAAGACGATGGCTCGGGACCGGCTACCGTCCTATTTCGGATGAAGAAGAAGAAGAGAATGAAATTGCACGTATTGAGGATCGTATGAGTTTATCCGCGCCGCTACGGGTCACGAACGACTCCGACATAGGAAATGATTGCGATCGGAGTGAGATCATCCTTCTAACCCGCGAAAATTTGACGCAATGATACGTGCGCCAAAATAGGAGGTGGTAGCTTCAGAGTGTCGGGCTATTGTAATTTACCGATTTGTAGCGGGAACGTATTTGGAATCCTGCTTTTCGCCGGCATTATCGCCCGGCTAGGGTAATTATGGGTTTTCGATGAATCGCTAATTCGTCGGCTTTCTACGCGAAATCCAGTTATTAGTGGCCCGCTCGGACGCCGGGTAACTAATTATCGGCGATCGAATTATATCTTTATGTCGCAGGGGCGCAGACGGGAGCTAGCGCGTGCGCATATTGAAAAGTGTCGATAAGCCGTTGATTGGGGGGTCGTGTTCCTCTGTCCACGTCGCGGACACGTTAACCGATTCGTCGTGCCTGCGGTTAGGCTCAAAACCGCCAGATTCCGGAAACCATCGACGCGTAGTCCGGATGCGAAAGTTATTGCGAGAAAAACGCAATAGTTGGAAACGAGGAATGAAACGGACATATTTCGTTTCTAAAATAATTTTGATTTTAATGAATTCTATTAAAGAACATTTTTTTTTTTTTTTTTGGTGAGATTTTGATAGAAAAAATATTGTACCTAGAAACTACTTTAAGAATGTTTTACTATCGTATCACTCGTACATGTGATGTATAAAAATATTGGAACAACCTAATATTTGTGCCCTTTAATGGAAAACTAGTATAAGCCAATATTCGTCTGTTTGGTACAACATAAAAATCATTAAATAAAATGAGTGTAATATTATTTTAGTGTAGCTTATACATAATTTATTATTGTGTTCCATAGAACTTTTACTGAGTTCCTCTCTATCCAAAGATTAACTGTTGTCAGTTGCACTATTTTTGCATTAAACGACTCATTTATTAGGAAAGGTAGTATGAAAGAAATGCAAACAAGGTTCGTACTGTGAATTATATCCACATATGTATCACAAGTAAATGACACGTGCAGTGTATTAGTTTAACTGAGAGAATTAGTTAATATTATACTACTATTCGTAATGCTCTCCAAGAGGATTGAAACTTTTTTAATATTGATAAACAAAATATCTACCCCTGTTACCGGCCAATTTTTATTTTTACGGTAAACCACCGTGCAACGCGATTGAAACTGTCAGTTTAAAAATAATGTATATAGTCTTTTTCAAATTTTTGCTGTACCTGTTCTGCTCGAAACTTAAAATGTCAGGAATAAAAGAAGGCGAAGTATGTGGCCACAAATTAATTTTCGGTGAATTCGTTGTTGTATTAGTGGTAACGAACTTATCCAATTACGTTTTCGGTTAATTGCACGTCATAGCAGATCTGAGAAGAGATTTCGATTAAATTCGTAAAAATTCTTCCTAAGTTTTTCATTATTTTTTCCCGTTACATATACGTCACGAGAAAATATTTTTTAAAATTTCGTACTAATCCACGAGGAACTATGTTTTTGACAGGTTCATTAAAAGGTTTCCGCTTCGAAACTTTAATGTATTATATGCCGGCCATGTAAATGCATGCATTTTTCGTAAACGACCTAACTTGGTTCTAAACGAACTGGTATTAATAGAGTATGCTCGGTCTCTAGATCATAAGTGATTTTCTCTCGCATTCCTTGTTAAAAAATTATACAATCGTTTCTTGTCTAGTAGTATCTTGTTTGTACTTCAGGTTTAGAAAAATTCAAGCAAAATAGCGTTGTCAGGCATTGTCGTTGGCAACAAGGTCGCCGAAAGATCGAAAACCAAGCGGCCAAGCTCGGCAACTCGAAAGTTGCTAGTTTCAAGTACGTTAAAAGTTTCAGGAAATCTTTCAAGGTATGATTCTTGTTTACCCTCGTGCTCAAGGTGGAAACTTCGCAAACCACTGTGTTCTTATCTTTGATAGAAGGCTTGCGATTCATCGACAGTAGACAATAATAACTATAGAACAAAATATATATTAACCAAACGTTTTCCGCATAATGGCGCTCCATCTAATCCATCATCATAAAGTGGCTACGTTTTCACGCATGAAATCGGAACTCACAACAAGCCCCTTCAAGTTCAACCAACTTGAAAGGAAAAACCGTCATCCTGAAAACTTACAAAATTTCTTTCGTAACCAATAGAATGCACCATTTCTAAAAAAAAATACAGCACTATTAACACTAACATTTTTCGAAAACACAGTTTTTGTAATATAATCATTTCCACATAACCTTTAAAGGTCCTCCCTTTCTTCTTAATAGGAGATATTGATATTTTAGCATTTTGTATAAAAAAAAACCATTGAAATTAAATTCTCCAAAACGTTGCGTATGTATTTATTATACTTTTATCGTGTTACACAAATTTTTTCAAACCGATTTGCTTACAAATACAATTTTTGTCGTCCGTGGACTAGGACACTCTGCGGAATTGCTGCACTGACGGTTGACATGATATGTGTCCGCCAGTTTGTTTATCTGACCTCAAAAAATCCCAGTTAGATTTTATTTTATACATGTACAGCTATCATTTCACCTACAATCAACAAAAACATATTTCTACTGGAAGGAACGAAATCATAACCGTTCATGTAATAAATTTCCGGAAACGAACTATTTTTTAGAATTAGAAATTCAAGTTGATTCGTGCAATATTTTTTTCTTAATTATGTTAACCACCTGCGAGACAGACGTTTCGAGAAACAACATTGTCATACAATATGTAAGACTGTTTACAGAAAAAAATATATATATTTTTATAATAAATAACGAAATATTTTTTTGCACATATTCCTTCAGCACGCCGTAAATTTTTACAACAAGAAAATTGAACTTTTTTATCTGCAGGACATTCTTGTCCTTAGAACCTCCTATGTGCAATCAAATTGACGAACGTGGCCAAGTGAAAGTAAACAAAAAAATCAATTGTCCGATGTCGGAAAATGGGGTTCCCCCTTAATAATTGTACCTAATCTGATGCGCCATTATCGTAATGGGAAAAGTTAAATTCGATTAACGAGCTAACCCGGGAATACTGATACAGGGTGGGTCAAAAGTCGCGAAGGTATTTAAACATCTAATGACTACTTTACTTCTTATTTTGCAGTATCATAGAAACTCCCATTCAATCCTCCGCATACTAAGCTCGAGCAATCGTCAATATATACAATTTTATTCCGACATAAGATGACGCTTTTTATTTCGAAATAAGAAAATCGCTATCCCCTGTTCTTCTTCACCATCCGAAGTAGGACGAAAGCCGGTCCCGACCCATCGTCTTATATCGGAATAAAACTGTATTAGCGAAATATCGGTGTAGGTCAGAAATGGCTCGCAGAAGGCCGAAGGTTAAAGAAGGCGTTGAAGTGTAAAAATCGAGTACAAACTTTTACAGTCATTCTATAAAATTCCACAATTTGTGTTCGCTATTCGGTCGTCGCTTTTTCCACAATAAATGTCCGAGGTCTCCTGTATAATATCTGGTACAAAAAAAAATTAATTCGGACACGTTCGCGAGGTGTGGGTAGCAGTGTATTTTTGAAGTAGATCAATCTCTGTGGCCTCGGGTGTATTTGCTGGGAGGTGGATCGTTAGATCGGGTCGATGGCTTGAATTTTTGGGGCCAGAAATTCGCAGAAATTCGCCCAAGGCTCGCGGATTCTAATCTCTCGGCGCGGCGCGGCAAAGGAGGGGACGGTAAAGGGGGAAACGGAAAAAGCCGCTGAACTCTGCTCATCGAGGACTCCCCCGGTAAGCATCTGACGAATCTTTATTGCGGCCTCGTTGAAATTCGAGACGATCGTCGGCGTCGATACCGTTTTACGTGGATATAGAGGTGCCTCAAGGTGATTATCCCTGACTGCCTAAGCTTGGTGGCAGGAGCCTCTCCAGGGGATTATCTCTCTGTCTCGACCTCTATACACCCTTCAGCCGCTGTCGATATTTCAAAGGTCTTATCTTCTCCTTCGGGAGATCCATTGGAATCGCGAACGGTCCCATGCACCGCCGGTTATCTATTGTCGGCTTAATTAGGTTACATTACACCGGTGGACATCGTCGACGCTTTTGCCCATTGTCTGGCAAGTGTTTAATGAAATGGGTCTACGCGATCGGTCCGCTTAATTGTTTGCCGTAATGGCCAACCGGTTTATACTAGCTCGTGAAATATTTATCCGACGCTCGCCGAACCGCTGCAATCCGGTCAGCGAGATCTAATTCGCTAATTTGTGGATTAGTAGTCCCGATTTTATGCGTTTGCGGCGAGAATCACTCGCAAGCGTTTCACAATATCAATCATCATTACGAACTTGTACGAATCACTAAAGACGGACATTTTTATTTAGCGTCTGTTTCATGCTATTGATGCAGTCAATTTTTTCATTATTAATTGTCTTGAGAATTATTTCATTTATTTTGCAAGACTCTTTAGAAATTGCATGTTACGGTATGTATATTAATTTAAAAATATTCTTTCGAATTCTTCAAAAAATTTTAAAAAAGTATTTTACTTTATCAAATTGAATTTATTCTTCCTGCCACCTTCTGTCGTACTTGTTTATTAACATTTTCCCAGTTTTTTAATCAATCGAAAAGATATAAAACGTTTTTGAAATTGATACTACGAAAACGTGAGTGGAAAATTTTAAATAAATATTTTCATAACTCTGTTCGTATCCAGAAAAATTGTATTTACATTTCGACTAAATTCACAGGTTATTCGATATAACATGCTCGAAGAATTCGTTCATTAGTTAAATTAAATTTTTGCATGTAAAATAATATAGAAGTAATATAACAGTGATGGAAGTAATATAGCATGGAATTCAATACGTTCGTTTCCATTTCAGACGTGGCTGAACAATTTTTTTATCGTATATGTTGTAATTACAATATAAACAATTATATCATAAATATAAAACCGATAGTTTTACGTGTAAACTGAGATAACTGAATTCCATATTTTTCACATTTAACGGGTAATTAGCATCGCACAGCGCATGCACATGAAGCATCGAAACTTCCATAAAGTTCTCCGGAGTAATACGCGCGAAATTCAAAACTGAAGTTTAATGTTTTCATTCTAACTCGTTATGTAACACGGGTATCATTTCAGAATACAGACTGACTTTAACGAGTACGTGACATGGAAATTTGTTATATCAATTTGTACGGGAATTTTACTAGCTGGTCTTAACTGCTCGACATCGCCAAAGTTTGTATTAATTTCCTACACTTGTCATGAAACATTCATAGCGTAACGTAGAGTTAATGGGTATCCCTTACGGTACAAGGGTGTATGCTGAAAATCATGATACAGTTCGAAATGGGGTGACGTTTCGCGCAAAACTAAGTCAACTGTTCTATTACGGGAACAAAGCTTCGTTCTCGAGAAAATCCACTATAACTAATTATCGATACACCTGGTTTAGGACGTTCAAGATTATGAACTAAAAATTTATAATACATTTTTCATTTATTTTGGATCGAAATAAAATCTTATACTCATGTTATCGACATTTGAGCATTAAAGTAAATGTAGACATAGCGAACATAAAATTTCTTTTTCTGCTAGAAAATTATGGAGAACCAAGAAGGACTAAACTTCAGCTTTGCAACCCAGAAATTTTTAACTTTTTTTTATATAATCCTGTAGATCTGGACGACAAAATGTCAAAAATCGAAGTTCTAAGGCGAGGAATTCACTGGTTCAAAAATTATGCCTGCAGAGTTTCCAATTTTACGAGTAAATTCTCTGGGATTATGAAATCAGAGTATTAAAATCGTCGGACTGCAGAGGCTCTCTAATGAACCATTGTATCGACAACCATAAATACCGTCGTAGCGGAGCGGCATCGGCGCGTCTCTAAAACTGTAAATTTGTGAACGTTTACAAAATCCATCCGTATTTAACAAGAATTCGGATATCCGGTCGTTGTACCGGGTTCTACCGTTCGCGAGAATTATCGACCGTGAGGAAAAACGCGCCTTCAAACAACAGGGCGATTTCGCGAGCACGCCCGCGCGCGACAGTGCGTGAATTAAGCAAACAACAGTGTGGAATCGGGTAATATGATTTCATCTCGCTCCAGCCACAGAAAGTACAATAAATCTCGAGGCAGTGCACGGGAATTTCGACCGGCGCGTACCGACCGTAAAACGTTTGGCCGGAATCCATTGAACGGTGCTGTATATTCGCGAACGATTCCGCTTAGGCGAACGGCAATAGTGTGTCGAGCACTGAAGTCCTCTCGAGGTCGTGGAACAATGAAAAAGCCGGCCTTTCGCGAATGGGAGGGCCACGCTGTTCCACCAACCACCGGTGTATAAATAATGTAATTATCTGGGGGAACCGCGGCGGTCAGACAGCGGCGCATGTCCGGCCCTGATAATAATTGTCATTAACTTGAAAATATGTGCTGGAAGTAACCCGTGGAAATGTGCCCGACCGACTAGCCTCTATCCACCCTCCCCCCATCCCCACCCCTCGTCCACGATCTCTCTTTCCCCCGTTACACCTTCCATTTTCTAGTTTTCAACCGACATCGACTTTCGCCTCTCTCCCATCTCTGCTCTCTTTTTTATCTCCCTCGTCGTTTCCTTTGCACCGGGCTCTCCCAATCTCTCTTGCCGATGTGCCTACTGAATTCATGCTCCCTGCCTTCCCTCTCGTAGACTTATGCGTTTTTAACGAGGTGCCGACGACCACGATCTCCGCTCTTTGATCTAGCGGATCGATAGTCCGCGGCCCCGTGAATAGATTAAAAGCCGAAGACTGTTCAACGGGGCTCGAATTTGAGCCGCGGAGAATGTTATCGACGATTGAAACCGGTGTCGTTACTGATGATTATTCCGGCGATAACGATTGCGCTCCGCCGAAGGCACTTGGCTTCTCTAATAGATTTTCTTTTTATTCAACATTTTATCTACCGGTGGCCTAGTGGGATTTTCGATAATTGTGCTCTACGAAAAAGAAGCTTAAACATCATCTTTTATTGTAGGAAACCGAGAGAGCGTCAACGAACGGGTTCCGGTATTAACGAGAGTATATTTTTGAAAATATAAAATAGAGGCGTGGGTGTAAAATAAAAATTACGTAGGCCGCCCAGTCGCCCATTTCTGTGTCATCAAGGAATAAGGGTCATAAGCATGTCAGTAACAGCTCGCTGAGGGTCTGTAAACGCTAGATACAAAAACAGGGTAATCAATTTCTGCCGACAAAATTTAGCTAGATTGAACCTTCCTCTTTCGAATGAGCCCTTTCCCAGCGAAAAATATTCTCATATAAGGACGAGAAGTTGGGGCACGTAAAACTATTTTTCGCCTACTTTTGTCGGTAACGTGGTCACTCTACCTTATCGCGAATCTACGGAGTCTTGGATGTTAAATAGAGCCTATAAAAAAAGTCCACGAACTCCTTCGATCCGCCGATCTGTTCCGTAAACAGCTTTCGTATTCAGCTGTTCGGATTGGTTTCAATCACTCGAACAAAATCGCAGCTACAAGTTTAGGGTGACTGTAGAGGAGAGGGATGGAAAGTTTTGGGCACTGGGGTTTCCGGCGAACGTCGACCGATACGTCAGGTGTCGCGGCGTTCGCCGGATATTCATTCTTCAGCTTCTTCCCGCGGCTAGGTCATCGATCGTGGGGTTGAAGTGGCAAAAACACGGCGACCGGAAACGTGTGAACCGTTTAATCATCTGGAGCAGAGGAAAGGGTCGGGAGGGGGTGGGGTGGGGAGCCAGTTGGCCGGTCAGATTAGACGGTTCTGAATTAGAGCGACCCCTTAGACACCGCCGGACCTCAGAAGACGACGAGCCAGGGATTTCGCGTCGGTCCAGTTTGTTGCCTAGCAACCGGAAACGGTCCTCCGGTCGTCCTCCGCGATTAATTCATTCGAGACGCAGATTAAACCGTCGGGTTACTTTCCATTGTTCGACTGCGCGATTAATTGTCAACGTCGCGGTGTCCTCCGAAGGCGAAGATAAACCGCGCGAGGTCTCCATTCACCGAACGATCAGAATGCGCGAGTATATCTGGCTGTGCCGGACAGATCCCGGCGAAATTAATCCCTTTCTACCGCGCTCGAGTCGGTTTCGAACTGATTGCCGAGGAGATGAATGTTTCTTTAATGGATTTACTGTATTTAGCGTCTGCCGCTTCCCGTTTGGCAAATTGAACAGGGTACGAGATCGTACGGGAAATAAAATAAGCGCACCACGCCATTCAATATACGAGCACTCTAATATCCGAACATTCCGCCGTGGAGATAGGCTGTTGTACAAACAGAACATCTCGGAGCAATAGGTTTCAGCGAGCGAACCCTGATCGCGACGGCTTGCAATTAGTGGGAATTTAGCAGATGTCGACAAATTTTAAACTTGTAATAATATCTTCATATTATAATAGGTGACCGAATTACTAGATTCTCTTGCACTATGTGACGTGCACTATATATCTGTTATGTTCAAAGTAAATACATTTTGCACACTGTGGCTCTAATAATGATAAATAAATAATGATAAACAATCACTACTGTATGTGATAATAATCCTTATAATGATCTACCAAGTGATTAGAAATCTGTCAAATTTATAATAAACTGTAAACTTTCATGATTATTATTGAAGAACGAATTTTTTTTCTGAAAGCATCTTGTCAGATTTCTGTAGATGTGGTACTTATAATTATGCATGTGTTCGATTTATTGTAATTTGATCATCATTATATTGTAAATGGTTGTAATTTTACCGATTATGTTGTTCCCTAACTGCATCACTTTACATTTCTCCCGTAATTTATGTTGTATTCATCCAAAAAATAAAAATCAAAAATAATCTTTTTCAGTATCTTCTCTACTAAATTTGAACACGAAGCAGAAATATTTCGAGTATTTAACTCTTTATTTTACGTATTTATTGACTGCTTGTAAATATGTCTGGGTATAGTTATTTGTTTCAAAATATCGCCTACTGTTCGCCGTTTTATTAATTATGTCTGGGTATAGTTATTGTTTGTTGTTATCAGAAGCGGGATTTAATAACGCAGGAAGCTGGCGGCGATAACAAAGTGTCTGATAGGACGATGGTCGAAAGCGTTTGAGCCTCATAAGATAAAGCGAATATATTAGTTTATCCTTTGTACCTCCCAGTGATTATTAAAATATATTCAAGTCTTCGTAATATAAAATTCTAATGAAGTTATAAGAGAAATATGTACGTGTAGGGGTAATTGAATAAAGAATATCGAGAATATAATAACATCGTGACTTGGAGAGACGACGGTAACAAAGCAGCGCTATAGAGTTACGAACGTAATACATTAAGGTTCTTTCGTTTCAAAGTTTCTATTAAAAGCAAATTTGCTCGGCAACAATCTTGGAAGTCAACAACTTCGGTAACTTAATTGTCGAACTTATACCGACTTCAGCTTTTACACTCTATTACAATAAAAAAGAAGTTATTAAAACACGATTTTTGAACATCACCACCATGTTTATGAAAATCAAATACGATAATACCTCCACGTGTACATGCACGCAAATATCGTTTATTTATTTATTTTGTTTTCTGCTACAAACTGCTACACGGGATCATATTCCTTTTTTTTTCGAGAAATCCATATGTAATCTTGATTTAGTTGAAGAGTCAATTTCTCAGCAGACTTATTTCTAAAGGATGTCAAAAGTTGTGCACAAAATTTGCTTTTTATTGAATATAAACAGGATATCTACTGAAATGGAGGGGAAGATTCATGCATACTGTCTGGCGTTTGAAAACAAAACATATATATTATATAGGTTTATATATATAGATATCGTTCGATATTAATATTAGATATTATTTATTTAAACGCTATCGTGTGCGACACAGGAATAAGTATTGAATATACTTTAACTGACCTCATATACATTTTTCTATATGTGTCCCAAGTCCACAAAGACGGTTTTGATAATTCGCAAAACTCGCTGCGGATCTCTAAAAGTTACTTTTGCCGTTCGATGTGTGAGGATAACCTCAGTGACAATTCCGAGACCTCCGAGTGTAAAGAATGGAATCTCGGCGGTGAAGAGTCTGCTGGACAAACTATTCGCTTTTATTGTTGACTAACTACCACCGTCGCCGAATTCTGCTCCGGAGGCGAAGATAATCCGGCCGGAGGTCTGGGATTTAGGCAAGCGACGATCAGAATGCGAGAGGATATCAGACGTGGGTGAAATCCTGGTGAAATTAATCTCGCTCTCGGCGGAGCGGGTGGCAGGAGCGGTCACGGCGAAGATTTTCGCGGTTTCTTCGGGATTTTGCAATATTCCGGGAAGTAGCCCGTTGGCCTTGCACCGCCTCTAGGATCGATGAAATGCCGGGCTGGCTGGTCTACGGTGGTGCATCAACCGTAATTAAAAAATACCGTGCGCTGCTTAAGTATTCCCGGCGTAATCAGCACAAGATGGAATTAAAAGTAATGAAAGACGCCCGGCGAATATGTCAACCGGACGCTAAAGCTTTCCGCTGTGGAAATCGTCACGCTCGCGCGACAACGTTATTCGACGCCGAAAATTCTCGTCTGGTCGTACGATCCTTCCTCTCGTCGGGCGATGCTTTTTCGAGAAATTCTACGAAAATTAAGACGAGCTAGAAAATATTCCCGCCTCTTAGCTTTCTCTTAGAAATGCTCGCGCTGAACAAAATATTAAATTTGTCCGAAAATCGTCTGCAGAATTTTACGGTCAGAAATACACGGTGCTATTTAATAACCAAAGGTACTCACGTGACTTTTGCAGAGCCAGCAGATCGGTAACTGCTGTATAATTCCCGTTCACAACCTTCAGCCACTGACTTTAGGTCCGTCTTAATCCGACGGGTCTTAAGTCTGTGACTAAACTCGTCACATTTTTTGCATGAATTCTGACGCCAGAAATGTACTTCAAGTTTTTGATTTAGTATTTAAGGCTTTATTCCGCAAAGAATTAAGACGAAATATAGCTCGATTTGTAACTGGAGATATTCTTTAGCGCGCGCTACCCTCGATTTCATCCAAAAAACTCATCCAATAGCATAAAAATGCTTGGACTCCACGGCATGCATATCGTCAATTTTTTGCCCACTTCTAACGCTTATATTAGCAAATATCTGCATAATCTCGTCAGCTCATGACGCATGCGCGCTATATTGAACCTTTGTCTTTCGAATGAGCCCTTTCCCAACGAAAAATATTCTCATATAAGGACGAAAAGTTTAGGAATGTAAAACCATTTTTCGCCTATTTTTGTCGATAACCTGGTCACTCTACCTTATCTACGGAGTCTTCCTTTCGACTACGATTTACTTTGCGGTTACGGCGATCAGGAAATTTATATTTATTATATGTCGCGTGTTATTTTATTAATATTTTATTGGAGAACTCCAATGCCTATTATTATATCGACAACAATAAAGTAGAATTTTATCATGGTGCGCAATACACAGGGTGTCTTATTATTTTCGTGCAGTATTGTGGCTTCCTCTCAGAATTGGTACACAGAGACGGAACAGCTAAGAATAAACCAGGAGTGCACGTTGTACGATGTGGAGAAGTTTCGTCGTTTCGCCGCAGAATTAAAAATCAAAGGAAACTTTAAACGATACGAAATGAAAGTTTTGCGCGGTGAAAAGGAGGAGCGAGATAGAAATGCTGTTTCTATTTTTGGAGATGCTTAGCCGGCTAAATGTATTGTTGTGTAGCTTCATCCTTCCTTTGAAAACAGAGCTGGAACAATAAGCGCCGCGAAAGTTTTTCGCTACACTGTGTGTCATGCTCGGGAGAAAAGAGTGCCGCTATGTTCCTAGGGACAGTTCAACAACAGCAAACAACAGGAAGAAACACTTGCTACCTGCTGCATTATCTTCTTCGTTTCTGGCTCCGGTGTTGTCTTTGAATATTGGACAAGAGGGGGAAACAAAATTTGTGTATTCAGTAATAGCGTAGAGGTAATCGATTTAGGTACTGCCAACAATATACATATACATATAAATCAGCTGAATCGCATGAACAAGGAATACTTTTAAACACATTTGTATGAATTATTCAAAACGTTTCTTCCATTTCTGTATACGGATGAATTCGTTTAGACACACGCTTTCATGTGATACAAAAAATATACAGCATTCCATTAAAAAAAAATGAATGTCACCTTCATGTCTATCAAATAGTATAAACAAAAAAAATTACAATTGTGTTGCATTTAAAAAACAGTACTACTACTTTTTCCCCTTTCATTTTTTTCTAATATTTACTATTTACAAGAAAAACGCTGGCTAGTAATAGCGTAAACACCCCGTATATACAGGGATAATAAAGCAGACGAAAATGAAGAATATAAAAATTGTGATTTCGGCTTAATTTTTCAATATTTAATTAATCACCAGACAGGTATTCGTAAACCGTCCGATTGGGTTATCCCCACGCATTTTCCGTTCTAGAGTAATCATTTTATTCTTATAAAGTAACATAAATTTATTCTTATAAAATATTATTCTTATAAACTATAACTTTACTGGCTAAATTGTGCGATGTCAAAGCCTAGCCATTGGGTGCGAGCGGGGACCGCTTAGGATACCTGACTGTCACGCGTCTCTGTGACGTAAGCAACGTGCACCTCTGTTGGTCAGGTTGCCGCATTTTGGGATAATTTTTAATTGTTAATAACTAAAAAATAAGGCCAAAATCGCTAACTTTTTATTCTTCATTTTCATCTTACATTGCCTTGCAGAACCACCCCTTAAATTTTCTTTCGCCTGTAGTCGAACCAATTCGAATGTTAACAAGTACGCTCTCGTGAATTTGACAAGAAAAGAAAGATAGATCATTTGGCACTGTACGCTATAATAAAGATATTAAAGTCCCGACCAAGCCTCAACCTCTTAAACACTTCACGACCACGAACGAGTTATCTCGCGACGAAATACCGTTCGTACGATGACCGCACACGAGTTATCTCGCGACGCAATGTCGTTTACGCTATGACATAGAGGAGTTATCTCGCGACCAAGTTTTCGTTCGTATATCGTCACCGATGAGCTATTGGGATGATTATTCGGACGAGAGTTTTAATTTGAAAATATTTTTAGCAACAATGATGTTTATTTGTCTTTTACATCGACGCTACATCGACGTGGCATCTCCATCTACTGACGTGCAGAACTACTTGCAAACGAAACTTCGGCGCAAGATAACTCGTCTGTGGTCATTGTGAGAACGATATTTCGTCACGAGATAACTCGTCCCTGGTCGCTAAGTGTTTAATGGATACGAAACAGAGACCAGGCATTATTATTATTTTCTCGCGCGCAACCAACCGGAGCGTTAACGAGGAAAACGTAGCAGAGTCTCCTCGGCGGGCATCGATCGAAATTTTTAATCGCGGTAGATGCAGCTCGCTGGCAGGACTCTTTTTCCATGAGATTCCTTTTTCAATCTCGGGCTGAACAGAGCCGATTGCCCGGTTCGCTGGCAGCCATCTAGTCCTCGCGGGGTACCTATATAATATATACACGTATATGTCGATTATGGGCTGAGGGGTCCAGCTGGCCGGCGCGGCGCGCGGATATTTCTCGTCGAATTTGAATTTCAAGCTTCGCTGCGCAAATAGATTCAATTTTTAACGAGCCGCGTTGTCCATCGCGCGCTTTCTACCCGGCTGAATAATGTTACAGCTCGCGGGCCCGCGTGTCCCCCATAAATATAAATGACCGTCGCTGGCCACCGAGGATTTATCGATCGCGGTCACGGATTAGAGCGGAAGATTCTCGAAAACGATCCTCCGACGTAACGTGGACTGAACCGAACTGAGCCGAACGAAAAAAAAAAGAGAAATAAAAAGGAGTCCGGAAATTGAATGGTAAATCGGCCAGGAAAATTGCCGCGATCAGCGAGAGAGAGAGACGATTTGGGGGGCTGGAGCCAAGGGGGTTCGGCCAGGATGTTCGCGGACAGTGACAATGTATGCGTGATTTTTGATCGATCGGAGAAAAATTCCCTCGGATTTCGTTTCCCGCTCGCGAAATCGTTCGCATGCAATCGTCGCGGTCCGATACCCGCGCCGCTTCGTTTTCGTCCATTTTGTTCCGCGAATAAAAGGCATCGGCGAAAAGGTTGCGTCGCCCGGGCAGATAAAAGTGGAAGACAAAACGTGACGCGTATCTCGTGAGTGGGGGGGGAGGGACAGCGACGAAGAATATAACCGGGTACGCACACGACGAAACATACCACGAGGGTACGTGTACTAGGAGAAATCGGCGCGGCGTACACAGCTGCGTAATGTAACTCTGTTTGAATTATTGTGCGAGATCGATAACGGCCGGCGGTCACGTTAAATTCTATTGTTAGCCGGGAAGGTTTTTAATGCGAAACGGAAATGAAAAACGTGTGCAGCGGCAAGAGTGAAGGGTTGGTACGGCGAGGAGGGGGAGGGGCGAGGGCAACTAAAGAATAGGGAGACAGAGGGTGGGACAGAAAAAGCCGGGGGTGAGGGTGGAAATGGAAAAATGCCGGCGGAATTCGCGGGAGCGAAATGAGCAGTCCGGGTTAGAATTAAGGTAAAAGAAAGGCGGGAACATTATCGAGCGGGTCCATAAATTCTAGAAGATTAGTCCATAGCGAATCTTCCCGGTCCCCGCCGGTGTCGACCGGTATTATAAGCCTTTGGATACTTAAAACCTTTTAAACCGCTGAGTATAATGGCGGCCGGGTAGGAACCCCGTCGATTTAGATTTTATTTTCCGTGCGGCCAGCGAACCTTTATTTTTCGTTTTTCCATCGAGGATACGGCCCCCCCCCCCCTCTCTCAATCTCCCTCCACTTTTTTCCTTGTATCTCACGCGCAAGCCGTGATAGCGAATAGCGCGCTCAAGGGAACCGACGTAAGTTAATTAAAACGCAGCCCCCTGGAAATTACTCGGCCGGCGTGTATCTAAGGCACGTAACCCGGCTGGAAATTAATTAGCTATTAATCCCGCGTAAATATCGTTCTCGCATAACGATAGCCGCCGGGTAGAAGGAATCAACGATCGAACAATGCAAGAAGGCCGCCGGACATTATCGAACTGGGTTAATTTTTTAATCAGTTCTCCGCCCTTGCCGACAATGGGGGAACACAGTAATAGGATTTACCATAACACCGGTATCACCTTTTGCCCGGTTAAACCGGCCGCATTCTTATTAATTATTATTAACGCCCTTAAGCAGGCCGGCGCGGCGCAGGCCGCTGGTAATTTCAACCGCTATTAACTGAGCTACTTTTCGCGCCTTGTAATCTGCTCGTTTATTCCCCGCGTAAATGTTGCCCGGGATATTTACGGGACAAAAATATACCTGTGTGAAAAACTTAGGGTATCATTAATACGGACCACGGAAGATATACAACGGCCGCGGACGTTTTTATTGTTTCGTCCGCGTTGCAACAGTTCGTGCTCGATTCGAAAATCAAACGCAAGCGGTTACAACTTCAAGAAAACAGTTTTGGCAATCTCTCATAAGAGTCACTACCAATTTCTGTCGTACAAACTGAGGCATTCCTTTCTAAGGAAACTAAGTGGTGTTTCTTCAAATATGGCATGCCTAATCAACTGAGTTGATTTTCCAGGTTAAAATCATCGTTACGAAATTTTCCAAACCAATCTTTAACTGTTTAGAGAGCGGGAACCCAAATGAACGTTTTGAAAGTCCGAACACTCATTCATTTCTGAAACTCATATAGCACATGGAGTTCGGCTACAGGTGGCAGAAAATTTAAGGGGTGGTTCCCCAAGACTATATAAGACGAAAATGAAGAATTAAAAAAATTGCGATTTCGGCTTCATTTCTTAGTTATTAACAATTAAAAATCCGCCTAAAATGCGGCAACCCAACCAACAGAGGTGTCTTGGAGAACCACCCCTTAGATTTTCTCCTACCTGTAGTCGGGTACTCTGTATAGCATGGCGAGAATATTATTTTTAAATCGATGTCCATAAGTACTTAACCTTTAATGGTCGACGAATTTTCCCAAAGATATCACGCTAAACAAGACTACTAATAAACAAGACTATTAATATACTATTAATATCTAGAATCTGAAAGTATCCATGAAACTTGCGAAGAAATCTAATTAATCGACACATTGTGCTAACGTATGCGAAACTAAGAATCCTCGTACCTGAAGAGTTAATATAGCAACTCTAAAAATCGTGAACGAGCTTTTACAATCATCCACTAATTCGGGGGAGTAATTCTTTCGACGAAAGCCCAACGTAGGCGAATAGTGACTAAACTATCGGGAGAAATTCGATCCAAAATCCCCGTGGAACCGCACGCCATCCCATCGGGTCGTATAAACCATTAATCGGCAAGGGCGAGGAAGGGAGAGAAACAGGAAGGAACAGGCTCGGAGATGGGAATGGAGAAAGAGAGAGGCTGGTCGAACGAGTAGATAACCAGATAATCCACCGAATCAGCAATTAGCGAGCATTCGAATAATTAACGGCTACGATCTACCAATAAACCTCGGCGAGACAACTTTGCAACGATTCTCGAACATACAGCCCGACTGTTTGCATCGATCGACGCTCGACGTACGTACGTGTTCCGGTTTTTTTCGAAAAAGAATCGCCATGCTTAGACGCCACCTATCTGTGATTGTGTATAATCAGATTATCTCGGAACTTCGCGATTATCACATGTTGCTCAAATCAAACCACGATTCGCCGATAAGCGGTTACGATCGATTTTCTAACTTTCCAGTTTCTGTTCCGTTAATGTATTGACGTGTCAAGCGTCGATAATCTTCGAATGTCGAACAAAGATTTGCAACTATAAAAAAAAATCACTGTAATAAATGTCAAACAAGGAATTTATAGATGTTCGAATCAAATGAACGAGTTGATTTTATCGTCGGCGTGCTTTGCGAGCGTCGAGAAATACGGTTTGAAAAGTTCTCGCTGGATCACGCGACGGCACTCGTCGTCAGACGACCATTCTTTCGGTCACGGCTCATTCCTTTGCCGATAGCCCGACACGTTGCTGGCATTGTTTGGTGAACAGCCATTTATTAGTAAATGCTCGGCGTACATAGACGAACGAGAAGCTCGCTCGGTACTCTGCGATTGGATCGCCCGTAACCCCTTCGAGGACCGCTCATTGCTCCCTCTCCCCCCCCACTCACCCCGTTGGATTTCGCATTATGAAAGTTCAAGCGCAACTTCCCCGACACGGCACGGCTCGCGAGCACACAGTCGTTGCTTTTAACGGTCTATCGAGCACACTTAACCCTTCCAGATTACGCACTTTTATCCGCTCCACTGTCCCGTCGCCGACAAACGTGATCGCAAACGTCGTAACGAACGCCAGCGATCAAACTAATACCACGCCTGATCCGGCGAAATGGTTTCTGCGAAGTGTTCGCGCGCCTCAATCGCACTCTGCAAACATCTATTGGCTGTTCAATATAAATTCTTTCCGGTTTTTGGGCTAAGGATTCATCAACGCTCTCACTGGCAAACTAAAAATCTCAAAAATTCCATAAAATAAGTTGTTGAATGAATTAAAAGTTGAAAATAATTAAATGTATGATATTGAGTAGTCCTCCAGCTTTCTTGCATTTTGCCTCCCTCCTTTTACACCTCTTCTACCGATCCATCTTAGTGGGAATCGATTGTTTAACCACTGGCGAACTGGTAACGTGTAATGCGGAGGAGCACCATCATGTTAGAAGTACAAAAGTTCTTCATTTTAACAAAAAAATTACCCTTTTCATCTCTTTGGTTTTCAAGACTTTCTGTTGTGAGTGGATCAATGATGTCGTCCACTAAATTTAAATAGAGATTGCCATTCAAATTTTCTTGGAAAAACAGAGGACCGATAATAGCATTTCCTAAAATGCCTGCCCAAACATTTATTTTTTCCGGCCATTGAGTATTACTTTCTCCAATAAGATGTGGATTTTCGTCACTCCAATAACGACAGTTATGATGATTTACAGCATCGTTTAAGAAAAAAGTGCATTCGTCACTAAAACAAATGTTTTTAATTCGATTAGGAGTGACGTTGATCATATTTGTTAATTCCCCACAAAACTTAATCCGCCTACCAAAGTCATTTTCTAGTAACTTTTGATGCAACTGCATTTTATAAGGATGAAACTTGTTGTGTTTAAGTAATTTGTGCACAGATCCCACTTATACACCAGTTACCATTCCAACTTTTCGAATTGAACTAGTAGGATTCACAGTAAACTGTCCTATCATTTCGATTTTATCAGCTTCTTTTATGACTTTTGGCTGGTTTCTTTTTAAAGTCACCGATCCTGTTTCCTTAAATGTTGCAACTAATTGTAACACGTCCGTATGAAAGTTCTACTCGTTCTCCTAATGAATACATAATTTTATACAATTAATTGTAATACGATATATTATCTCTTATTACGATGATTCGCACTTGACTAAATAGTACAATCTTATATTGAAAGATAGACAACGTAAACAAGAGATCAGCAGAGGACAATTTGTTTCAATTTGTTTGTTTGTTTCAATTTGTGCAATTTGTTTTTTTTCGGATTCGTTTCGTTTGTTTTGGATCGTTTTGTTTTCAAACGGTACGTGCTAGTGCAACTGGAAAACATCAACGATTTGCGTCAAAGAATTTTACACAATAACATGCCTCGCTCTATTTCTGTTTAAATATCTTCGAAACTAGTGCGCGGATAAAAAAAAGTATCCCACGAAAATTGCTGGTCTTTTTACGTACAATAAGATCCCATAATAAAAAATATAGGTTTCCATGTGGAAAAACAAAGTTAACCTTGAAAATGCCTCCCTCGGAATCCTTGGGCACATGTTTTACACTTTTTTATTATCTTCCATACTTTTCGAGATATTTGGCTGGAAAGTTTTCAAATGAACACTCTGTATATATTGTAATAGTTAACTGTATTCTACTTTGTTTCATTTCTCGTAAAAGAGCTCAAAATATTTTCGCAACTTCTTTAATCTTCTACAAAAGAGCTTAAATGAATAATTATGAAATGTTTACAACAGCGGGGTATCGATTTCAGATCAAACAGTTGCGCCGCATTCAGCCGGACAAGTAGAATAGACCTCGGGCTGGTCAGACCAGTAAAATACGACGCTACGGTACGTGCTTGGATCGCTTAAACGAGTAGAATCAGTTGCCGCCGGTCGGTGCCAGTAGAATAGATCAATGTCTATTGAAGCGAACGGTACGATCTCAGCAATTGAAGCTAATTAATGCGACGTAGAGCATGACAAGTTAATTAAATTAAAATACATCGTGACAATGACATTTTCGAAACGATTTACAGTTATAAGAAAAACTTTGCAACGTCCTGTCCGCGAAGTAATTCAATTGCATCGTATTTTAAAGCCGAAGCTGCCTTCGCCCCGACCACCGTCGTTCTTGTTTTTACCAGCTAATAGGCATTAGCTTATGACCGCGCCTCGTAATTTTCGACTTACTGTCGGGACTCTTTCACGTTTCTTCTGGCTGGCTGTTGGCCAGATCTGCTTCCACCAAGTTACCCGAGCCACGAGACTCCGCGTGGCGAAGTTCCCTTAATTACGTTGAAATTAGCTGGAGCCAATTAATGCGAATACATCATCCCGCTGAATTAACGCTAATGTCCGGCGGATTTCTTCTTCGCGATAACACTAATTCCGCAAGAGTGGCTCGGATCGTCTCTTTCTTACGAGATCCTTACTGAAAGCGCCACAGAAACTCTCTACACTAGCGATGAGCACACGTTCCTGTCTGCGAAAAAAATTAGAGCCTTTTCACATTGACGAGCGACACATGAATCTTGACCAATTATAGTAGAACAATAACCCATTATATTTTTATGTTTCACGATCCGGAGGCTCTAGAGACCCCTTACCATTCCGTGTCACATCATACTTTATCGACCAGAACTACTATTGTGGAACTAATATCCCTCAAAGGCACTCTTGCTGATTGTTTTGTGTGCACGAGACACCCCATTGCGAGATCTCAATCTTGACCGGAAACTAATAGGCATGCATAATGCAAATGCCGAGTAAAAAGTTTTCAATGAACGTCATGTAAATTTGAAAGAGATTCGAAAGCTCTCCTGACGTTTTTACGGTGTCCGTGAATTATGAAAGATACTTCCAGCAGCTACGAAGGACAATGAGGACACTTAAATAGCCTCAATTGACCACGGAGGCCCAGCAAGGATTACTTACAGCTTCCGAGTCCGACAAGGCTCTCCAAATAGCCACGAAGTCATTCAAGACCTTCGGAATCCCATCAGAGCCCTTCAGTGGCTCCTGAAAGACCCGAATGGCCCGGAATTTGGTTAAATATGGATTAAATATAAATTACGCTCTACTGACTCCAGGTTCCATCTATTGCAAGCTCTCATTCACGTTAAATCACGATAAGACTCTACCAATCTTTCATCAGGCATGCTTGTTTAATTAAATATTAATTGACGAACAAGATTCTACTAATCCTTCGCTTCCTTTCGAAACTTCCTGCTCGATTAGATTTAAGATAATACTTCTGTGCCTTGCCATTAAGCTGCCTACACACGCTGGAACATGTTTGCGACGTTCCATGCGTCAACTCTTATCTTTTACGAAGCTGCAATCAGTTTTAATCTGCTATCTCGCTAATTAGTAGGTCTAATCTGATGCTAACATTCAGACGCGCTTTTTTTAATTGGATGGATGTCTAGCAAAAGGGCGTATGTTATATTTCGTAAAATAAGAAAGCGTAAAAACAATTCGTTGCTCCATGTAACAATGGAAGCTAGTGTATCATTCTATAACGCAGAACCTGAACTGCCATTGTCGAGCATTAAAAACTTTGCGAAAGTAATTTGCTCATCGCATTGGCACTCGTCGTATGGAAAAATCCATTTCAAAAATTTCGTAACATACATCTTTCTTCCTGACATTCATTTAATTTTCGAAATTTTATGCAAATCTGCCTTATTTAACCTTAGATTTTCATTTTTGAAAAACGAATTTATTTAATCATCGACATTTTACGAATGTCTATATTTAACACGGAGGAACAAATTAAATTGGGAGAACGAGGAACGGATGAAGGTTAAATATCGAAATTCAATAATCGCACAGCAAAATTAAAATTTTGATTGAAAGACAAGATTCAAATTTTAGATATAGGTTATTAAAAGACTGTAAGTATCTGTGTCAACCGCAGAGTAACTATAACATATTCGAGCGTAAGTCGGTTTCGGTGACCAATCACTCTGGATAGAAGCGTAAAAAAAGAGAATCAATGCATACAATGAATCAATCAGTGTATTTCTTTTAATGAAAATTGCATACAATGCCCGTATCTCGATGAAGTGACGGGAGTTCAGTTTTTAATCAAATACGTAATCACATGCAAATCTCGGGCTGACTTGTGTATGTTCTTCCACGCTATTTGATGCAATTTTTCCAATACGGTTTGGACATCATGCACCAGTTAATATCCGTTAATGCAATTATGGCCCACGTTTCGTGCGTCGAATACAAGCGCGGCGCCCGCTTCGATTTTTCTACAGATGGAAACTTTATTGTTTCCTGTGGCAGCGATACTGTGGAAGCTTCGAAATATGTACCCGCAAGTTTTGCAGTATTTCTAAATTTGTGTAGTCTGTATAATCATTAGTTTACCACTAGAATTACCAAGTATTAAACACTAACTTAAAAAATAACATGTTTAAGCGGGCACAGGGTGATTCCTTATGGAAAAATTGCAAAAAAGTAGAACATAATGTTTTCATCCCGTTTTCGAGAAAATCGATTATGAAAAATCATAATTGTAATTATCTGACGCGTCTGATCATGACCAGCCAATTCTACTTTTCGCATATACAGTAAAGTCTCGATCTAAGTCCAATCCTCGCGTCCGTGCCGTGACATAGATCGTGTAGGGCTACTATTTTCTTGTGACCGCGTTGACCGCGCCGAACGTAGACAAGGACAGCGCTCGATTAAGCCACTAAATATAGTTCAGTTTAGTATCATTTTCAAAGATAAAGATGTACAGGCATACAGACCAAGATTCATAAATAAAATGCATACAAGAAAGAAAGGAAAGAGAAACGAAAGAATATACGGTATTGAAACATGTGGGAATAAAACGAAAAAATAATTAATTTAATGGCTTTGATCAGAAGCAACATTCTTAGTTCGTAAGAATACTGAGGATACGGGAAGCACATAACAGAAAGAAATGAATGGGAAAAATAAAAATATATAGTATTGAAAAATACACGAGTAAAACAAGACAGTCATTAATATAATGATGGCGCTAAAAAATAGAATTGCAGAACAGAGAAATACAAAGAATTTATGGGTCCAAGTAGCATTAAAAATGAAATGAAGGGACACCGCGACCAGTTTAAACGGTAAAATAATCCCCAAGATAATCTTCGCAAGAAAATAATAACGAAAATATACGAGGTCTGTACACTCTGCATTATGAATTTATTACCAAATTAAATCCCATGATGAATGAAACTGTTTGATTAATAATGCAATAGAGCCTCAATTATCCGAACCTGCGATATTAGAATTCGTTACTGTCTGAATGCCACATGCCACATGCTACATACAAACAGTTTACCATGAAACAATCCATATGTAACGCGAATTATTATGCATCTCAATAAAGATTTACGCTGTAACTACGTAATTGTCATATTAAAAACACACGTGTTCTTAGCTCTATACGCTCCTCACGAATTGTAATCATGTTACAACACAGTCATACAGAAATAAAAAATTGTATAGTGTCTCCAGAACCCAAGAAACGTATAAGTGTAAACTTATAATATTTTATAGTGCTTTTTAACTAGCTATAGTAATTGCATAATGTGCATATTTAACCACTATAGTGTCCAGGAACAGACTGGGAAGCTTCGACGAATACATAGGTTATGTGGTTAAACAAATTTCGGGTATAAAAGAATTTAAATTTCAATAGAAAAACGCCAGATCTCGAACGATTAAACATTCTAAATCCAGCAGATTTTTCCCCCAAAAATGAATTGTTTTTCCATATTTGCGCACGAGAACTTTACATTCGCTACGTGGACCAGTTCTCAAAACACTCGGGAAGTTTGTCGAAGATAGCTCTGCGAAAGAAGCGGAAGAAATCTTGGAGGGTCCTGGCCGATGCGTTCCCCCAAAAAGGAAGCTCAACTGAAAACTCGGCTACAGGTCGAAACCCCGAGGAACACGAACTCCCAATATTTCCCTTCCGCTCCTATTCCCTGTATACATTTGCATTAGTTTAATTAACCTCTTCCCTCGCGAGCTTTTTCCGGTGTTAACGATCTAAAAGTTGGAGGACCCATCCGAGAGAAGCTGAACGCATTTTCCTACCTGATCTCCTTAATGAAATGAGTTTGAAATTGATCAAGCACTAGAACATCTAGTTTGAGACTGCCGCGAGACGGAGGGATTCGCTATCAAAGAAATTAGCAATTTCATAATTGTTGACCGGAACATTTTACACCGACAGGGCAGAAATTTCGTCGGGGAACGCGCATCAGAGGTTCCTCTTTAAAACACTGTCCCCCTGTTAGCGTCGTTCTTTTTCGCGGCGCATCCCCTCTTTCTACCTCTCCCCCCTCCCCCCACTCTTTTTTCTCGGGCTACCCTTTTGTGGCTCGACCTCATTTTCAAATTCCGCGTCATCGTGCAACAACGCGTAGTAGGTCTTTTAGCGGTGGCCTGTGCGCCGACAGTGCAGTCGGATTCCTTTCAAACGCGAACAATCGTATCTACTAGCAAGACCCTCGGAAATCCGCCGCTCAGAAATTTTTCCATTCTCCTGAACCGCGTCAAATGCGATTAGTCCCCTCCACCATCGTGGTCCCTGAGACTTGCGACCTCGAATTGAACGATCACGAGCGCGGCGCACGCAACGCCGCGTCAAAGCCGAGCCATTTGTTCATTCCGGCTGGAAAGTAATTAGCTTCTTCCGCTTGCTAATCGAAAACTTTTATCGTCTTGTATTTCTATCGGATTATTGATATCACGGACATGGGAACGCGCGCTTTGGAAAAATGTCAAAATCGGTTGTCATGATTCGTCGGAAATCAATCTCTGCCGGCTCTCGTCCGCACCAAAACAAGGAATTCGAAAAATTGAATTTGAACGTTTCGGAGCACCAGTAATTTCTTTTATAGGAAAAATTTTGCTAAGAAAATACAGCTACTCGTTAGTATTTTATATTTATTCTGATCTGATATGTTTCTTGACTTTTCTATGTAACATTTGGGGGACCCATAAGTAATCAATTATTTTGAAATGTAAAACTAAAAGCAAATTTTCAATCTCCCTCTTATAGAAATCCAGGGTTCGTGATGCAAAATATGACTCAAAGTGCCTCCTTACATCTTCTACAGAAGTGAATGTTTTATTTCTTAAATAACGCTTCAGAGATCTGAAAAGATGATAGATGGAGCAATATCCGGTGAGTACAGGGGATGCGGTAAAACTTCCCATTGCATTTCTTTGACTTTTTCCTGAGTGAGTTTCGCTGTATGGGGCCAGGCATTGTCAATTTGCAGTATTATACCTTTTCTGTCGACTAAAGATGCCCTCTTTTAAAATAGTTCTGGATACAGCCGATGTAATTTCTGACGATACAACTCAGCAATAACTGTTTCTCCAGGTTTCAACAACTCAAAGTGAATTATGCCACGGCAGTCCCACCAAATGCAGATTAAAACCTTTCTAAGTGATGAGCTAGGTTTAGGGATTGGTATTGCGGTTTGATTTGCAGAAAGCCATTGCATTTTTCATCTCCGATAACTATTCTGCTAAGAAATGGATTGTTGGGATGACGAGGTTAGGAGATAAAATGTTTTTATTTAAACTCCGCAACGGAATAAACGTTGATCAGTTTGGTTAATGTTGTTCGCATATAATGCAATTGTGTATTTGACTTATACACTGAAAGTATGACTATCGGTACTTATTGTTAGAATACAAATGTGGGAGCTGTTACTGGCTCGATAGACTGGTTTGAACTGACGGTTCCTTCTTCCTGCTTAGGCCCTTTAATACCGAAAAAGGCGGCGTTCGAAGGTGCAATAAACCGCAGGTCAAAAAGGACTTCCCTCTTCCAATACTCCAACATGGATCTCTACGAAATCTGGATAGGAATGAAGTGCAAATTGATCGACGAATATTCTTGTTGGTCTCAGATAATTGATGCGGTACCCATATTGCTTGCCTATATGCCTTTCCCATTTCGTGTAGATGCCTTTGTATAGTGAACCATGTGGACCCAAGGCTTCTCGATAATTCTTGTATACTTGATGTAAATACCGTGGTTGATCTTTCGATCGTTCGGCCTTGTACGTTTTGTTGGCACGTGTGTGCCGACTATAGATGAAAGGAAAAACAAAACTCGAAGGACCACCTTTTTTGCGTTGCCAAGAAAGGACTACTTGTATGTTTTAAATACGAATTCATTCACAACTGACTCAGACGAGTAATGGAGTAACGATTACAGCAAAAGATGACCGGTGAAGCGAAGAAACGAGAGTCATTTCTGGTTAGAGCAAATGCGTAGAGGAAACCTCGGTTCTCCCCACTCCTGTCTGAATTCCTCCTCCAGAGGAAAAGTCTGAAGGGTGGGAAGACGCAAGGTGGGAGGCGAAGGCTGGCCCAAGTCGCGATGAAGTGCCTCCGAGAACACGGCAAGCATGAAGGTCATGGGGATGGCAATAAAAAATGGAAAACCTCAAAACGTTTGGCAAGGCCACGCGAGGCTTAACCGAGCGTTGATCCGAGTGCAGGCCAGATGTGTACCTGGCGACCCTAGTTGCAAACTACGATTTACAAAGCCCGGGTTTTATGGCTTTCACCTGTGCTTGCCGAGGTTTTCGGGTCCTGTGTCCTGGGCTCATCGATATGACGATTCTTGCGCAATGGTTATATCTTTTTACGGCAACAAGCCCGCTCTGTAGCCTAAATGTTGGGATGCAAGAAAACGCAAGAGGGCAAGGATTAGGACTTGACCGCGACACTTAATTTTCGATTAGCTTCCACTAGAGATTTTAGGGTGTCATTATCAAGTTTAACTGGTAACCTGGGACCTGTCAGATAGATTATAACGTTGACACTTGTTGACCTTCAATACATCTTCATAAACATCGCAAATTACTTCCATCCTGGTCAACAATTAAATATATCAAAGACCATGAATTTTAAACGCAAGAGGAAAAGACTCATACATCAATGTATTGATGATATCCCTATCATAAAAAGAAATTTAAGAATCAGTAACTGTTATGATATTTATCGTCTGGATTATAATGTTATTAGTAATTTGATTCCAATAAATACTGAACTTGGTCACGATCTTAAAATATGTAACCATCCAAATTCCATATTACATAATTGGCTTTCAAACTGTGACTCATACGCAATTTTTACTGATGGTAGTAAAATTCCAAGTTCTAACTCTGTTGGATCTGGAGGCATTTGTAAGGATTTAAATATATCTACCAAAAAAAGCATCCCATCTAGTGCTTCTACATTTACGGCTGAATGCATTGCTTTAATTGATGCTCTTGACATTGCTCTTTTGGACACAAACCAAAATTATAAAATACTTACCGATTCTCTCAGTACCCTGCTATGTCTACAAAGGTCAAAGATTAATATAATGACCAACTTATATATTTATGAAATTAAGGAGAAATACTTTAAGTTCAAGAAAAGCACAGCAAATAATAGCAGTATAGAATTTGTTTGGGTTCCGTCCCATTCAGGCATTGTTGGAAATGATGAGGTTGACGCCTTAGCTAAGTCGGCTACACTAGAACAAGCTAATAAGAGTATTGTCATTCCATTTTCTGATTTACGGGAATTTTTTAAACATAAATGTAGACAAAGTACTAGTGATTTCACAATGCAGCAGGGTCAATTTAAATGCAAGGAATACTTTCAGTATTATGTTAGAGATGGGACTGCAACATGATTTCGGGTAGAGGTTTATCACGGCAATTTATTGTCACATTCAATCGTTGCAGAGCAGATCACTATCATCTTGCAGCATCTCTTTCACGACTAAACATAATAGATGATCCCAAATATAACTGCGGTAATGAGGTTCAAGATCTTAACCATATCATTTGGCAATATACCTTGTTAGAATCACAAAGAGTTGATCTCATGAAAAAATTAAGGAAGTTCAAATTGTTTCCACCCTTAAATATCAGATCGTTACTTTATGAACCGAATATTCAGGCATGTTATTTTCTTTTAAATTTTCTCAAGCAATGTAATTTAAAGATTTAAAGTTATGTACTTATGTGTTATATACCTAATGTGTTCTACGGTTCCTACATTATTAATGCTTAACCATAAGATGTACATATATTACTAATGTATAGCTTTATAACCCCCTATGGGGAGTTTCAATTAAGCTTTCAATAAAAAAAAAGCATCGCAAATGTTCTTTGCTGTTACTGTTGCATTAAATCCCGCACGAAAATGAAAAAGTATGCGTTGACGAATATGATCCTTGGAGGGTACGGGCGCCGCCATTTTATTACAGGGTTGTAAAAAAATTATACTTTTTAGAATATTTTTAACACAGGCTGCTTTACCGAAAACTGTAAAAGAATACGTGTTTCCTCTTCAACGATCGGTACAGAACTGAAGGCAAAACAAATTCTTTGCAAATAATTGATTACTTATGGGTACCCCTAATATTTCTGGAACATTACTAATATTACTTTTTGAATAAACCACAAACAAAATTGTCACTTTCACCGCGAACATTGTAGCGTCTCTAAATCTGAGCAAATAGTTCGGACCCTCGTTTCAGAGAGAAGTGGCGGCCGAAGTGTTAAAAGACTTTACGACGGTCACCAAAATAACTTTGGTCCATCCGGATTGGCGATCCATCACACCGCGCGCCAACGCTATCAAACCGATCTCGCGAACGATCGATATTGTCGGGTTCGGTGACTGACTGGCTGCGTACTTTTTCGCTTTCCGCGAAAGGTGCTCAGGGATTAATCCGTCGATGAAATTTTCTGTCCCGCGGATGTCGAGGAATTACTCGATCCGAGCGGGATCTTTCGAGCTGACAAGCGTACGCAGCGCTGTCAGCGTGTGTTAACCAGCCATCGGTTGGCAGACTCGGCATGTCCGCCTCGAGGAGCGTTCTACTTTTCAGGTTGTTCGAATTAGTTCGGGCAATCTAATTTATATAGCGACGATCGATCAAAACTTATAGCATTGCTATGCACTTAATTTACATTTAAGGCCCACTTAACATCGCCGCGCGTGAAGGACACCGAACCAACATCGACGCGTTTACATTGTTATACACCGTGCGACAAAAACGTAACTTTTCGGAACTTTTGTAGTGAAGACTGGTAAAAATACATTTTCGAAAATACAAGTGGAAAATGTTCATCTGTCCCCTATATTGTAGTTGAAATTTTTTGTTCGTAGTTCAATCATTGACAGTGTGGTTTGTGGATTTCACCCTTACATTTTGTTAAATGTAGGCTCTTATGTATCCAGTACCTTCTTGTATTGGTTTCTTTTATGTTAAACAGTAATGCGCTGTTGCATGGGCCTTTATTCTATTATTTGTTCATTTATTGCCGCCGTTATCATAACGTTATGCGTATCTCAAACGTCTGCAGCATGAATTAGCCGTGTAGCAATTTTGATCCAGGTTACAAATAAATAGACAATACATTATTCAAACATTAATGTGCCTATTCCATTAAGGGAGCTGCCGGCGATTCACGCGAATTGCATATAATTACCGACGGTATTCAAATCGATGCGTTCTGCCGAACTATAATGGATCGCTCGTCTTTCAGAAAAAAACGCAACGATCGGACGAAGGGCGTAATAGCACCCCGGCAAGTAACAAACCAACGTGTAACAATTAAGCAATGAGATATCGACGAACGATGACGGCTACTGTTCACCGACAACAATCGAATAATCTCCGAATCGACAGTGAACGCGCCGGGCCGATTCATCGAAAACGTCAATAATGTTTCTCATCATGGCGATTATAAAGCATCAAAATCGCAGCCCGCGCGGCGGCAATTTTATCAATTAACTTTCACGACACGTCCATACGTGAAATTGCAACGCCACGTTCGAGCTCGCCTCTCAAAGCTGGGTGTTACCTTTTGTAATTCGATTACTGTTTGCACACTTCGACAACGTTTTGGGTTGCGTTCTCGCATTCTACGGTTTGTATTGCACAGCCGGGACAAAACCGAACAACGTGACGATACGAGGAATTTGGAAAAAAGGAAAATATCGACGGAAGAAGAACAAAGTTTCACGAATCGGTTTTACCGGCGCCGATGAATCGATTGCAATCGCACAGTTCGAGGATTCCGTTTAGTCAGTATTAACAGTTTTGTGGCATTATTGCGCGGAAATTCGGCTAGCTTAGCAAACAGTTCTCCAACAGATTTTTTTAAATATAGAATCATCGTAATTTTGAAAAGAACTAAATACAGTGATCTCTCTATATATGTCGCCAAGGCCTGGATGATAGACGTCGCGCAATTATCCTCACTACCGCAGAGTATATATATTCCATTTTCACAGGAAATCACTGAATTGACTTCTTTATTTAAGTACATATTATAATCAAAACCGTACAAAGTTTAATTAAATTCAATCTTCTCCCTTCTATATGACGTTTCATTTTTATATGTTTCGTGCTTGGTAGGTTTAGTGTTAAATATATTCAATTTTATGGGATTTTTATGATCACTGGTCTTGGCGTTAACAACACAAAAGTTCATCGTTGTTTTGTGGACGACCAATGATTTCCTTCGAATTATTAGGTGTACAAATTAATTCGTTCCCTACATAGCTGTAATTTTTTAAATAATTTCAATCTCAGTCAATTGACAAGTTCTCCCTCGAAAACAAAGCGGGCAGTTTAATCCATCGAAATGAGGCGTTAATACCACGTTTCACCACCTCAGGTGTTTTAAAATATATATCAATCAGAAGAGGTTAAAGGGAACAGAGCAGGATATATAAGGGTCAGGATAGACTAGCTTAATCATTTAACAGAGAATGACGAGTTAATTCCTCGTATTGAATGTTGAACGATCAAAATATTTAAATATCATATAAAGTTACTAATTGTGAGAGCCACGAACTCGTTTGTACGGCACATATGACGATCGTACGAAATTTCGATACAGCAATTTGACTTTTCGAAATGCGTTTAGAATTGAGAAGATATTACGGAACATCCCCGACGTTATTAAGAGTCGGAATTCGTTTATTGCTAGCGACTGAAAGCGCGGTGAAAATAAAGTCGTAAAAAGATTTCGGGATCGGAAAACTTTTATTCGTTTTCGAAGCCGCGGCCTCTAACGCCTCCATGGTCGTCTCTCTGTCGACTATTTTCACCCTCCCCCTCCGCTCCCTCCTCCCTATCGCCAAATTGCAACACTCCACGGCCGCTGGTATAACGTCTCTCTTCATTTTTCGCGGTCAATCTCTCGAATCCCAATTTTCATTCACCGAACTATCATATCCGATACCGGGAAATTGAGAATCGGCTTCTTTTAGCCTAGCACTAGATTCATTTCACCGGGGTGAAGAAAACGAGAGATCTATGTACGTACACGGTGCCGGTCGTTCTCGGGAAACGGAAAATTCAATTATCCTAGACGATCGCTGAAAACCGTTCACACGAGCAACAATGTCGATTGTGTTTTATCGAAGCTAATCTCGTTCACACCGTATCAATTGGAAATTGTCAAGCTGCCTTGAACGAATCGAGCTTCCCATCAGGACTCAAAATAACTTGCTGTCTCTAATCCCCTTCCTTTTCGCTCTTTTCCCCGCACCATAATTGTCGTATTTCGACAACGTTTGCTGAACGTGTCCCATATGCACTGCCGGTATTACTAGAAATTATGCAACACAATTTACGTAAGTTACGTCTCTTTTATATGTTACTTATTATGGTCCTAAAAATAAAATTCACTTTTTAACCCTTTGCACTAAGATTTCCCCTCTAGGGGGACATTATGATTATAGAATCGATGAGTGCAAAGGGTTAATTAAAATATTATGTTTATCCTCTTCTTGTTTAACCCTCGAACTTCTGCGAGTTCTATACTTCTCTAGTGCAGTTTTGTTCCGATATAAGGCGATGGCTCGGCACCCGCTATCGTCGTATTTCGGATGAGGAAGAAAAGAGGGGATTTCCTTATTTCGGGATAAAAAGCATCGTTTTATAACGGAGTAAAATTATTCCTACCCCTCCAGTACAGCGTACGGAGTGTTAAAGTCGAGTTTCAATGGATTAACCTGAACAGTAAATCTGAGTAAGTGACCCTTTTCGTAAAAATGGCGTGTTAATTGCTCTTTGCTCTTTTTATGCGATATCATTGATACGCGAGCTCGCGAGATCGCGAACAAAAATCGTCGGTGGAGAGGGGCGGGGTCAATTTCGCTTTGAACGTTCTCATAGTCAATTTACACGGTCGGCTTTGACTTTCTCGCGGATCATTTTGGATGGCCGGTGGAGGGAGTTCGATCAACTTCCTCGGGGGGTCCTTAATATATCTCGGGAAGAGGTACTTCGACTCCCGGAAGCCACTCCGAATTGAATCGGCTGCATTCTGCAGTTGGGACGCGGGTGGCCCGGGACGACGGGAAAACGGCGGAGCCGTGAAATGGGAAGAAAGAAAGATATAGAGTCGGCGATTCGCGAGGAAATGACGCCGATTTATTCAGGCACGGGCCATGGGATTGAATAAGAGCCGAATAATAGGCTCGTGACCAAATTGTCCGCCGAGACACACCTGACACCTTCGCCGAACGATTTCAAGAGAGAATTGAAACCGGCCATTTTTTCCCCCACCCGACACGAGTGCGCCGAAAAACAAATAATAACTTGCAAACAAAACCGGTGAAACTTCCGTTAGCTAAACGTACAAATTATTTTTCAATTTTATTTTTCAGCCTTTTCTCAATTTTTAAGAACGAAAACGATCCGTGAACGAGTATTATTCTATTTTCTTGTGCATCTTTGAAACTGTAGTCGATATAAAAAATGATTAAAATAAATATTGAAGAGCTTCATAAAACGGCATGAGTTAAAATTATTTAAATATCATTTTATCCGACCCGTTTCGTGTATTTAACATATTCAAAATTTTTCACGATGACGATGGTAAACAACCTTTTATTTAAACAGAGAAATTATATTCGTTCAATAGCATCGTTTGAAACTGTATAAGAAATTTTCCAACTTTTATTATAACCACGGTAATCGATTTTTTGATAACAATTTTAGTTTAAGACAGGAATAAAACGAAAATTAGTGTAATTATTTTGATCTTCCAATTTCTATTATGGGCTGTATTTACTATGCCTTTGAAGATAAGTTCACTGAAAACTTCAGTTTCACGAAATTACTAAATCGACGGCCACATTCCGAGTTCTTTGAATGAGAAGAAAAACAATGGCCGCCGTATTCTATGGCGTCGGCACAACGTTTGAACGTTAAACAACGGTATAGAAATCCATGGCAGTGCTTGTAAGGTAAATAGGGTTATTACCCCAATTCCAGTCCGTTAGATTTTGTCCATGAAGGTATAATAAACACGGACATGTTTACTCCCAGGGACCACGCATTATATTAAATAGTCAGTTTCACCTCTGGTACGCCATTTTCCAACGCCACAAAAGGACATATCTACTACCGACATTAAACATACATACGCTTTACGTTCCAATCGCATTTCAACGTTTCCTTTCATCGTAAGACGAATTCTTCAAAGGCACCGTAACCGGTTTTACGCAAACAAGAGATTCTGTTTTCATGTTCGCTTAATAATTCGCAAAGCTTGATTGAACAGTACAATGTTGTTTCATCATTCAAATCGACTCAACAACAAAAGGATATGTATCCTGCCGGTTGTTCAATACTCTTCTCTTGAATCACTGTGTTTTCGATCGTAAAAGACAGTTAACATTCAAATATAAAATAAACTTTCTTATTTAAAATTCTTTCTTGGAGATCTCCGCTTGCCACCTAATAACATTGAGTTAGACTTGTGACGAAGATTTTTAACTGAATCTACTGAAACGTTATTCAAATGAAATACAATTTTCTTGTTGTCGATATTTAGCCATCAGAGTATTTACAAATAGTCGTAAGGCAAGAGGTTAAGTACAAATCTTAAAATTGCATTTCAAATTGTATGTTTTATACGTTTATCATGGTTGTTATTGTATCTAGTCTTTTTATATGCATAGAATCATTTAATTTACTATATAATTCTTCAATAATTTTATTTACTATATAATTCTTAATAATTCTAAATATCGTCTCAATTGACAAATTATTTATATTTTTATTTAATTAACTGTACATATGTAAGTCTAAATGGGTTAAATAGTTTTTTTTATATTCATAATTCAGTTTAGATTTTTATTTAATTAACTGTATATATGTAAATCTAAATGGATGAATTATAAACATACATAAATTCTTACATGAATTTATTTTTTTCTGATCTTCAAGCGCCCATAATTATATGTCTAACATATGTCCAAAGATTTAGCACTACAGTTACCGGAAGGGAAGGGACAGTCGACGTCAGATATTTTATTCTGTAATTATGGGGAGTGCGATGACAGTTTCGTGAAACCTTATTAAAGTTAACGTAATCCCGCGTCCGTTGCGATAAAAATCGCGAGGAGGTTCGACGGACGTGCGGCGTTCAAAGGAAAACGGATCTGAAGCGTGTTTCAGAAAATTCGATGTGACGAACGTGTGCTCCCGTCGTATCATCGCTGTCGTTCGGTGACATATTGCTGCGGGCCAGGCGTAAATCATATCGTAACCCATCCGGACACGCGTACGGCCGAGTAAATAGGCGAGAATAAGAATAGACTAACGTACACACGCACGTAGCCGAGTCTATCGCTCGGTTGTACGTTATTAGAGCAGATGGGAAACGGAGGTTCTGATACCGCCATCCCGAGACCTCTGTGTTTGAACTAGTTATGGTGCGCGTCTGGTCCGGATTTGATATGGCGTTGTGCTCGAGGTCGACCAAGAACAACGTTCAACCCGTCAGAACGCGTGCACGAGGTAACGAGGCGTGCGTAATCGTTGCACGTGACCGGAATAGAATCCGCTGGACACACAAAATCGTTTCGGTCACTTTTCCCGCCAGTTGTTTGCTTCCTGTAATTTGTCATTCCCCCATACCAATCCCGAAAACATCATCTTTCTAGATTAGTCAATTTCAGTTCAACCTTCATGTTAACATAACTTTATGTAAGCACAATTTAATGCAGTGGACATAATATAAATAGATTTAAGGACATATACGTATTGTTTTCAGCTTAATAAATTAATTAAATGTTGAAGTTAATTTTTGTTTCGCTTCTGTGTCTTGAAAAGCGATTCTCTCTTTATTTTTGAAAGCCTATTGTCCATGGTTATAGACATTTTAATAGATTCTTCAATAGCAATTTCAATTGTGAACCATAAGTCATGGCTGATATTGTCATCCAACAATTTAGTTTAGAATTATTATACAAAAGACGATTTGTAACCTTCCTTTTTTGTTAGCATAATTATTGAAAATCCCATTTTAGTAGGCTCCCGGTAGGTAAAATATTACCAATTATACTATTGGACGAAGCAAATAATGAATATTTACGAAAAAGTCAATATTCGAAAAGGCACAATTTTCTTCTGAAATAAACGAATAGCATATTCGATTGGTTGGTAATGATTCAAAACGTTCGAATATGTGACGCAATAAACAATTTAACAAATTCCAATCTGGAAATATGGAAATCCTACAACTGTTAATTAACTACCGGAGGATCATTTGCTTTTGAGAACATAATTTACCAACCAAACATACATATTAATCAGTGCTGAATTATTGTTATTTCCATCTGGTTATAATGTTCTGTTTGCCAATCAATTTTGACCATGTATGCAAGCTATGTCTGCACGACTGAAATTCTAGAACACTGAGAGACCTGAAAAGAAATTCAAGACTTTATTTCAAATAATTTCTGTATTACTGGATAAACCTACCTTGAATCAGTTTGTGCTCAGAATAATGATGAAAGCTGGAGCATAGAATAACTAAGCCCTTCAAGTACAAATAATTGCATACCTGAGAAAAATGGTAATTTTTGTGACGAAACCATAGAACTTTTGATAAAATTAAGATAGAGTGACGAAACTTTTTTTAAATTACAGCTGAAATATTACCGAATAAGGCAAAAATAAGCAAGAAGAATGAAAACTAAATTTTAGCCTTTGAACTACTTATTGCATTTGAACTACCTTAGAGAAATTTCTGTCAGCACTGCCTCGTTATGGAAATAAATTAAAATGCAGAAATATTTTACAATTATTTTATCGTTACCAGCCACAATAAAATGCTACTGTCAGGTCTACCTTTCGTAGTTCCCTTCCAATTCTTATATTGTGACAATAGTTAGATGGAAATAGAAGTAAAATTTTTGGTCGTTCTACCATTTTTAAAGTTACGACTGGGATCAATAGTTGCTCCCAAATCGTGTATTGTTTATCCTCTGTACCGCAGACGGTGCCTGTAGGCAGGTGCCCATTGGATTGTTCGAATTCACTGCCGAGAAACGAACACGGCGCTATGACTGATCTAGCGTGCGAGTTTATACCGTACGAATCCATAGCTTTCCATTATCTTTTTCGCGCCGGTGGCATTTATTGACACAGCGTAGAGACAAATACCCGTGAAATTTTAACAACGTTCATGCCAGCCTGGGAAAAGCTTTCGGTGTTCGTTTTAATCGGGCGTTTCGCACGTTCGTGCCCCTTCCCAGAAAAGTAATTCATTATTCGACCGTAAACACTGTAAAAGCCGGCGCGCCGGCTAGAACAAAGCTAGCCGAAGGAAACCGTGTTTTACAATAATACAATATGCATACAAATTATTCAAATTATGCGAGGGACCGCATAATTCAATATTCAAAATATGCCGGTATTCCGTATATTCCGGAAATAAATTCTGCCAAAATTTTCCTGGACGAAACTGACTAACAGTTTGCCCCGTATACCTTTCGTTCATTGTAACAATTATCCATTCTGTTTGCTCGCGTGTTAATAATATACTAAGCTGCCGCAATTCCATCGCTTAACGCGAGCTTTATAATTTTAACGCAATTAATGGTATACATTTAAAACATTCCGTGGAAGGTGCATTTCTCATTAAATTGTTGTGAACAATGTGAACAGTTTTGCCTTCTATTCTTATTTTACTCGATGAAGTTTCCTTCAATAGAAACGAATGACTACGTAACTGTCCAACTTCGTTGAGCTTTATTGTTGCAACATACGAAGCAGAAGTAATGTACTTAAACACCTGATAAAATAGGCTGTGGATTTTTATGCAAAATAAGAATAGTCTGCATCAATTGTTAGATACAGGAGTTCCATAGAAACCTATTTTCCTTTTTCAAATTTTAATGAGTTGGTAATAATGCAATTGATCTACCAATGCTGTTTTGCATTTGATCTACCAATTTTCACCTTGAATGCATAATGTCAGTCTACTGAAAAATGATTCGAATCGAAGTACATATTTCGATTGACAATAGTTCTTTTAACGAATCCATTAATATTTTTTTAAATTACATAATACTGACTACAATGTGATTATACGCTCTCCTGTTCATTAATTTTTATACAAATGTTTGCAGGATTGGCGAATCTATAGCTTCTTCAAATCTATTTTTTATTATGACTTCCAGCTGATCTCAAAATTCGAAATTTGACGTAATTATGTTGTTCGATGAGATTTCAAGTAATCCAGATACAAGCGAAAACAGTAATTTAAAGTGTTCGCTTCCAAAATGGACTATTATCTCTCCAAGTAATGTTGTTACGAAAAAGTCTATATTTGAAAGTTACCTGATGCTAGTAATCACATTTTCGAGATTACGGTAATGCGATACTACGTACGGCCGACTACTCTATCAGGTGGCAGCTTGGATTTCCCACGCGAATCCGCAAGCTAGGATTTCGTACAATGGATGCTAGAAGAAAAGGTGCCGTTTTATGTCGTCTGCATTTTATAAAATCTCGATGACCGTTTTGATGGCAGCGTTAAAGTTTAACGCGTATCACGCAGCATATAACAGTCACTAGCGATCTATGTGCACATATAGGTACTGCTAGGGTTCTAAACGTGGAACTTCGTTCTAGAATCGAAACTGTAAGACCACTTGATAGTATTAGATCATTATATGTGAAATGTTTATTTTTATTATCGAAAAAGGTACAACATTTTTTCGTTTGACATTTGTTTTCGGGAAAATTGAGTTTAAAGGTTCGTCGGGTTCGCGTGCTATAGTATGTGCAGAAAGTAGAATTGGTTGGTCAGGGTCAGACGATTGCTATCTAATAGCGAATCCTTTCCATTTTCGAACTTGATCTTCTCGAGAACGAAGCTACGGATGAAACAATCCGACTGTTATATATTGTTGTCTTATTTTTGCATAAGTGATCACCTATATGAAAATGTATTACCGTCCATTATGCGCACGTTTTATTACAGGAGTACCTGTTATGTGAACAACGTATTACCCAATATACAATACACATTCGCGTTTGTTGGGTGAAATGTCTTCAATAGTATTTCAGTGATTTGCATAACGCAGAAACGAAGAAATATTTATATTCATATTCGTAATAATTATACATGTATGAAAAAGACTGGATGTTTAATAAAAAATGGAGAGAAGATTCACATTTTAAATTGTATCCATTTTCATACGAAAATGGAAATACGAAATATGGTTTTCATGGCTATAAAGATCTGCCACGGGCATAAACACTGAAACACGTAAGTTTTAAACTTCTACATTTCATCCGCTTCAACAATTAATTATTCTTGCTCAAGGTCATTTCAAGGTCAAAAAGGTGGTATCCACTAAATTCCGTTTTTTATCATCTATCATACTATCGTAAAAAATATACTATTCCATTTAAAGAAACATCGGTTACCTTGAAACTTCATTAAAAAACACTACATAAAAAATTTTTTTCTACGCCATTATATTGTCCCCTGCAGTAGTGTCACTTTGTCCTCTAAAGTTTTCTGATAGTACTGTAAGTACAAAAGATATTTAGGTGTTCCCATTCATGTAGGACACCCTGTATAAAATCGCGCACTCAATTCATGATACTTCATTGGCAATTCATGATAATAGCCACTATACGTTTTTGTAGATCCTACGTCGACCCCTTTTGTGGTCCTATTACAGAGGATCAATCATCCTAAATCATTCAAAGCAAAAGTCGTTAATATCGGCAAACAATAACTATCGAATAGGTATTAAAAGCAAAGTATTAATCTGGATCCGCGAAGATCATTTATTTCTTTAATCGTCTCCGCAACAAAAATTCTTCGTTGAGAGTTTACCGATACAAAGGGCCAAAGAATGATCTACGCAATTATTCTTCCAGCGATGCGGTTTTATTTCTCGTCGTGGAGCAGAACAATGTAGGTTTTGCGAATGGAAAATAACGTTAAGGTGCGTTTAGGCCAAACGAACGAATGCTTGTAATATAACGGACTATGTACGATGAATTTGAGCTACCTTCGTTTTTATTTGAAATCGATCATCGGCAAATCTACTCTTGAGAGCACAGGATATCCAGACCAAATACGTATGGGGATTAGGAAAAATCGGTTCTGTGTGTATGCTCAGGAGTTGATCAGTTACGAATCACCAGGTTTTTTATATAGAGTGTCCATTTTATCATTTAATTAATTAAGTTTCGTTCATAACGTATTACATTGGGTCAATGCAAAATGCCGTTCCCGATTCCTTGTTGTAATTTGGTCTAATAAAATGATATTACATTTAACTTCAAACAGTTGGTCGTTGCGTACTGTGCGTGCCGCACAAGATGTCTCGTAAAAGGAATGCGGGGCTGATTGGTCGGAGCGGAAGGGGCACGCCTCTAGCTGCTCTATTGCGTAAAGCGATTGCACATACTATGCAGCTTGTGATGTGAAAGCCTAAGCGCCGACCTACTGGAGCGTCAACGTTGGGGATAGGAGGAGCGAGCGAGTGTCACCTTTGCCCTTGTGCCGTCCCGCGAAACTTCTTGTGAGGCATGGACAGTACGTCACAAGAAGTCCCGTGAAAGGAGCATGGGTCTAATTGGTCAGAACGAAACGGGCACGTCTCTATTTACACGCATTTTCGGCTCTAGCGCACTATTGGCTAAAGCGGCCACATATACTATGTACTGTGCATCCATCAAATAGCAGTGATTTCGGCTGTGGAACGCAGGGGAATCTGCGAGATCCCTCTTGACGCCAGGCAGCGGACCCCACTCTTACGCTTAGACTCAGGCGCGGAAGGTCGACATGGGTGCTAAGCAGTGTTGCCAGATCGAGAAAATCAAGGGGAATACGATGTACCCCCTCTCTGATGACCAGACTAATATGTGACACGTTGCGCGTGCGGGATGGGGATTGCGTGAGACACCAAGCGTCGCCTAAGTCTCGCGCGGCACCACGCAACATGTCACGTGAGCAGTCTTATTGGGGGGCATTGAAGTGTGGTCATGGTGGTGGAATGGGATAGTGGAAGGGGAACAGATTCCCAAATGGGCATCTTCTGGCAACACTGACACGAAAGAGAGGTTGGTGGGGACAGCAAGCTTTTGAGGGGCCCCAACCGTGCCCAGCACCGGTGTAGGCGCACCTTTTAAGCGTTTCTCGTTACCTCTGTTCGAAAACCATCGACCCACGATAGCTTAGAATTGAACGGACAGTGGCGTGCTTTTTCCCGTATTTGTCAGAGATGAGAGAACGGGGGAGCAACAACTTGTTGTTTTGTGGGGTCCGCTGTTTGGGTACGGTCTGTGTCGGGATGCCTCGTACCCCGACAAATTCGAATTTCCCGCGCCCATTCACCCGACAAAAAAAAGGGGGAGCCGCCGATGCAGAGTCCTCGTAGATCCTGTAGTTTTATTTTTCCTCTCTTCCTCTCGCAATCGGGTTATTCCAGGGTTTTGTCTCGCCGTTTGATACGCGACACGGATTGATTCTTTTCACGAGCCGCCCTGCCTCCGGCCGTTGCGATCACGATAATTGTCCGTGTCCATGGCTGCGTTGAGTTGTTGAACTGGATGTTTTGTTTCTGACTACCGCGTGCCGGCGCGCCACGTTTCGAAACCATTCACGCCCGCAGAACGTAGCTTTCCTGTAATGCAGCGAAGCTGGCCCGGGGTCGGGGGAGAAATCCGACGAAAAATCGCCGGAAAAAACCAATCGAAACCGGCTCATATGTATATACGGGATCGTGTGCGCGCATGGTATATCTACGCGCGTGGAACATCGGCTGCGGTGTTTCGCGTTAAGTAAACTGCGCGTTGCGCAGTCGGCCGCCATGGAATTCGTTAACAGGGATCGTTGCGGATAACCGATGCCTTCGTTTCGGTCGTCAGCCATCCCAACGGGGGATACGCGCCCCGTCGAGTCGCGGACGTTGTTTCGTCAACTGTTCCTGAACCGTAAAAATATTTTCAACCCCCGCAGCGAGATTGCCGTTTTCCGAACATTTTTCCCTGGTCTGTTCGTTTCACTTTTGTTTATCCCTCTAGACGCCGGTAATTTTTCAATCGAGCCCACAGACCACACCTGTCGCATGATCAATACAGCGACAGACTCATGAACGTGTCCGGTAACTGTATTCCCCTGGATAACAGGCTTGGTGGTTATACTGTTGTAGGAAATGCAACCTATGGTGCCTGTCATCACGTTCGAAAATAGTATAGTAAAACCTCTGGTATATGAACTTGTGGAAGACTAATATCGACGTGGCAACGTACAGATAATTTTTGTCCAAGATATGTTTGCATGGTGGGTAAGAAACTACATATGCGGTCTGCAGAATCATTGGGAAATTTTTCCCATAACTACACTTCCTCTTTCGAGGACCTTCTTTCGAATAAGTCCTTTCCCAGCGAAAAATATTCGCATATAAGGACGAAAAGTTGAGGCAAGTGAAACCATTTTTCGCCTATTCTTGTCGGTAACGTGGTCACTCTACCTTATCGCGAATCTGCGGAGCCTTCACTAGATTCACGGGACCCGTCTAAGCCACGGACTCGACGTTTTAAATTTACAATTATTAAGTGCGCAAGGACAGACTTGCGAAGAATTGTTCAATAGGCTCGTTTCTTTGAGCACTTGTTACAATAAAAATGGCTGATAACCTGAATAACTACAATTTTGTTATTTCTACAACGTAAAATATTCTCAGATAAGGGCGAAAAGTTGAGGCACGTGAAACCTTTTTTCACCTATTTTCGTCGGTAACGTGGTCACTCTACCATTAACTTTTAACGGTTTATTCTAATATTTTCATCGAAATGAATGGCCAAATTGATGAAGGGCATTAAAATTTGACAAATTTTTTAGGGATTAGGAATACTTCAGCGACCATCGTTTTTTCTACGGTGCCACTTCAAAAAGTTTCCAGCCACTCGAAAAGTTCCAGTAGCGCTGAAATTAAATCTGCGGACGCGATCCGCGTGCACCGCTGAGAACTATAAAACGAGATTGAAAAATTATACCGTACGCAATTCGACCGGGGCGATACGAGGGTTCTGTGTACGCGGGTTTATAGATCACGGCGCGAGGACTCGGAGACCGATTATAATTTGCAAATCGCGTTCGCTCGCGGTGTGCCGGCCGATTTCACCGTCCGGGGGATCGATAAGCTCACCGACAGTTTATCGCGGACGTATCTGACGCGTTGATTTATACGGATCCATTGAGGGCGAGAGAAGGGGAGAAAGAGAACAGAAACGAAGAGAGGGAAACAGGAGTCGGGAACGCGGAGTTACATTATTTTTAATTCAAATCGTTCGGGGGCAGGGTTGTCGGTCTCCGCATGATTCGTAGCGGCGCACCGGATCTGCCCGCGAAATTTATGATGATGGCCGCCCGAGGGGCGAAAAAACGCGACATAAATCCGCGACTCTTCGATGTTTCCGCGCCGTTGGTCCCCGCTGAACAAATCACTTTCGATAAACCCTGTAACCTCTTTCCTAGACCGACCATCGCCGCGCAGTTTCACTTCTCTCTCCCTCTCTGTCTATCTCTCCCTCTCTGTCTATCTCTCTCTCTTCCTCTCTCTCTCTCTCTCTTCCTCTCTCTCTCTCTTCCTCTCTCTCACTCTTGCGACGAAGTCGTTCAACCCAGGCGCGAGGCTTCCGTTTGTTATTCAATGGAAAACCGGAGGCGAAGGAGGAGTGCAAATGTCATTCCGAAACAACAGGAGAGGAAATTGTTCGGAGGCAATTGCGAGGCACCGAGAGCAGATTCGGCTCTGCCGTGGAGAGACAAGCTACAAACGCGGCGACGTTCATCACTCAAAATTAGAACGTGCCCGCAGGATTATCATTGACATTTGGCCGATTCGTTTGTGGCGGACGACGAGCGATACACGAGCACACCAGGCAGATAATGCCGAGCAATTTACTATTCGGAGCGAGGCATAAACAGAACGACGAACGACCGGACGTATCTATGTATACATGTTCGCCACGCACGTCCAACAAGATCCACGAATCCCTGACTGGCATCGGTGCGACTAGCCCGGTATCGAACACGTACGGAGATCTCGACGGGACGTTAGCCTCGCGGTTACGCGGCTAATTCTTGCGAGGCGGCCCACATGCTGCAGATCATGGAGATCATGGTTTCGAACGTGCATCAAAAACAGCCGTGTGTTTCGCGTACCTCTACGCGAGGTACGCTGATGCGTTTCATTTTATGTGCATGGGTAGGCGTGTCATAGGCGTGGTCTGAATTGTGTCGTGTTTGATGTCGTTTCAACCAGAAAAGTGTCACGAATACGCTGATAAAAGTTTCATGAAAGTAATCATTGGAAACAAATGAGTATCAGTATTCCAATTAAATGGTAGTGGTCGCTCTATTCCGTGATTAAGCTTATTTTGTAGACAGGGATGTGATCGTATTTTTGTAAACATCCAAAAGGTAAAATTTACAAAATTTGTTACTAACTGTTAACACTTCAAAAACATTATAATTGGCCAGTTACAACATGTCTCTATTAAGCCGTGCGTAATTGAAGGGTCTGTATCTTAGGAAGCAATTCGCAACCAGTCAAGTGACCAGCCATGATTGACTACCCTGTGCATATTTGTAGAAAATTCGTGACATCGACCGCAAGAAGTAATCGATTTGGCTTATGGTGTCTCTGGTGTAAGCAACGTTCTGCATGTCGGGAAGGGCGACACGCGGTGATTTGGCAAACGGCCGCCGAAAAATGTCACTTGTTACCAGGGTATTAAGGTGAAACGTATTTAATTAGCAAAGAGGCACGGAACAACGGCTGACTGTGGTCGAAAAACCGCATAGTGGGAGAGGATGATTCCCTTGTTCGTTCCCTCTCGCTTTGTCCGTCCTCGTTACACGAGGGGGGGGGGGGAGAGGAAGCCAAGCGCAGTTTCGGACCGTTCACGGTTGAACTCCGTTCCGCGAACCGGTCCCAGTTTTCATACAACACGTGCTATGTAATTAATGAGATGTCACGTTTTTGAACGCCACCCCCTGGTTACGCAAAAATAATTATTCGACGCGGCGCGCGGTGCGATGGCCAGCGCGTGCAGCTGGCCGCCGTAAAACGTCCCGAGAAAAAAATAAAAGCGGACGCGTCTGGCGAAAACGCGGCCCCCATTCCGGCCGTTCGATTATCCCGCGGCTGATTTAATAAAGCGTTATTAATCGAGGCCCGGCCGTTACGTCGAAAGCGTTTCAGCGAATCGCGCGTGAAAGCTGAACAGGACACTTTTGGACGCGACGGAAATCGGGTTATAGATCGACGTGGTGTCAAAACATTGGTTCCGAGTATTGTTCTAGTTTAATCTTAACACGCGTTCATACCGTCGAACGGGTTTTGCGTGGACCCAGTTTCAGCCCGTAATTTGTTTATGTGCGTTCTGTCACTGTGGACACTAAACTGTCGTGACACACTTAATACGCTGGGTACAATTTATAATAGTAAAGCACTGGAGACATACACGGACAGAAAAAATTATTTTGGGTCGTGCATTTGGGTAATGGCTTTCCAGGTTAAACTTTATTTCATGAAACCAGAAATTTTTAATGGAATCTTGTAGATTCTGGCGAAAAAATACCGAAAATCTAAGTTTTAATCCTAGGAGATCAGTAGTTCAGAAGTTATGCGTGTTTAAAGTTGAGCGATTTTAAGCGTTTCTGACAGGTAAGGGCGCTGCCATGTTGGTATGTACTCAGCGTCGCGCGTTGCCTATCGAGCGGAGCAGCTAGATGGCAGCACACGGTGGTGTCGGTAACGTAGATTTCTAAGCCTAATTGGGCACTTTCTGCCGCCTCCCCCCCTGACTTTCTCGCGGCTCTGCTCATTGGACGATATTTGAGTACATACCAATATGACGGCGGCCTTACTCGTCAGAAACGCTGAAAATAGCACATCTTTAAAACTACTAAAACTTGGATTTTCAGCATTTTCTCGTCAAAATCTACAGAATTCCATAACAGAAGTTCAACATTTCTGGTTTCCTGAAATAAAGTTTATCCGTTTTCCAATTTCTGCCAGTAAATAATCACTAGAATTGAAATCTGAACTTTGGATAGGTATTTCTAAAATATGACGTGCAAAAATAGGTAGAAATAAACGAATTACATTTTCTCGGTTGACCGTTCATGGTCGAGAAAATCGAGTTTGAGAATTCGCTGACTATTCGCGGTGTTGGGCAAGAACCGGCTGACATGTCTGATCACGGCGAACTAATTCTACTTCCAACGAATGCTAGGACACGCAAACCCGGACAACTATGAAACTTGATATTCTCGAAAAGGATGCGTCAACTCTATTTTTGCAAATAGAATCACTTTGCGCCTGTTTTTGCCGGTCAACGAACTGTTGTAAACTTGTAATTGCAACAACATGATCCGTCGGTTCGTCCTGTTTAAAGCATTCTTCACCGCGGTGCACAAAGAGTTGTATTATTAAAGTCCCCGGGAAAACGTGTCAAAACTGGTAAGTCATGAATACAGGAAGAAAGAACTTTAATCATCAAAATACACTTCGTCGTGATTTATAGTCAGACGTCATCTTTCCGCGGGCGGTGTTTGCGAACAAAAAACGAGAAAGAAAGTGACTAACGACGCGCAGTGTTTCTCCGGGAGGGTTCTGGTGTTTTGTGAGCTCGGAGACGGAGCGTTTCTTAATCGAGCGACTCGGTAGCTACACTATTTTAAGCCACGGCTGCGAACCCGTGGCTTGAAACCCGCGAAAATTTCGAGGAAAGAGCTCGTGGAGATTTCAAGGGACGGGAACAGTGGCTGTTTCAGCGATTCCCTCGAGAAACGGAACGGAGATCAACGAGGAGCAAGACCAAAACGCAGAAGAAGAAGAAGAAGGGAATCACCGCTGATCGACGGTTAATATGCACCCCTGGCAAAAGGATCTTCCTGCGGTGTTCAGCGCAGGAAACATTCAAACGATGCCGGAAATATAGTCGGACAAATAGAAAGCTCCCGTTCCCCGGTTAACTGAGAATGTAATTGAGATCATTTAGGCGGCTCTCTATCTCTCAGACGACCTAGTTTGCCGGTGCGGTTTCTTTGTTTCAAGGAGTCTCTGGATACCGTAGTTAGGCGGGACGAGGGCTTCGAGCCCCGGCAGAGAAACTCGGAAATAAGTGCGCCGGAGAAATTTGGTGTAGCACGGAGGAGCGGGCCAATCAAAGAGATAACTAGATCCCCATTAAACCGCTTGTAACTTAATTAATTGCGGGCACGGGCTAATGTAGCACGGCTAACGCCGTAGATGGCGTTCTGAGAACGCGATATCACGTGTAACGTGATTTGCTCGTTAACCGAAGTTAGGCAAGTCGAATACGTTCACCGCTCAATTACGGGTCAGCCGGGCACGCGGCGACCTTGAATTTTCTGCGACTTTTCTTGCGGTCTTCTCTGGTATTTGGTATAATAAACAGTTTCCTGCGACCATTACTATTCCCGCGTTTCGCATGGCGAATCTACGCTTAACCATTTGCGGTCTGATGCCTCTCTTTTACTTTGAGACTTGTTACAAAATTAAATGTTCAATTATATTTACGTACAGTGGCGCACGAAGGTATTCGAACGCCCTTTACATTAGAATAACTTTTTTTAAATTGGAACAAACGACTTAATTCTTTTTCTTTTAGCAATTAGGTGCGTTGATTTACCAATTGACGTGCATAAAAGATTTTCAACAAATTGTAACTGGTGAGAACTACATGAAAAATGAAAACAGGAACTTTTTTAAACTTTATTATTTGAGCTCGTGATGAAACTTTGAAATACGTGTCTTACAAATCCACATTAGTTATACATATATTGAAAATTTCATTTTATGTCCATTATGTTGATAGTTTGAACACTTCTTGTAATAAAATACGCTTCGGACATGAAATGTCAAATATCTCGTAAAATATTGACTTTGGGTTAGTACTTTTATACGCTGGACAATAAAAGGGATCGATTGGTTTAGCGAAAAAAAGTTGGGTTGCATTAAAGAATAAAGTGCAATTGCATCTGGCGGTTGCATCGGTGCGTCCACATAAAAATAAAGTCATACGAAGTTAGGACGTATTGTGCCATATGTTTTAATTATATATCATATCGAACTTGAAGTAAGAGTAAATATGTAAAGACTACTTTACCGGTCGGAAGTTTAGAACTTCTTCCCGCATTAATGTAAATAAAATACAAGCTTCCTGAGGCGAAAAACTTGAGCGATTACGAACAGTAGCTTCCGCTTATAGAAGTTTAAAACTTGCAACTGCAATAAATATTCAAAAATATTACTATAAATAAAAAAATATTGTCATGCGACATAATTTTACAGAAACTCGACAAACAGCTTCGAAACATTAACCTGTAATCCGGAATAATTAAAATGTTAAACTGTGAATTGGAATGGAGAATCCGCGATAGCAGCACGTAATTATGCAAGAAAATAATAAAATCGTGTTCAATCGGTAAAACATTTGTGTCAAAGCTTCTCATTTCCGGTATTATACAGAAATAATTCGGCTGATTAAAATAATATACTTAGATTTTATCAATCTTTGCTGTTTTACATTTCGCCCAGCCAATTTCTTCGTAAATACATAAAACTCTCCAGTCGAGTGATTTCATATAAGAATTTTCGATCGCAAATATAGCAGGATATTTGAAAATCGTCCGAGAATCATCGATTGCGGTTGATAAACGAAACATCGGTATTTTATAATCGGATAACATTCGGATGCAAATCTCCTGCATAATAACAGTAAAAATTCTCGGCTCCATAAATAAACTTATAATTCGCCACGCGTGATATGTGAACGATGAAATTGAAACAAGATTACAGATTTAAACGGGGCAAACTGACAATAACGATATAAAATTTAAATTTCAAATGGACGAGACGACCGTGTGAATGGATCGCTGGTTGAATTGCAAGCGGCAAACCACGGGACCAGTTTATTTTTACAAGACGGTTGTCAATGATGATATAGCGCTCGTATACGCGACCTGTTATATCCCGATACATCGGGCTTTATTTTTATGGATCGTTTCGTTTTCCAGATGATTTAACAACGACGCGTGTCATTACGTCGTGCTCGCGAAAGCCGCCATGAAACTGTTAATCGATGATTTCGATTTGAAACGCTAAATCGATATATTTTGATTACCTACTAAAAGACAAGGCTTACGATTTTATTAGTTCACTTGTTTCCTATTACTCGTTCGTTCATCTGTGATATTCGAAATTAGATCACCAGATCTTTCCCGTGGAAATGAAACAGTGGCATTTATAAACAAAATGTTTCGCTTGCAAAGATCGATGCTGTGGAATAATTGGAAAACCGAAGAGAACCGCGCCGGATGCAGATACCGTTTTGTATTTTTGTTAGTGGAAACCTTCGATTCCTATCAATAAACGGTTGCAAACTTCCGCGATTGGTTATCTGAGCTACGTTCCCCGTATCGTTTACAAAATTTCGTGGAATAATATTGCTTAACTTCCTGATCACGAGATAATAGGAACAGAAAACCGAACGTGTAGCGATGGACCTAGAAACACTTGTTTCGTTTTGCAACTCCGAGCAAACGTTTAGGAAAATGATATCACATATTAGGGGATGTAATACTGTAATATGATATTTTATTACTAAGTAGTTTAATATATGTTTCGATTTGTAATTCTGAGTAAACGTTTAGGAAAATGTTATTGCACATTAGGAGATGCTACATTGTAATATGTTATTTTATTACTAAGTAATTTAATATATGTTTCGACATTATTTTCGCATGTTCGAGGGGTTGGCCCCGGGTTGTATAAAGTCCCCGTGCACGCAACGAATCACTTCAAGAATAAACAGCTGGTGTGTTGATAACGCGCCCAGTTATGCAAAACTGTCTGAAGGTCGGCATCGCAAGGCGAAAACCTAAGCTGGCCGGGAGAAATCGCGCGACAGCGATCGGATCGAATCTCTGTCCCATCGCGGATGTCCGGATACCGGCGGGATAATTCGGACGAGCCGGAACCACACAGTCCTATTCCCACCGAAATAAATCAAAGGCCTCGAAATGAACAGGAAGAACCGTCCGATAAAAGAGAAAAAAACCGGAGAGAAAGAAGGGGAACGCCCGATCGGATTTTGGGCGAAATTCGCGGACGCTGTGAACGTTCGGGGCAATTTCGCGAACGGACGTTGTAATACGACACTTTCCACTTGGTCCTCTGAACGTTCCGACCCTCATCAAGGCTAACCCATTCGCCCAGCAGGTTTTTACCGACGCGAAGTGGTGAACATTTTTGCCTAGATAAAGAAAAACGAATCTCGCGTGAATGAATGGAAGCTGGAATAATTTTCATTCGTCACATCTGGGTGCGGTGACACGAATTCCAACGATACAAAAGCCATGGGGAATCCATAGTTTCGGTTCTAGGAATCATCGAACAGAGTAAATGTTGCTTATGACCCTGTGCTACAGCGACACAGTGATTTCGCTATATATGTCGCCAAGAGCTTTATGATAAACGTCGCGGAATTATCGTGGGGTGTACCCCTTAAGGGTCCTCGAACCTCACACGAGCAGCGTAAACAGTTATGTTTACACGGTTCGGGTGTCCCCTGGACGATACATGACGCTGGCAAGACCCGTGTTGTTGACATATATCGATAATTCAATCTATTGGAGATCGATCTTTGCAGACAAGCTAGGGGCAATAATTTTGAGCATTCGATGTGATAACACATTAGTAAACACGTTATTTTCCTTAAGCATAGCAGTTGAAGCTTTTGGCTCGTGTCACCTGACCTTGAATGACCTTGTGCTATGGTTGGCGAATTCGTCACATAAGACGCTATAGGGCAAAAAATATAGGGTTCCGCTTAAAAAACTTAAATTGACCTTGAGGTCATCTAGGCCCGAGGTACACACAAAAGTGCTCTGAAAAGCCATATTAGATGGAATATACATGCGTTATAGATCGAATATTTTCCAAATGGAGATAAAAATAATGATAGTTCCATAGATACGGTAGCAAATAAAGAAGGGAGCAACACGTACACTCCTGGTGCGTAAAACAGGATTGACAGTACTTTCTGCTACTAACAACAGTTCGAGTACCGTCGACAAAGAGTAATTGCCACCTTTTACGTCGAAACTGCTCCCAGAGGGTAGGGCTCGATCGGCAAAGGGAGCACACGCGTGAACAACCGGGTGGCGAAGGGTGAATCAACCGAATGCAAACTGTGGCAATTACCGGAACCGCAGCTGCGCGAGAACTTTCCGTAACGGATCGCGACCGCGATTAATAACCTATATTAATTAGGGCGGAACAAGTACCGTATAATTTGCGAGACGGTAAAATCACGGTCGCAGCCACGCTGCGTCTTCGACCACTCATTATTCCACGTCGAACGACGCCGTTTCCGTCCGTGGTACTCGCGATTGGACTTGCTTCCTGTAAAATGGCATTGTTCCGCGGTACGGGGCGGTCGCTATCGCATAATTAATCAATAGCGTCCGATCCGCGATACGTCGCATCCCGCTCGTCGATGATCCACCCGATGCCATTAATGTCTAAGCACAGTCGTCCGTTGCTTATGGACAAGCTATTGTTGCCGGTACCAATCAACCGCGGGACCCACGGTTCCACGGTGTTGCATTATTTCTTTGCGGGCACGAGCGGGCTTCGAGAGTGCTCGATAATCGGTTCGCCAACAGCTTCTCCTGTTACGAGACTGCAACCGGAGGTTCTACTGCAAAAAAACCCTACATCTATATTCATTCGAAATTGTCGCTCGATTCGAACAATTTGCAATTTGAGACGATGCGGTTACCTCGAGGGGAAACCAAGACTCCGTTCAACTGTTCTGCGAAAGAAATCCGAATGATTGCTGTTTCGATACGATCACAAAAATAGGTCGGTCGGGTACGAAATGTTATTGAACGAATTACAAGTAAATATTTAATATCGAATATTTATAAAAGCTTGCAATATCTTTGTTTTTCTAACGTCTTATTCAGTATTTCGAGTAATTCTTTCTTTGGAAACAATGATGAATTCCTTTGAATCACAATATGTTGATTTTCATTGCTGATCGCCGATTATACAGGGTGTTCATTTGAAAACTTCCCAGCTGAATACCTCGAGAAGTATGAAAGAGGGGGCAGCATCAGTTTTTTAATTTGGGTGGTGTTTTCAAGGTCATTTGAGTGTTTTACACCCTTTTAATATCTTCATACTTTTAGAGATATTCGGCTGGAAAGTTTTCAAACGAACACCGTCAAAATATTTGCTTTGTAAGTTTTAAATGCTTCTACGCAAACCTTAAAAAAATTTGATTACATTTAAAATTTTCTTCCCTGCGCAACAGCTAATACAGACAGGCTTTCATCAAAACTTTTCCAATCTATGATTAACAAACTTCTTTGTATAATGATAACCTGCTGCCACTGAAGGAGCGAACAGGTGTTCAAACAATCGTCCGACCCATAATCGCAACAGTTTCCAGTTTTTCGTTCATGGCTGAAGTACTTTCTCGGTACAAACGCAAATCCCAAAGAAACTGAAATACTCGTTCGCAATATCTCTATTAAAGAGTGCGTGTTCTGAGTAAATTCAAAGTGTTCGAAGATCCATTTAATTTCCACCGGATTCGGATTCCACCTAGAAAAATCCAGATTTACTTAATCCCGTGGATCACGGCGCCATTTTTCCGAGGGTGGGATCGATCGTTCACACCCCCTCCGCTGTCGGTGCGGCAGAGTCAATCATACCAGGCTCTGCCGCTCGACGAAAAGTTTCGACCTCTGCGGAATAAGAGGGGCCGAGGTTGAACGAGGGCGCCGTATGAGAAATTTTGATTCGCAATGTTTCCCCGTCTCCGTTCAAATAAATCGTCGACCCTAACTTTTCGATCAACGAGCGCCGCCCGTAAGAAAACTGTCACCGTGGGTGACGCAGAGCATTCGTCTTCCCAGGGAAGATCCAAGCGGATGGGAACGCCTCGAATGCCCTGCTCGTTCAGCCATGGTTGGACGAATTAACTTGGAAATACTCGGTCGAACTCGATTTAACAATAAAAAAATCTTAAATCTTAAGGGGTCTTGGTAGTCTGTCGATTTTTAAAACTTGCTTTTTCTTATTATTCCCACTTTCTTACAAGTCAAAAACAGTAGAAACTCCAGTACATGAACTAATTGGTGGTAAAAAAAAATTCACATATGAAAAATAGTGAGGAGTCTTTCAGAGGAATTACATGACGTCAGACTCCGGGAGTTGTCCTACCAACGTACCAATAGTGGGGGTACCAATTGACATCATATCGCTACTTTGGGATCATTATAAGATCCCCACTCTCAGAAAGTATCGCTACCTTACTATTTAGGTTAGACTAAACCAAAGCTGCTCAACATGACTATTAGCGGGCAAAGGGCACAGGTACGGGCAAATGACATAGCGGAGTGAGGGTAGATTATAGCATAATAGGTCATGTAACTAGTCGTTCTATCTACGCCCAGAATAAGAAAATCGCTGCCCGTATGGGCAGACGCTGAGCAACTCTGAACTAAACTATAGCTGGGTGACATCACTCAGGTTCACTCAGGTATAGCATTTCTCCATCTATTTACCCCAGAAATTCCTCGACCTGGTAACGCTGGGCATGATTAACAAAGGAGGATCGGCAGAGATATCGTGTTCGATTCTGAGCATGGGGAAGTCAGTGGCTGCGTAATCGTGTAATGAATCAATTAATAACTTATACACCTCAGGCGTTTCCCCTTACAAAGGTCCATAATTTCGCATTAGGTTCCCTGATTTCGCATCAAGTTTGTCTGTGCGTTATCCAACTTACTGACAGCTGCTAGATTTCATCAATTTTACATCGGGTTCCTTCGTGCCGTCTCTCGATATCCTAACGGCAACCTGATTTCGCGTTAGGTTCATCTGTTCTCCCACTAACATATCCACTATCATTCTGGGTATAGGCAATATGGCTCGTAACACATTTTATTTGCACAATGATCTGCAGTCTAGTAATTATATATACTTTAAAAGGGTCATTATTCAAGCGAGGCCAAACTCACAAAGATATTTGACACCTATACAGGGTGATTGAAGTGTTGGAGCCATTTGCATAGACAATTGACAGTTGTTAAACAGACAATTTTTAAATGAGGACCCTGCAACTTTGAATTCGTATTGTTCTTTTATGAAGTATTAATGCTTATGAGTTGATTTAACAACTATTCGCGGTTTAATTTTTATTTTTAAAACTGTGTAAATTTGACATTAAGCCGATGAAACTATACGCTCATTTAGATATAGTTTAACATCAGAATATCGATATGAAATTGTATTTAAATTTGTTGGGTGCTCAAGTACGATTTCGAAGCACGCTACATTTTGAAACTTTATTGCAGACCTCCTACGCTGGAAATGTTATCGGTAAATATTATTTCTTGCGAGTACTTTCTTTCGAGACTTGTCAAGCGAAGCTGGAAATTGAAATTGATTCGGATTCGTGAGTACATATTGAACTTGTTCTCGTGTCCAAAAATAGCGAACTCCCTTGACGAAGAGCTCCAGCGATCAATTCTACGGCAAGAATGTAAAAATTTTTAACAATTTATTATTTCTGTTACGTCAACGCAATATTATTTTCACATTCGTTATCTTTTTTATTTTACATACTTTCGTGAGTGCTAGCCTCTTTAAAGTTTAGCCATCTGTAAACTTTGCCACTCAAAAATTAACTCTCGCTGAATGCAGCAGATATTCCACTTTTTCGTTGTATCACAGTTCAGCTTCGTACCGGAGTGACGAAATTTCATAATGAACCGTGTGTTTCTGTCCACCTGGTAGCACTAACCTCGGTTGGCGTAACGAGAAATTTGAAATTAGAAAATTTTCAAATACGAACTTGTTTCGTAACCAATTTTCTGTAGTGCTTGAAACTCTACCATGCGAGAGCCGTTCCGAAGTATTTCCCAGCTCGCCAATAATTTATTTCCTATTGTATTTCTGTTCGAGCTTCAATAACAAATGCATTTCAATTTCCCGCAAAGTTTATTTAACGTATATAATCATGTTTCAACTATCTTCCATCATGTGGCAGATAACGCGATGTAAACACTAAGGAAAATAATTTCGCAATTGCTTTATCAGTGGCACACATTATCGATTCCAACGGAAATTAAAATCTGTATTTAATTCACAGACCATGATTCTCGTGTCATTTGTGCAAACTCAGATGTACCCGAAAATTCTGCAATTGATAGCAATTTATAGGCTAAAATGGGATTTTAATAAATATGAATTTAAGGACTTCGCCTTCGTCTATTCTTCCCAGTGCTTCTAATTGTTTTTCCATAGAAAAAACCACTTTCTGCTTTTACGACGCCATTTGTCACGGTGAGGATCTCATAAAAGATCAAACATGTCTGAAACGCAGCGAAACATGACGTAGCAGCTACAAGGAGATAAGGAGCTATGCGACGACTCGAACGCATTGCCACAGACGTAGACTCAGGATGTTAATTAATTAGCAGATACGAAAAAGACAGGGTTTATACTCGGCAATCCGGATGAACCGGAAATCCAGATTAACGGGATCCAGCTAAACGGAGTTCTACGTACTATAGTTGAACATTCTGTTACATAAAACGACCATTTTAAGCTTCCAATTATGTAAATTGTATCCTTCAGTAATATTATTCCATTGTTCCGTTAATATTACTAACATAGCTCAACTTGAGCACAAATTTATATAATTAAGTTTCAACAGAATAGGGCCTTTCAATAAATAAGGAAATATTTATATCGCGTCTTATAATTCCTAAATAAAATCCAAATGATGATGTACCGAACGATCGAAGTTCGCTAACATTCCCGTTGCCGAACAAGATCCATAAACAATCTAACACAACGTAAAGCCCATTCGCGAACGAACGTCGCATCGATAAATCGAGAATCAATCGAAGCGTTCGCGTAGTCCCCGTAAAAAATGGTGAACCGATCCAATCATTACACTCAAGAAAAATAGCCGACACTTTTCCCGTACGCTGCAGGCAAATTGTTTAAATGGCCCGCGGCGGATAACTGTTTTCCCAGCAGATTTAATAACAATGCGTTCAGCTATCTGTTACGCGCAAACCCCTGTTTCCCAATACAATGGTCGGCGCGGCGCGAGGACGGGATTATACGGTGTGTATTTTTTAATTCCCTTTCCCCTCTTTCTCGTCGTTCCTACAATGTCGGCCGAAAGTGTCGAGGGGAGGGGAAAGTGGGCGACGGAACAACGTAGAGGGCTTGGCGCAACGAAAAATCACACGGCGTAAAAATTATTTTCGACGAGAACGACACCCGGCCCGGCCCGAGCCCGATTCGGCACAGTCCCAACGGTATACGCTGTAAAAATAAAGCCGATAACTCGTTTCCAATTAACGTCGCTCACCTGCCGTTTACCCGGCTCTTCGATTTGCTTATCGTTTGTACAAGTAGATCATTTCAATTTTGGTCACGCTTCGGGGGCGCAGTCATTCGCTCGCTTTTCCAACGCGCCGCAAAATCGATACCGTTGTCCGCCTCGTTCTAAATTCACCCCCCCCCCTCCGACACTGTTTTCGCGATCCGCCGCGCGATCGTTATTAGATCCCCGGTTACAGGCCGAACTGCATCGCTTTCGAATCTATTATTATCCCGTTGGCCCAATGAGAAATCGGTCCGATAGTACACAGCGTGTCCGCGGGATAACGCGATCTGCTCGTACAGTAGTAGAATTCAATGGAACGAAAAGCACATTTTTTATAAGAGACGCATACTGAATTTCCGAAGCGACCGTGCGCCGCTCGCGACGCGGTGATGCGTTTAGCAAATTTTCAAAACGCGTTCCATATTTGTATCGCTCCGGCTTTATGCAAATACGGGTTTTCGCACATTAACTCTTACACCGGCGGTAGTCACGTACGTGTGACGCGCGCGATATCGTATTTTGATAGAAAAAGTCGAATTATTTGTATGCGCGTTGTCGCGCGACCAATGGCCGCGCTGAAAGCGTTTGGCTGGTTTCGTGACGGTGTTATGAAAATTATGTAGAGTTTCAGGAAATATAAATTACGAGGGAAATGCCGGTATCGATATCAGATTTGCGACAAAGTTTTGTTTTTCGAAACATCCGGATTTATTTGACCCCATACGTCACGGTGCTACGTTCCCACGAGGAGAAACTGGAAAAAATGATATTGAAAACCGAAGCACCCTTTTGAATGACTGTATACGTTGACTGTTCGCTGAACGAAAATGGCAACGCGTTCGAAACCTTTAAGATTGTTTCTTCGAATCCTTTTCCATCAAGGTTTACGGTCGCAAGTTCTGTGCTAACGACGACACAACTGTTTCCAGGATCGGCGAGAACGGGCCATGGAACGCAACAAAGGAGATCGAAACACCGACCAACCATACCTACTACACTGTCAAGAACCTGCAGCCGTTCACCGTCTACAGTTTCCGTGTGTCGGCCGTGAACGCGATAGGACGTAGCCGGCCCAGCGACGCGTCCTATTTCCTCATCACTCTTCGTGAACGTATGTTTTTCCAATTGTAATTACCAACATTACCTTTACCGGGGTTGGATTTCGATCGGTTACGAGTCCCACCCGCGGCAGAACGATACCATTCAAAATGTCCACGCTTAACTTTTATAGCAGCATCGGTCCCCACGGTCTTGCACAGTGGTCCGAAATCTTCAAAACGAGGAACAAAATTTATAGCATTGTTATCTATGCATTACCCGTTATGAAAGAAATGGTTTTGCAAGTTTCCTAGAATTACGATTCTAACAATCATTTTTATATAGATTGTCCATTTCATAATTATTTTATCATTTCATTATCCCCTAATACCGTTTCCTTCGTGATGTATTACATTCGGTCAGCGTAAAAGTTCGCTCCCGATTCCCTATTGTAGTTTGGCCTAATACAATACTATTACATTTAATTTCAAATAGTTGTACTGTGTGTACTGTGCGTGCCACACAAGAAGTCACGTGAAAGGAATACGGACACGCCTCTAACTGCTGTATTAGGCAAAGCGGCTGCACATATTATGTAGCGTGTGACGTGAAAGCCTAAGCGTTGATCTACTGGAGCGTCAACGGTGGGCATAGACGGAGCGACGTGCCCCCTTTGCCCTTGTGCCATCCCGCGAGACTTCTTGTGAGGCATGGACAGTACATCACAAGAAGTCCCGTGAAAGGAGCATGGGTCTAATTGGTCAGAACGAAACGAGCACGTCTCGATTTACACGCATTTTCGGCTCTAGCGCACTATTGGCTAAAGCGGCCACATATGCTATGTACTGTGCGTCCATCAGATGGCAGTGATTTCGACAATGGGACGCAGGGGGATCTGCGAAACCCCACTCTTGACGCCAGGCGGCGGACCCCACTCTTACGCTTAGGCTGAAACGGGAAAGGTCGACACAGGTGCTAAGCAGTGTTGCCAGATCGAGAAAATCGAGGGGAATACAATGTACCCCCTCTCTGATGACCAGAGTAATATGTGACATGTTGCGCGTGCGCGATGGGGATTGCGTGGGACCCCAAGCGTCGCCTCAGTCGCGCGCGACACCACGCAGCATGTCACGTGACCAGTTCTAGTGGGCGGTGTTGGAGTGTGCTCATGGTGATGGAATAGAATAGTGGAACGGGACAAGGAGGAGAGGAAACAGATACCCAAATGGACATATTCTGGCTACAATATGTCTTACAAAATATTCTTGTTTCACTTCCACTTTAAAATTTCGCTAAACGTCCAAAACAATGAATAATAGACATACCTGAAAAAATATTGTTTGAAAGTGTTGCATATATTTATAATCCAACGTTCATCAACACTATGTAGTCATTTTTGGTTAATTTGTCAACTATAAAAAATATAGAGGAAAGTGAGATTATTTTGAGGAATCTCGCTGTAAGACATGTATTTTCCTCTGTATTCAGAGCTCTGTCAAAAAATTCTAGGTGGCCTATGGTAACTTAAAATATAGTGTACCCTAATGTATCTATACCATGAATTCATTGATTTTGACTGAACTTGAAAATTTGATTATTTCTTTAACAATTTTGGAACACTGTGCACCGGTTATAGATTTCGCGCAAGAATGGATTATGCTGCAGAAAAAGGGGGGAGAAAATTTGCAAATAATTAATTAACGTTGGAGAAACCGAGAGAATAGCGGAAACGTGAAACTTCAGATCCAAATTATTTGCCTTTCGAATTCAATCGACGAACGCGCAACGCTCGATACCCGGTGTTTCTACAGTTTTAACAAGTAAAAAGTTTTTGTAGATTGTGTTCAACTTCGAGGCGGGATTATGGTTCGACGCACAGAATAACAATTCTTCGCGGTATAAATGCGGTACTTGATGGAAATAAGTTTCCAAGAATATTTCAAGATCGTTTTTACGGGCGAGATTTTTCAAAAGTCTCGGCAACGTTGGTTTCATTTCGAACACCCACTTACTCGAGTGAAAGAGATATTCCTTGGTTTTATGGAAAAAACAAATAAATAAGTCGGAGATGCGGAATCAAATTTTTCACATGAGTCCTCTGACAAGTCTGTTCGCGACCTACCGGTTCTACTTCTTCCAAATGCGCACGAACTTGACGGATTTTCAACTCTACTTTGAAAAATGTTTACTTCACATTTTCGACTTATTTTTTGGTGTAGAATCACTTCCTTTTCGGTTGTACCACTAGATACCGATTACACTTCCTGAAGTGTAAATCTTAAAGAATCGAACAAAGTCAAAATTGCCATTTTCAGAATACGGAAGTCGAGATTAAATGCTGAAGAAAAGAGCCTTGATAAATACTTATAAAATATTAAAATAGTCAGAATAATATGTATTTCATCCGCTTTAAAAACGATTTTTTTTTTAACAAAGAGATGATTTTAATTTGGTTAGTTATATTTGAAATAAATAGGAATAAAGCAGTATAAAAATTAGATGAGAATAATTATAAATGTTTTAAAAGGACAGACACTGTCCACATATACGTATGCCATCGTTTTCCAATTTCAAACTAAAGTTGTGCAGATCGTGCCATCCAACTTTCACATTTGAAATATGTCCGTTTTAATTAAAATTTCGGAAAAACGTTTCCTACAATAATTCTCTGGCTTCGCGTAGAGCCTTTGTATACGAACAACAATTTCTTTTCTGTTACAAACAGTTAACGAGATACAACGGTTAATTTTATTTTCCGAAATAAAACTCCATGTTTTCGTTATTTGTACTCAAAGTCTATTTCCATTTAAAGTTTAATAATAACCGAGTTACAAGTCGGTTCAGATACTGGACAGTTCAGTCCTGTATAGAGATTTGTTAACCGTGGATCAAAACGGACCCGCGTCCCGCTACCGGCGGGTTGGCAAGCGTTCTGGCCATACGTATGCAGTGACAGCTCGCAGAACGCTTTGGGGAATGATAATAGGTGTGAAATCGGGTCAGGAATATCCATGGGAACGAGCGCCTCGGGGGCAATCTTCGAGCCTGCAAAAACAAACGGTCGAAATTCCGGGGCGGTTGAGCTGAAACGCGAGGGTCGATGGGCTTGAAGGGGGATGGAGTTGAAGGGGTCAGGGGGAGGGCAAGGGCGAGAAGAATGGTTAGCAGAGGCCGGGGTCTCCGCGGCCAGGACGGAGCGTCACGAGAGAGCGTAGGCAACTAAAGAGGCGCTAATTGCAGCACAGGAAGAAGCAATGTACAGCCGCGCTTAACTCGAACGGTCCGGCTCGCGTTTCTCCGTCACCGCTTCAAGCCTCCGTTTGTCTTTCTAGCTCGGCCAGCCGGGAAAATAGGTTGAGCAGCACCCGCTGAGCCCTATAAATTCTGTCAACGCCGCCGGGATTGGCCGACGACGGCCGGTGTATACCTACGACGCTCAACAAACTTTGCGCCCGACATGATGACGATGACAAAGACGCTCTCGCTACCGACACACACCCTCTCGCAGCCTAGCCGGTTCCGTCCGGGCCGCCGATCGTTGCGGACCTGCCCGACCTGGATTCCCATGCGTATCGTGCTAACAATTAGCACGTTACTCGCTGACGACCACCGAATCACTTGGCTGGCCGAGATATTCGGCAGTGAACAATTCACCTGGCCAAGAACAGCCAAGAATACACAGAAAATAAGGAAACGAGGGGGACACTATCAGTTTTTATTTAGGTGGGCGTTTTCAAGGTCATTTGAAGGTCAACTTTGTTTTTTCTTTTTAATGGAACCCTATATTTTTTATCGTGGGATCTTATTGTACGTAAAAAGACCAGCAATTTTCGTAGGATCCTTTTTTTTATACGCGCACTAGTTTCGGAGATATTTAAGGAGAAGTAGACCGAAGCATTGTGTGAAATTCTTTGACGCAAATCGTTGATGTTTTCCAGTTGTACTAGCACGTACCGTTTGAAAACAAAATTGTCCTCGATCACTTGTTTATGTTGTCTGTCTTCACTATAAGATTGTACTATTTACTATTTAGTCAAGTGTGAATCATCGCAATGAGAGATACTATGTCGTTGTACAATTAATTGTATAAAATGGTGTATTCTTTAGAAGAACGACTAGAAATAATTTTTATTTATGGAGCTGATGAGTGTGCTCGTCGAACTGCTGCTACGTTTAACTAGTGACACCCTGATACACATGTTTCTTATACGTACGTGTTACAATTAGTTTGAAAGTTTAAGGAGACAGAATCGGTGACAAAAAAAAAGAAACCAGTAAAAATTCATACACTCATTCATTTACTGTGAATCCTACTATTTCAATTCGACAAGTTGGAATGGTAACTGGTGGGATCTGTGCACAAATTACTTAAACGCAACAAGTTTCATCCTTATAAAATGCAGTTGCATCAAAAGTTACTAGAAAATGACTTTGGCAGGCGGATTGAGTTTTGTGGGGAATTAACAAATATGATCAACGTCACTCCTAATCGAATTAAAAACATTTGTTTTAGTGACGAATGCCATTTTTTCTTAAACGATGCTGTAAATCATCATAACTGTCGTTATTGGAGTGACGAAAATCCACATCTTATTGGAGAAAGTAATATTCAATGGCCGGAAAAAAATAAATGTTTGGGCAGGAATTTTAGGAAATGCTATTATCGGTCTTCTGTTTTTCTGTATTTAAATTTACTGGACGACATCATTGATCTACTTATAACAGACTTACCACTTATTTGCTGGTAAGTGTTGGTGTACTCGTGGCAGCAATTCTTTGTCATTCCAAATGAAATATCGAGTCCTGCTATAAGTATTCAAAATACCGTAGGTATTTTCTGGCTGATTAATTATTAGCACCTAACGACACAGTTTCGCAGAGAATGCCGAGCAATTTAAATTATAATAACATTTTTTTCCAAACCCGAGGAAACCCTAGTAACACTCCATCCAACTCGTAACGTAGCCAAGCCGCGCGTAAATATTGTGTTACCCGCGGGCATTCGAATTAGTGATTGATATCGTATTACTCAATTAGTCGACGCAATACGCACAATACTGACGAAACTGGAAAAATACAATGATGGAACGTTATATTATGTTGCTGTCGTGAAAATGTTAGAATATTATCGAATTCGTGGACCGTTGAAAACGGTGGCTTTAGTATTTAAAACTCGCGTATTGATTGGTACAAAAATGTTGATATAATACCAATTGTTTGACAGATGTCGACGAAATAAAATTCGTCGATATTTTGTTACAGCAATGGAACATGGAACATTCGTATCGCGATGTTAAAACACGGAGAAACTGTTTTGAAAACTTCGGCACATTATACTGAGTCGTCGGAAACTGGTGGCACAACCGAAAAGAGGATGATACATAAAAAAAAAATAAGTCAAAAATATATAAGTTACGTAGTGCAATTTTAATGTTACAGTCTATCCTTTGCGATGTTGGCTATAATAGATTTGGAACGATTTACAATGTTACGCTCCAACAAAGTGTTTCCGATAACCGAGCGTGGTCGATCGGGGCAAGCCAAATTAATTAGAATTGTGCTACAAAACATGCGGCAAATCCGGCATGGGGTAGGATAAAAATCGCGCGGACGTTTGACACGCAGCCAAATGCGGGCGCAAATAGACACGATCAGAAATCTCTGTAGTATTTGACGGGGTTGGGGGATTCGAACAAGGACCAACAGCACGGGGGATCATTCGCGAATCGAGCGACGCGAAATCGGTGCTATTGAATCCATAAACTCAGGTCTGGGGGAGAGGGGGGGGGCGGGTTGATTATGGTATCACGTGAGATAGGAGCAATTATCTAGTTATCAAGACTGGCCCGCATTTGGAAATGATTGCGCGTCGGTTCGGGGACCAGGGCCAGTGTCAATAACTAATTTAAATACCGGCGATCGTCAGCTGTGTAATCAACGGGCTCGCAAACTAGCGGGAGCAAGAGGCCCGGATGAAAGGAGAACGGAGAAAAACAAGCGGTCGCGGCCGCCAGTCGTTAAGCCGAGTGTGATTATATTCGTTTCGCGGATATTGCTTTCAGGAGACTCGCTTTTTTCCCCATCTGCCTTTTCCCATTCCGTTTTCCCGATACACGTGAGACCGGATACGTCGTTTAAACGTCGTTTTAACGAAAACCGTCAACAACAACACCGTCCAACCGAGCAAAATATTGACGCGCTTGAAATTCCCCTGATCTGACAAAATGTTGCTTCACAAAAACGGGGACCTCTTCCTTCACAACGAGTTCAGAGTAATAAACCTAGAATCACAGTGACGGTTTTCCAGGCAGTTGTTTCGTGTGCTGATAGGAAACTCAATGTTATTAATCTTATCGAGCAGAAAATAGTTTGCAGATTTTATGCATTTATGATAAAACTTAATAAAAACTTCTAACAAGCTTGGTACAAATTTAGTGCCTATTTTATATGAATTGTTTATGTTTTGGAAAGCATACGTACCCAGTTTCCTCTGCTCGAAGCTATTTTAATTCCAAAACGAAGCATTTCTTCCAACATAGAGTATTTCCCTTTTATATATATTTTTTCATGTTATACATACGAAAATGGTGCAATTTACTCGTACAATACTGAAATTTTTAGTAATTTATTAAATACAAACAAATTTAATAATGTAAAAAATATTTTGAATAATGATAGAGCATTTTTAGTGACGCCTTACAGTGGCCATTAGAGTGCTACATAAGGGTTAACTCGCAACTATTGTCGAAAAGATGCATTATACACACGAGTTCTCAGATTTGGTGAAAAAGGAGACAATCTTGATGGAAAAATAAGTCGAAAATGTGGAATAAAATTTCCTATTCCGAGGTTTCGTTCCCGAAGAAATTAAATTTGAAAATCGATCACGTGCGCGTGCTTCTGAATAGGATTCTACCTAATAATTATGTACATTACACCCTCATTAGTATTTCTACTTAATATTTATACTTCCAGAATTGTACTAAAAGTTGTGTTGACTTGTATGAAACAGTAACGTTATTGATGAATATTTGTGGCATTCGAGAAAAGGTGACACGACTCCTCATAAATTTAACACATGTTACGGACTATCTAAACAATATTTTATTTGTTGTGATCGATTTTCAAAAATAACATTTAAAAAACAATATTACTCCACATCTGGCAACTTCAATTTTCTACCGGCAAATAACAATTTTTTTCGATCTGTTCCGCTGCTAAATTTTGTTTTGGGGAGAATGTCTGTCACGATTGTTATCAAGGTATTGATACAACTCGAATAATTCAACAATTATCGATCGCGTCTTGTCTGCAGTCTAATCGAATCCCGCGGGATTGACATGACATCCTATCGAGAAGATCGATGAAGTCTGTCTGAGTCGCGGGTAAACTCTCACTTGAAACGAGACCAGAAACCTTTGCCCGATACCGAGCGACAAGTAATACGTCAACTGTGACAGCGCGCGTTCCTACTGATGGGCTCGAATGAATTTTTGCCCAAAAATGGGTCGCCGAAACAAAAAAAAAATGAAAAAAATATTTACGATATCCTCCTCGCAGTAAGGCCGCAGAATTTATGATGCGATGTCGATCACCGATTCTACCTTATCAATTTTTACAATGATCACTTAGTTAATCAACAATTGGTACAATAATCGCACAGAATCCTTTTGTGTTCGCAAATATATATTTCGTATTTTCAATCATTTATATCACACACTATACGCAGTATAATGTCACGTGACGAAGGTTTCAAACAAAATCTGTTAAGTCTAAAAAGTTACACCTTTCTTATAAATCGAAATCAAATTATGTTCCTTCGTTATCAATATTCAAGCATTAAACATTCTTCGGGATAATGTTGTTCGGTGCAGGTTCGTGACGGTCCGTGCAGGTCCGTGCAGGTTCGTACAGTACAAGTATGAGCGGTTCCACTTGAAGCGCATGTTTCAATATTTTGTTCTGCCGGTGACGGTTCGTTTCTTTCCGTATAGTATACATTGACCTTAAGTAGAAAAGAAGGTAATGATAATGATATTATTAAATTCTTCTAACATCTTTGCGGTTTTGTTTTCTTCTGATACATTTTTGCCATAAAATCTGCAGTCTCTTGGGGAGTATGGTAATTTAACGGACTGAAGCTGGAGGAGCTACTTTTCGTCGAATCATCGTCTATTCAAAGCATGCAGGTCGTTGACAGATTCCATCCCTTAATCCTAACGTTGCAAATTGGTTATCGGGTGCGGTATTCAGACTGCAATCGAATTAATTTCAAGAAATTGGCTAATAGATGGGGACAGACGTGGTGAACGGACACGAGACGATAGCCTCGAAAATGGCGGGAGAGCAGAGGGAAAGGGTTGGCGGGAGATTATACGTCACGTTGACAGGGAGCGTCTTCAATCGCGGCAAATGCTGTGGATTTGGTACACGATGCCTGGAATGCACGGGCAACGCAAAGGCCCGTTGTTCGACGAAAGTAATCTTGCCGTGATGACCTGGCTATAACAGCTACCAGGGTAATCAACCAACAATTAATAGCGTGTTTGTTTAATGCTGTCAATACGAGTCGCGCGTTGCCGTCAGTGAACGCTGAGCTGCGAATACAAAGAACAGATAACGTAACAAGTTCGCACGAACACTGTCGTGATTAATTTGTTGACCTAATTCTTCAACGGTACACTTAACCGACGTGTTCGTATTGGTCTTCAGTATTTTTTTCTAATAACTTTCCCGTGAGCTTCTTTAAAGCTTTCTTTTGATCATCGCCGGCTAGCAAGCTTCAATCTCCCCTCGCAAATAGATACATCTTAAGAGAATAATTAATTCTGTAGCTCGGTAAACGTTACGTTGCCTTTAGCAACTCGTTAACGAGACGCTGCGAAACTTTCTTCACCCGTTAACTTGAAGCGTAACATTCGGACACGGATTCTTTTAATCATTTCACGGGGATTCGTGACGTTTTTCATCAGTCATTAAACGTCTTATATAACAATTTTTATGCTTATTGGCGCTACCGTCGCGAGAAAAGGCTTGACGAACGTTAACGAACTGTTTACACCACTGCCCACTTAGGAACTCGAAGATGCGGTCTGCACCATGATATAAGTCACTTTTACAGCCTTAAAAATGATCTTGGACGATTAGTTTAGATGTTATCACTGAGAATGTTGCAGAAACAGCCATAAATCGCTTTTTCGACCAATTCTGTAATACTTTCTCCGGTTAGGTTTAATAGTAACAGCGTCCATTATTGTCAATTACTATAATTATCTTCTTGATTCTATCTTTTCCCAGTTCTTATTTTTCCATTTGTTATTATTTGGAATATTATTTTTGTTTGCGTTATTCTGCTTCCTATGTCAATTTTTGTGTATATGTTATATCTATTTCGTATTATACTACAAAAATTTCCCTAATAAAATAATGTGTACACTGTACCGTTCAAATCTGTGTATGAACAGCACAATGTTTATAATAATTCAACTACAGTCTTCTTTCGATACAAGACATTGTTCTTGTATGAGCCGAGAATTTATAGGTTCCGTGAAAAAAGGATAGAATATGACCATACCCTCTCGTTTGTTACGAAAAACACTATCAAGAGAACTGTACACTCAACTTGAACTCGACTACTTTAATTTAGTCTGAATATGTCGGGTTGATCGACGGGTCGACGTGTTCTATGGATGCCTAGCGTAAATAAACCACCGCTGCAAACCCAGGCTAGACCTAATTCACCGAATGAATGGAATTGACTGCGATCTGCTACAGGATTACGTTAGATAATGCGTCAACGATCGGGCGGAATCGCGGTGCAGTTACATCGTCGCCAGATTCGAAATCGCTACACTAATTCGCGGATATTGTGCGAGGTGACCGAGCAGATATGAAGGGGGATAGGTGATAAGTCCTGGGCAGGTGTACAGGACTCGAGGGTGGCTTAAACAAAACGCTGTCCTTACTGTCTACCTTGCGCTTCCCCGTTGCCGGTCCTCCCGTACTGTCACTACTGCTAGATCAATAGAGCACCAACGTAACGTCTACACTCCCGAACAAAAAGATAGCACACCTAATATTTTTTTAAAGTTTTGCTGTGGAAACTGCTAAAAATACATATTCCACGTTGTTACTAAAACCCTACTAGGTCCGCAATGTTCATTCCGATGAAATTCTACGAATACAAATGTAAATATCCTAGTGCGAAAGACGCTAGTGCTAGACGCTGTAGTCTCTCGAAGACTACATAGATATTTCAGAAGGAAACACACAGTAATTGTTACGACGCCGGAAAACAAAATCTGCCAGTAAATTACATTCAACACTGATATTCTGAACCAGGAGAAGAAAAACAGAAATTATGGCGGCAAAGTTTATGCATATATTTTCACAAAAAAGAAAGTTCATACCAGGCATTTAATAGCGGATATATTTATCTTTACTTTCTATTACTTCAAGCATCTAATTTTATAAGGATTATAAACTGTTTTAATTATAATCTGCGATGAATGGTTCCATTCTACCATAACAGCTTGCTTTAATTGTTGAATATTTTCATACTGCTTTTTACTCGTATATTTTTACTCGTATCCCCAACAATTTCACGGGAAGGGGATGATTCTACATGAAAAAAAATACGAAAAAATTTGGAATAACATGTTTTTATCCGTAGCTTCGTTTGCGAGAAAATCGAGTTTCAAAATGCTTCGAACACACGTGCTATTAGATAGGAACCGTCCGACACGTCTGATCATGACCAACCAATTCTACTTCCTGCAGTTACTAAACCCGACCGATCTTTAAACTCGGTTTTTTTCAAAAACGAGGCAAAAGACGAAGAAAGGTTATTCCTTTTTCTCGATTTAATCACCGCCCTGTATTTATATCCGTTTGCTGGTCATGGAAAAACTGATGTGTTTTCGCGTTCAAAAAATTTTTCGACAACTGGCACTAACTCGTGTGCTATTATCCTGTATGGGCGAGTATCTCTTTGTTCCGGAGTGTACCACTTCGGCCTGGACAAATACGTAGACCGGGTTCTCCATTCCTGTTTTCGGAGATCGTTCGCCTGGACCCTCGCAAATATATGGCGTTACAGAGCCACCAATTAGCCATCGGTACAGCCGTGTCGACGTACACGCGAGCACCAAGGGGATGAAAACGCGGAGGGCGGCATGACCGGGATGTGTTCGCCTAAGTTCGCCGGTCCTGGCTCTGCCGTGAAAATTGGAGGATTCCGTGACTCGTCGCGGCGCTAATTTCGACTACATCGCTGCCACCGCGAGCCAGTAATCACGCTAAGTTACCAAGAAGTGGAACGACGACGCCCGGCACCGTTGGGATCTCGTGGAACGTCCTCGGTCTCGAGTTTTTATTTTCCTTCGGAGATGATAAGGGATGAAGGAAATTTCTGTCGCTGCCGCTGGTCCCTCCAGGCTCTGCTGTCCTGGGACACAGCGGCGGCAGGATCTGGCCTTGATAGCCGAGGGATTCGCAATCACTTGGCAAAGATTGAAAGAGTAGCTTTATAGGGCACTATTTATATCTGAATTGCAAATTAGGAAGAGAGTAACTACTCCGTTTAACTTCTTAGAGATGGAGAACTGATTTAGCCGTACCGGTTCTTTTACGCGGTATAAATAAACGAGTTAATCTGTTTTTATATAAATACTGCGATTTAGTGATAAATTAATTGTGGAGAACGGTGTGCAATACTTTTCCAAAGTGCAATACAAGATCAGATTACATTGTTAATGAAAGAGAATAATACATGGTTGATTAAATAAGGTACAACTAGCGGAGTCCGTGGATGTGAATATAAATAATAATGTTCCTCCATATCATATTATGAAAAGTGAACGGCAAAATATTTTCTGTTCTAATTCAGTAATGTTGAAGTATGCAGTTAATCTTTTAAAGATACTTGATTTTTTCATGATACTTATATGATTAGATTGTGGCTTATCTTTTAAGCGCAATTTTGCCTTGTAAATAAATTTTTATATCTCTATACTTCTCTATACTTTATACTTTATATCGTTTTACGAAGAAATAACGTTAGTCCAACCTCTGTTTCGTACTGCAGTCTTACCAATAATGCGTAGAATTCAAAACCACCATTATTGTTTTTAAAACTAATAGAAAAAGATAAACTTCTGTTCTATTTTTCTCTTCGTGTAGTCGGACAAGGAGAGAAATTCGAATTCATAACCCAGTGGTGTTTTGGCTTCATATTCTTTACGGTTTCGAGCACAGTGAATTAGTTTGCATTCCTTCTACTCTTATGAAAGCTTAATTTGATCGAGCCAGAATGATGGTTTACAAAAGGATCGAGCGGTTCGATTGAATTGCCCTCGCGCTTCCGGGAGTAATCGGTGTTTCGTAATTTCATCGCGTGGGTGTAAAAGTGGACCAGCGGCCACAATAAACGCGGGCTCAGCAGGATCGTAATAACTTAACGCAGATTTAGCGTCGGTAAAAAAGCACGGCTCGCATTTATTACCCCGCTAAATTGCCCGGCGGAGTAGCTGGCCCGGATCGCGCGAAAGACTTATAGCCGGCCGCGTACGCTCGTAATGCCTGACCTACCACAATGTCTTCAGCCGTGTGTTAATAATACCGGTTGTTTCGTTAATTGACTGCCATGGTGCAGTGAATGATGATGCCGACCAAAACTAAAAACAAATTCCACGGCAAACAACATTTTTCTGTACATTGCAATTCTTAATACGAGGGTCGATCAAATATTAACCGGACTATTACTCTAATTTTTGCATTCCATCGTAATTTTCTAAAAGTACACACCAGTTGTTTTTCTATCAATGTTCTATTACAGTCTACATACTTGTTTAACCAGATCGGTAATATTTTAATTCAAGTTTTGTAGAAAATAAAAGATTGGATGTAGAGCCAATTATAAAAGAAGAGCTCCATCTTTTCCTCCCAATGTTTATAAACAAATGATGATGGTCAATTAAAAGGATGTTCGAAGGTTTAATTGACTGTCGTCACTTAAGAATTATACAACCAAGTACATTTTATCACTAAAATTATATTATATACACTGTATATTGGACTGTGATTACTAGACTGCGAATCTTTATACAAATTCTCATGTTCGTACGTTACTTGTCATCTAAAAACATTCTAATGGCAAAAATATAAAAAAATATATAAGTACTGTTAGCTCTTTTCGGTTGTTATAGATGTAGAATCTTTAAATTATTTATAAAATTTTACAGAATCGATATAAATGTTGCAATTAGATAAAAGAAAAACTAGCACGGAATAATTTATTTTCCCCATTGCAAGGTTTTTATTAACACCGTGAAGTGATTCAACACGTTGTAGCATTACAAATGCATATAACCGCAAGCGCCGTATCAGAATTAGAAAATTTCTGCTGCAATTAATTACGTGCCCAGCGTTTTTAATCTTTATAAACTATGCTTTCGTGTGTAATGTCCATGACCGTTAACACAACTTCATTAAAGATAAGTTGCCCTTTATCTTTTAAGCCTTTGTACACTGAATATTCATACCGCGAAGAAAATAAAAGACTGTAGTGTCACAGCTGGGATCTTTATCTTCGAATGTAAGAATATAAGAAATATTAAACGCAATATGAAATAAATAATTTCAGTTTTTTCGCGACTAACGTGAAGAATAATAATTTTTTATAGTTACAATACGCAACATCCTGTTTGACTGCAATCAATTTCTACACATTCATGAAGACAGAAGTTAGAATTCAATGGGAAGGCGTCCGAGAATTTTTTAAACAATTTTCAGCATTGCTGCGAAGGTGCGGGGAATAAGATTCGCGGAACGGAATTGGAGGTTTAACGCGCATGAATTATTGATGGCCGGCCAGGAGGTGTTAATTGCGGGACGAAGATAACAAAGGGCCAAGGTAAAAATTAACAACCGCGAACAGAAGTTAACGGGCTTGTAATTAATATCCGCACGAGACGCTGAAACGGAACATTGTCCGGAGGCTTATGAATAATAGCGCAGCGGAGGGACATCGGGATAAAGCCGGGCTGCGGTTTCTGTAACCGGAAAAATTACTCGGACTTTTCCGGCGAGCTCGCGTGTTAAACAGTAAAGTAAGCCGTCCGCGCTTTAGAAAGTTTGTTCACCGGCCAAATTAAGTGGCGGAAAATAATCGTAAAGTTCACGTGCTCTGACGCGAGTCACCCAGTCCCAAGATCCAATTCAACAGTTGCTTCGTCGAGCAATGCCTCCGCGACACCGGCGGTTTTGATGCTGGAACGACCATCGACCTCATTAATTACCATTACCGAGACGAAATTATTCGTAACATAACTTTTTCTATCAAACACTACTGAAAAGAAGAACGGTCGATCGAACGACGCGGCGCCACCCCTAACTGTCCGACGAAACCGGCCATGTTTTTGCTCGCAACTCATTTTCGTGGCGCGATCAGGCCCCGAGCGGGCTTTGTACAGCGAATTAATATCGACGACGGGCACTTCGCAATTTTGTCCCGAAAAAATTCAGGCAGGTTACTCGAATTAGTGTGATCGCTAGACTGCATTTTATCGGTCGGCGAAATTCAGGAATATCAATACGAGCCGCTTATTAGCCAAATCGATTAGCTCCTCAATATCAGAAGTAAAGAGAATTGATGAAATACTGCATATTCATTTTTAACAGTTTTATCAATGCTTGTTATTCCATGGTATTAATGTTAAAAATATTCATATTATCAGAAAAATTTAAGAACACTCGAAAGAGGATTATTAAAGTAATTTATTTTGCGTCAGATTATTGAAATAAAATATTTTCTTTCTTGTCACTGGAAATCGCATACGAGATTTATCGAGCAAAATAGAATATTTTATTTTGTGTTCCAGATTATTAAAATGGAAATACTTTATTTTGTGAATCAGATTCTTGAAATAAAAATATTATGTATCTCATTTACAATACTAGTTGTTTTAGCCAAATGAAATCCAAAGTGTTAAATAGTATTTGAAATATTTATTTCGCCAAATATTACCCACCGCTGGTGGAAACGCTGCTGGAACACGTGTACACAGGGTGTGGCCGAAAGGGTGGTACAACCGAGCAAGGGATGATTCGGCACGTAAAAATAAATCGAAAAAAAGAAAAACATGTTTACTTTCACGCTCGATTAAAAAAACAGGTGCAAGAACCAAAATAAACTAAGCAGTTATGGCTGAAAAAGGTTTTGGTTTATATCAGTTCTATAACAGATACATGTGGGTTTTAAAATTATGGTATGACATGTCGGTTGAATAGAATAAACTTGGTAACATGACCGAAATGCTGACAATATTATTTCCGGAACATTTTCAACCTTCGGTTTAATCATCCATCGACTTCGCGTGCTATAGTATATATAAGAAGTAGAATTGGTTGGTCATGATGAGACGCGTCAGATGACTCCTATCTAATAGCACGAGTGCAAATTCGATTTTCTCGGAAATAAACCGTCGAACAAAAAAATGTTATTCCTTTTCTACGACTTATTTTTACATGTAGAATCATCCACTTGTACCACCGATCCGGCCATACCCTGTATATTCGGAAGGGGACTATTTTGAAGGGGATGCCATCAACTTGGAAGACAATTGAAACGCCGAGTTTTGTTGTTACGATTCTATAAACTTTTTGAGCGCTATTTGCTAGCCCTTAACTTGCCGCATAATCGCTGTCGCGCGCAGTTACCCGGACAGACGACCGTTCGGAGTTTCAGTAGCGTTGCACCGAACATTAATTACCTAAAGACTTTCATTCGCGGCACCGTACCGTCCGTGTTCGAATGGTTTATTTTCGCCGGCCGGTCACCCCTCGGCCAAGTGGCCATTAAAGAGCTACCGGAAGTTCGCGTGAGCTGCGACGTCGGGTGACGTGGCGCGGCGCGCGCATTCAACGACGCGAAATTATTTTGGAGATAATTCCCTCGTTCCTCGGCCGGCTGGCTGTGCGGAATTCGCGAAGTTTCGCTGCGAATATTGCCGCATGATAAAGCGTAGTTTCTCAGGCCGCGTTGATTATTCAGGTGACTGAAACCCCGGCGCGTCCTCAGTCTTCGTTCGTTGGGCCAAGGAAACGCGAGACAGATTCTATGTAACGTAATCTATCTAAACATAATATGAAGTATATACTGAAAACTTCGAGTAAATAGTACTGTTACGTTAAGTATGCTACTCGTAATAATGGCGTTGTTTTTGAAAAAATTCATTTTTTAAGCTAGTCATATGTACATGTATATAGTGTCACCAATCGCAGAGAATGTTACAAAGAATCATCAAATTATTCGGGACAGTTTACAGTTACGAATGTGGTAACTTAAGCCCAAGGTGCGGCAATGGTAAAGTACCAATTACATTTTCATTCCGACCGCATTGAACGTTCTGAAAATATAACTAATTAGAAATTGTCAAGTAAAACTTCCTTTAAAACAAGGTTCTGGGGAGTTTAATGTCGCCAAAGAGAGTATAAGTTTCCCTGACGCGGCAAGTAGAGCAGTTTTTCCCGAATAGATTTGATTCCGGAAACTGAGTTATCTTCACGCTTTCTTGATTTACTGCCATTGTTTCTTTATCTTAGGAAATTAAATTCACACTGAATGAGGAAAAACTTTATAGATACCGAGCGGTATTAAAAGAAATATAATAAAGGAATCGTCGGCCTTGCATGAAAGGGAACGCTTTCAACGAGTTAGCAAACGAACGTGAAAGAGTGCAACATCGTCGACGGATTGTTGTAACGAACAGTGGAAAACTCGTTACATTTTCAACGGAATTTTCCTGGATTCATAAGGTCAAACACCGTGTAATAATACGAGAGCATAATTAAATTTTCAAAGGAACGCGCAAATCCGTGAATCTTACAATTAGCTGCTGTCAGGAATAAAATTTATAAGAAGAGGACAATGAAAACACAAAAGAGAGTCGTACCACTGAGAATTGTTAGGGACTGGCTTCAGGAAGCTGAATAAAATATGAGAAAATGTTAAAATTTATTGCAGAGTTTTAATGTTATGAAATTCGTTCGTACGAAAAGAACATTACATTAAACGAGTCCAAGACTTACCATTTATTCAAAAACTTCGGAGAATTTTACAAAAATATTTGACGTCAGCACAGGGGAAATAATGGAAATGCGTTTCAGCGCGTTCGTTTGATGAATGGCATTTATTTGACTACGCATAATAAAAAAAATTTAGTCGATTATTTCAAGATTTTTATATATCCGCCCTCCCCCTTTTTTGCTTTTATTCGGTTTTGAGGGCGAATTCTAACTTAGAACACCAAAAACAAAGTGATTTTTGCAAACTTTTTTTGAAGAAACGGTTGTTTTTAAAACGTTTATTGTAATTTATCTTGTACTCAAGGAATATATCTCAATTTTGTCGTTGAAAAATATGTGGTAGATAATAAATAAATATTCAGACGTTTATACATATACGGCCTCACAAACCAAAAAATAACGAATGGCATTCGTAATTCTTATATTCTAGTGCTGACGATGAACTTTACAAACTAGAAAAATGTACAAAATTGACAAATTGGTTGGACTTCGAATGAGAATTTATGGATGTAGCTGGAAATTTTCGTGTTGTTTCTGCAAAAGAAATTGTTTGATTTATTTTTTGTGTATGTTGTGGATTCATCGAGCATTAAACATTGACTCTTTTCGAATTTCTGCCTGGATCTTTATGGATACGTGTGTTACTATTGTTTAAGACGAAAAAGCCGGTTTGACGATTTTAAATATGTATAGGCTTGAACAGAAGTTTGTATAATTTTTTATAAATAAGTACCATCATTGGTCAACCGAATATAACTCCTTTAGATTTGACCTCGGACTCCGAGGCGTGTAAACATAACACGGCTCGGGTATGTCTCGGACGATACACGACGCTGGCAAGACCCGTGTTGTTGACATATACTGAGAATTCACTATAGTGCGACTTCGGCCACCTGGTCCGTGTTTACATGCGCTGCCCTCTTCTAAGTTTGGCGCAGTGAACGCGGTCACACAAAAATAGTAGCCCTACACGATCTATGTCACAGCATGTACCCGAGGATTGGGCTTAGATCAAGACTTTACTGAAATTACATCAAGACTTTACTTAAATTACATTTGACAAATGTTCATCCCTGAATCGTGGCATAAACAGTAATAATATCGTGTGTTTACTATGCAAAAAGATTATCCCATAATAAACATTCGATAGTAGCTCGCAATGTTTACGCAATACCCTATGAAACGACGATACGATCTCGAAAGCTCTCGGGGAATGTGTTTACTTCGAAACGCGCCGACATGACTGTGTATTCTGCTTTTTTACAGTGCCAGAGGGGGTTCCCGTAATTACCAGCGCTTACAATACCTCATCCACGTCGATTTATCTGGCATGGAAACCGCCCAGCAAGAATACCATTCATGGACAGTTCCTGGGCTATCAGATCCAGTATCGTCCGCGGGATAAAAAGGACAAAGAAGTACAAGAGATATATATACGTAACCCGGCCATACACGTAAGTCGCGTCAGAATATGTAACAATCCGTTTCTTGATCAGTGTCGTGTCAAAGAATCAGTATTGTTCCGCCAATTCGTCCTTTTGAACGTCGTTCCTCTATTCGTTACAGAATCACAGTATATACAATCTGGAGACTTACACGCAATATCTGGTGTCGCTGCTTGTATTCAATCCGTTCGGACCAGGACCAAAGACGACAGTTTCCGTCATGACGGACGAAGGCCGTAAGTTTAGCGCCAGAAAATTCAAACGCATGCGAACGATTCGGGAATCTCCCGGCTCCACGCTTTCACTGTCGATAAAACAGGGGTCTGATCAAGTTTCGCTGCATCTTCGGTCGATAACGCAGGTATATCTACTTCAAGGAGTGTCGACAAGGAAGTTTTCGTCACGCTTGGAAACTTAGCGATGATCGATCATAAGATAGAAACAATTTATCTGTAGGTGGTCACATAAAAGACCTCGAATCTTTAATACTTTGCTTACCGGATATCTATTATAATTTTCAATAATTGTACTGTACCAAAAAGACGCTTGAAAATTATTGAATTGCGTTGCTGGGAGTATGTTATTGCTTCGTAATAGAAGTTGTTGATGAATCTATAAAGGCATCGTTATTCATAGAGCATGAACTTCCGAATAGTATGAAATAATCTCCGGTAATCTAATGTGTTAAAATATTTATAAAATGGTATGGTAAAATCTGTGAAAGATTTATTAGGGACCGCGAGGTCAAAGGTCTTGTTGAGTTTGATCGGTCCCTTTTTAGATTCTTATTCGGTTTCTAGTTTACGACAGAATGATAAGGACTCACCGCCTCCCCTTAACACGTGGTATTTATAAAGATCGTATCGGGATCACGTCGTTTTTATCTTCGCCACGAAAAAGGTGAGATTACTCGGACCGAGGAGAAGGTGTCTCACATCGAAACCGTCTACAAGCCTCTCTGCGCCAAGGTCTGAATTCATTTAATTATACGCTTCAACAGCGCGCGCTTAACTTAATCGTCTCTATCAGTCGAAAAACACTGATTACGCGTACAGATAACGAATGTAGCCTATCGTCCATGAGACGGCTGCACGATCTTTTCTTAACTGGCGCAGTCAATGATGTCATTTAAATTCGTCGGACGTCAACTACGGTGCTCCATTCGCGGGACACAATAAAAGCTACACTTCAGATATTTTATGCAAACCTCTTCTATTCCGGTCACGGTTCTTTTTCGCCTTTTCTTATGGTCCATGTGTCCCTGATGCCTATAAGGACCTCCAGATGAACCGTTCCGACTCGTTTGTTTCGAAACGCCAGAGTGTTGCTGTGCAACGATACTATTTGCACTGGAACCTTTCCGAACGATTATTTAGTAACAAGAAGCTGTCGATACAAAAGCATTGTTTAAATTTGATGAACAGTGAAACGGCGACTCCTTTGTTCAAATCATTCTTTTACCGATAAGTATACTCGCGTAATTACAGTCTTACATTTTAGAAGTTCGAGCTATTAGTCGCGATGACAGTCAACATGACAAACAACATGACAAGTCAACATGACTTCGCAAAGAAGGATTTCCCGATAGATGAAGGAGACTGAAAAATATCGTGTTTCCGACACGAGCGGGCGTCTTGAGAGCAAAATTTATCAATCCCAACTGCCATAGTATCCACTGATACGTAATTACCGAACATCCTATCACGATCCTGCCACAGCGTCAGCGTCGTTTTACTCCTCGGTGTCGTCCATTGTTCGCGGGGCCGACGTGAGAACACGGAACAGACTTAGGAAACGACCATCCACCCTCCGGCAGTCTCGTAAAATTCGATCGGCTGAAAGTTCGCGGATGTGAAATCCGTCTCTCTTTCTTTCTCTCTCTCTCTCTCTCTCTCTCTCTCTCTCTCTCTCATTCTCTAAATCTCTGTCTCTACCTCTGTGTTACCTATACAGCGACAAATCGCAAGGGGAAATCTGTATGACAGCGACATCTGCTCCGAAATCCCCGAAAGCGATGGTAGCGGCCGATGACGGTCTAATGACACCGTTTCATCTCGCCGGTAGATTCTTATCGGCCGCTGAAAGATTACCGGCGCTCTGTACACGAATCACGTCCCCGACAATGACAGTTAGGGTCACGTGGTACGAGGATCGACTCCTACGTCCCTGAAGCGGCCGGTCGGCCAGCAGGTTTCCAGCTGCTCTTCTCTCCATTGTCCGTGAACGGCCCCCGACACTTGTGCGTCCGTCGTTGTCGTTTCGTTTGCCATCAGGGCAGGGCAGGACAGGCTCACAGATTTTTATGGTCGCCGTTCTTTAACGACTCATCATCGTTCCTCGATGAGTCAACGAAGTCGGTCATCGTGATCGTCGATCCTCGTCCCCTTGTTCGCTCGGATTTTGTTCCGATCGGCGATCGCCAAATAATCGCCCGAATTTTCCCTGCCACGGACTGCCTGAAAATCCATACATTGGCACAGGGCAGGGAGCGTGGTGAACGGAGACGGAGAATCGAGCAACCGACGAGGATCGAACAGACAGCAACCATCTAAACGGAGAGGACGTTCCTGGTAAGATAGAGAAGGGAGAGCAGAAGGAGGGAAGAGACAGAGAGAAAGAAGGAGAGAACGACACAGGGCGAAAAGGAAACGGAGAGGGAGAGAGTGGGACGGAGAGAAACGTGGGTGGATAAACGGTAAAAGAAGAGGACAGAGGATGAAAGAGAGACGAGGGTATAGGTATAGAGGTACACAACGGAGGACAAAGACGGGGAACAGAGCGACGGGGCGGAGCGGGAGGGGCTGAACAGAGGCGAACGAGAAGGGGACAGAGCCACGCCGTTTCGGTCGTCGCCACCGGCGCGCCTCTTCGTTCCACGATCGATTTTCCACGATTTTTCACTCCGGCGTGCACTCCTCGAGAAGAGTGGTCCGGCGGTACGTGGTGAATGCGACACGGCCAAGTCTCTCTCGGTTCTCGGCGCGAAGAAGACGCGATAAGCGGGGAGGCAGCCGAGGGAAACGCGCGTTACAACCACACACCAAGAGAATTCGAACGAGCGCACACGTTCTATTCGAAACAGCCTTTGTGTGTTGCATTTTACTACTCTACAGACCTGCCCCCCCCTCTCTCTCTGTCTGGCTAGAGGATTCCCCTCCCTTTTATTCGGCTTTCTTTCTCTCACGCACATTTTGCGAGAGCGCACGTGTATACGCCGGCTTGTCAGAGGGCCTAGCCTCAGTTGTGCGTGTGGCGGGCGCTCGTGCTGGCATCACGCGCGTGTATGCCAGCGTGCACGTCGATGAGCAAGCTGACGCGCTCGCGTGCACGAGCACACACCCTCGCTGCAGCACCATCCATCCCCCTTTCCGTGTACGTGTACACACGAACAGAGACGGAGAGAGGAAGAGAGAGAACGAGAGTGAGAGAGCCGGCGCTCCTCGAGCGTGTGGCAGCGTGAGTTTCTCTCCCTCTCTCTGTACTCGCTCGTCGGTTTGTCCGTCTGTTCTCGTCCCTACTGGAGACGAGTCGGAGAAGCGAGCGTAGCGTGTACAGCCGAGCCGAACCGAGCCGAAGTCACGGTTTTACTGTGCGCGCGAGAGAACGTTGCGAGAGATCGTCGTCTGTGTGTGCCGATCGTGGGAGCGGATCGTGTGCGTGCTCAGTGTTCGTGTTCGCTCTCGCAGCAAGCGGATCCAGTGCACGTTGTGTCGCTCTCGCAGCATTGCGACGTTCCTTTAGCGCAAGAGACGAGATCACTCACTTTTTCTTTTTCTCTCTCTCTCTCCCATCCCGGTTCTCTGAATTATCTTTCGCGAATCGAAAATATGGCGTTTGATTCGTCGCGTATGCAACGCCTTCGCGATCGTGCCGAATCATGCCTGCTGTGAGAAAGTTTTAGTGTGCTTACGTCCCAGGATTACGCTACACTCTTTCTCTCTTCTTTCTCTCTCTCTCTCTCTCGCTCTCTCTCTCTCTCGCTCTTCTCCTGCACGTCTAATCGGGCTCAAGACCGACGCAACAAGGCCAAAGGAGTCGCCTGGTAATGATCGGGGGCCGGTACGTGGTCCCGGTACGCATTCAACGTGGGCGGAATCGCGGCTCGAGGTTGAAGGGTCGATATGGCGTGAAGGGTTCACTCCGCACTTTGCCGAAATGACGCTGCGTTTGAAGGTGCAGTCGATCGGTCCTGCGAACTCGATCGCATCACGGGCGATGCAGTTCTAGCCGACCGACCCACCAGCACAGTCTCTAGTGGTTTTGAATCTCGCACCGAATTTCACCAGCATCCTGCTGCTTTCCTTAAAGTGCATCGACACCAGCTGCACCGTTCTTGCGCGAGCTGAAGCGCGTCTGGATCAACTGTTTCCGGTACAGAGGATAGTTAGTCAATGTTAACGATAACGATTCTACGCGTTTCCCGAGTGTCCTACATTCGTTGTTGGTCATGGCTTTGTTTATTTTCGTTTAACGCCGTGCCAAATGTCCGTGATTTACGCTAGGTCCGACGAACCGGTCGAAATGAACGACGCGATTCAAGTCGTTCTTGTGTATATGACAGTGCAAACCAGTCGTTCGAGTGCTAATTACTGGCAAATAGTCCTCGCACGATCCTCGTTACGAAGAATCGAATCTTTCAGAGAGAAGGTGACCTTGCTGTCTGTAGTTCACCGTGAAGACTTCCGTTGACAGTTCTCTTAAAACGCAGCTTGAGGTTGTACTGTATAAAGCTGTGGTGCAAAGCATCGAGAGTTTTTCACAGAGGAGACAGCCTCTGTTGTTTATCACGGTGACTTCCTTTGAGAGTCCTCTTACTTTGAAATTTGAAGCAGTACGGGTAGAAGTCTGTGGTACCATTCGTAAATTATGCACTGGTTAGAGATTACGTAGAGACGATACGTGACAACGGCGTCGACAACGTTTGCCCCGTTGTTGGTTGATCCTGGACGAGTTAATTCGAAACTCGTTCCACCGTCGGCTGCGGCCAGTTAATAAATGACAATCGTCGGTAAAGGGCAACACCCCTCACCGTCGAATCCGTCGAAGGAGCGACGTCTCGCAGAACAAATCGATTGGTCTTCTGTACGTCGGTCGACGCGATCCCACGCGACGACACGGTGTCATCGGTGCGCGCGACCTATGCAAATACACCGATGCGGTGCACGAAGTCGGTTCGAACCGAGTTCTCCGCGCTTTTCGTCCTCATCGTCGTGGAACTGGATATTTCTCGTCGGGAACGATATTGGAATCGGAAGCGTTCTCTTTCTATCGTTCTCTCTCTCTCTCTCTCTCTCTCTCTCTCTCTCTCTCTCTCGTTCTCTCTCGTTCTCGATTTGTCTCTTTCCCAGTATGTCGCCCCGTTTAACGTCCTCGGGAAACGGAAATCGCCAGGAAATCATCGATAGGTCGTTAGCTGACGCGTGAGAAACAACATTTAACTTGCTTCGAATGGGGATTTATAGTACACGCATCCACCGGGTGTTTCGCAATACGTGAAAAACGTCTCGACATGAAAGTTTAAAGAAAACGTTGTTCCCAGGACACGTGTATCCTGCTTGATCCTGTTCGTTTCTGATCAATCGTGCTTGCTAATTGGACATGGTATGCCGACGATGACGACCTTGACGACCAGTCTATAAACATTATTTGAACGTTAGTATAGGTCAGTTCTATGTAGTTGGTATGCGAATGACAGGCAACTATTTGGAGCAGAATAAAACTGAATATAAACGAGTTTAACGGTCGTTTTACTGTCGGTCGAATCAGCGCGTGTAAAACACGTTGGTACTCTGATTTGATCGCGGTACTTGAGAATGGTAAACAGAAATATAGTTAGGCGAAAATTCATTCGAGCGTGAACTATCCATATTTATGCTATCTGAATAATATTTGATTCTAGCCAACATATTATATTATATATGGCAAGTTTTATTGAAAATATCGATTTGTTTGATCGAATAATTTTTTTCGGGTAATATAATAAATTTAACGAATTCCTCAGAAGTGTAATTATGCCTTTCAGATTGTTGTAGTATTAATATTAAAGTGTAGTACAAAATTTACTAAATTCTCTCTCGTATCTTGTTCTTATGATAATTTATCGCATATTTTCTCAGTCACAGAAGTTGCATCGATTGAAAAAATAATTTCAAGCTCGGTGGATAGAAGTGTAATTTTCCATTTTTGCTAAGATAGTTGTAAAATTATCTGTTATTATCTAGTTATCTAGGCATTTCTCCACTCTATTGTTCATCTCGTCAATTTGAGACCGGTTTCAGTATTTAAAAAAGACGGGACACGGTTTTACTAGTAGTTCCCGCATCTTTCGCAAAGACATTGCACTCAAGTCTGCATCTGCATAGTCCGCACTCTAGTCGATCACGTTGCACGTAGAAAGTTGCCGCTCGACGCACCGAATGGCCATTTAAGAATAAAAGCAGGCGAACGAACGTTAGCGGGGATCCGCGTTAAACCGGCGTTTGCCCAATACTTTCGCAAGCACAACTGTGCATCCGCCTCTATTCCCACGATTCTCTGAACCGAGTCTGGTAACGGCGATCCGTCGCTTGTACGTTACGAGATGTACACCCTGTACATGTAGGTGCACGCGTCGAAGCGTCGCACGTGAGTGAGTCATCCTTTTATTGCGGAACTGAAAATTTCATCTCTGATCGGCGGAAGCGTTTTTCTCGGTTTGTCCTCGGCACGATCACGGTTGACGAAACGTGGTCTCGTCTCGACACGGCGGACGACGTGTTTTACTCTTCCCACCGTGTGCGCAGAGCTTTCTGGGTAACTAGGATGAACACGAAGAGCTCACCAGAGAGAATTTCTCTGTGACGTATAAATGTCAAGGCTCGCGGTCGCCGAGGAACAGCACGTGTGCAGCAGCGTCGCTGCGGCCGATTCTCAGTTAACTTGCGGTTAATATCGCAATCGTTCAGACGTAATTGCGAGTCATCCATTTGCTCGCGCTGTCTGCTGATATACTACGGCAAACAATTCGTCTTTGTTCCCGTGCCCACCGCTTTTCCCAGGGGAAATCGCCCAGCTAGAAAATATGGGGGGGGGGGGGGTGCTGAGGTTCGGTTGATCTTTCGCACGGTCCCATTCTTTCACTTTTACACGATAATCCACCGCGGTGGCGACGCGAGACGGATTAACATGCGGCGATAGAGAGCTCGGTAGCAGCGATATAAAGAGAGAACTGTCTAATCTTTGATCGGTACGGGAATTTTTCTGTTCGATATGAAGACGTCTTGTTCATCCGGCGAAGAAACTCCCAGGGAAATATTCTTTCTTTACGTGTTCGCTACTTCCGCTTCAAGCATTCAATAAGGAGGGAGAAATGATTCTGTTCTCGTATCGATGATCGGTCTCCTAGGACCGATGTTTCTCCTCGGACTTTCTTACCCAGCATCAACCGCGATCAGGATTCTCGCACAGCTCTCGGACATTCTCTAACGGTCCTTGGATGGCAGATCAACTGTCCTTCCGGAGATTGTCATAGGCAGACTGGAATCGTTCTGGGAATGATTATGCGTTTAGTGTCATTTGAGGTTGATCCGCGTTTCGAGTGAAGGGTTACGCTCAGTTGCAGACTTTGAGAAACTTGATAATAGAGTAACATGTTATCTCAAAATATTACTTAAAATTGTATTGACATAGTAGATAGTCGAAATATAGACAACGTAAAGAATAGAAGCTGAATTGTATTTAATTGGTGAAAATAAAAAGTCGTTTTTACTTTGAATTTCTGTCATTCTGTTGTAAATCTACTTTTCGTTGTACAACTTTTACAAATGTCTACCTCCTTTCAAACATTTGAATTCAATAATCTAAATGTACGAGTAGAAGTAATCATTACAAAACGTTTCCACAGGAAAACCTGTTATTACCTATTTTTAACTTAATTTTTGGACGGAAAACATTGCGAAAATAGCTTGAAAACATAGTTATGCGAAAGCAAAGAGATTTACATTAAAACGTTCATAAGTGTGTTAACTACAAACACACATCACATGATCTTTCTATTTTCTGATCGACAATGAGCACAACCTCTTCGAAAAGACGAACGATAGTTGCTTTTTAATAGTTTCCTGTTCCTAAGGAAATTTATAGATACCTTTTAACTTCGAATCTAGATAATTTAAAGTTCGGATTGTCTTCTATTATTTATTTATTTATTTTTTTCTGTTCCCAAATCTCTATAGATCCTAAAATAGAAGCACCATTTCCTGTCACAGTGGATGATCAAATTATTAGAACCACTCGCCTAAGTTGGCAATCTTACAATTGAACAACCGTTTTTAACAATCCTATACATTATTTAAAGAAAATCTCGCTGGAGTAAGTGCCCAATATTCGGCCTCTCTGAAAATGCTTAAAAATAAATATGTACTAACAAATTATTCTACATCTGACTGAGTACTCATAGACTCATGTTCCCATATTATAAAATATTTAGAAAATACCATATTAATAACAACTACGTCGAAGACGGCTGACTAATTTCATGAAAATACTAAGGGTTAAAAGTTAGAAACATACGTTTAGCATGTACATTTTACAACTGTAGAATAACGTTATTCATCATGTGGTTAACAAAGTCTATCTTCCACGCGGTTGCTCTAATAATTTGCCTGTCCAGTGTAAATTCGCAGTTTGGCCCATAGGGGAACGTGCCGATGCGATGATTCGGCAAGCCGAGCGAAGTTTTCGACAATTCGCCCTGTAAAAGCGCAAAACGACTGGTCGTTGGGTTCCGAGGCCCTCGGTGGCCGGGGCCGTGTCTATCCCCTCGGTCTTGACGCACTAAAAATATAAGGGGAAGCCGCTTTAAAACGTTCGAGAGGGGTCGTGTAATTATTGCTGCGCGGCTGGCAAACCTGATGCGTTTGTCGCTGCCGGCTGGTCGCGTCTCCGTTGTTGCTACCGGCGCGGCGGTGCGGTGCGGCGCTGTTGCTGGCTGGCTCTCGGGGCCTGTGTATGCCCGACGAGGAACAATCGAGGCCATAATTCCGACTAATTGAGCCAGTCGACGATGCAATTAGAACAACGCGCGAGCGAGAGAACTGTTGCACGGTGGGTGAGAAATGACACGAGTTCTGTTTTCTCCCGGTTTTCGATCGCGTTTAGGAAAACAAAGTGTAATCAGCGGTGTTCGGAAGTGGAGGCAGGCGGTTTCGAATCGAGGAAGCGAGATGAACCCGTCGAAGGGGGATAGAAGGAGGAGGAGTAGGAGAAGGAGGAGATTATTTATCGACGGCAGGAGGAGACCAAATTGGGCTGGTCGGGTTCGATCTCGAGCCACGTTAATATTCCGCTCGCGTTGCTCATACGTGTACACGCCGCTCGACGAGGCGCATGTATCGGGTCGCGAGGATGCACACAGCGCGAATGTTATCGCCGCTTCGTTAGTTCGATCCTCGTGGCCCGACGTGCCTCCGCTACAATTTCGATATTCCTTCAGGCCACCGCAGGACATGTCTGGCGAAATATCTGTTCCCTCGTAACAGGCCGATCCACGGTCGCGGATCAGTGTGATCGTTTGATGAAATGATGGTTCGCCGGTGAATCCTTCGACCGAACGACGTCCTCCGATCGACGATCTAGAAAACAGTGATTGCACAGGGGGAACCTTCGGGATCGTTGCGTCTCGGGGTGCCATGAGACAATGCGAATCCCAGTCTCCCATGGTGTACCGGGTCGCGATGTAACGCGTGCTAAACGGCACGAACATTCGCAAAGACTCGAGTCGCACGGCGGACCGTTCTGTCTTGTAACCGTGCACACGGGGGTGGAACGACCGCGATGAAAATCTCCGCGTCGCTGCGAACGACGAGGATGGACGAATTTGTGAAATAGCCTGGTGGAGAAGAGCCACGCCGAGCCCGCGCCACCACGCCTCACAGCTGCAGCTGCAAAACGAAAATGTCGTGGGCCAGGATAGTCAGTGCCGCTCAACTCGCGGCCGCAGTGGCTGTCATCCTGAGGATTCTATTCGCGTCCGCGGATCCGATCGCGTACACCGACGAACAGACCTACGAGCAGACCACGTACACGATGCCAGTCTCCTCCACGGAGAACGACAGCGACATTTATCGAGGTAAATCGGATCTATGCTCTCGTGGCATCGGTTGTCACGGACGTTTTCCTGTTCCCCGAACGGTCCAAAGAGAAAGGTGTCTATTGTATGGTTTTTATTTCGGTCCGAACGGACCAACCGGTGTACAGCGAACGATGTTCTTCCAGGTCGATTTTATGTAGCCGGCAGGTTTGTTGTGCATAAAGATATTTGCCCGACGTGGAAATGAAAGTTCGAGATTTCTCGAGGCTGCTGTCTCGTTAGATTATAGCTGCAATTACGTGACCAGTCGTACGAGGAAACGCTGCGGGACTTCCTTCCAGCGTGTTTTCGTTTCTAGTCTGGGTGTTATTACGCCCTCGCAGGCGAAAACTCTTCGGTGCTGCACTGCGAAAGATAAATATGGCTATACCTGTAACAACAAACCTTTTTAGTTGATTACCGAAATATCCGGTTACATGCAAAAAATGGGGTTGAATTACCAATTAAATTTAAAATAGGTACAGCGATCCACGGTTTCACTGAAATATCCACGGTCCATCCCCACTCTTCCCCTACCGCTTACTGTGGGTGCCTCGAACTCGGCGGAGCCATATCTCAGTAGATAAGGGAAAAGTATAAATAATACAATGCTACAATGTAAAAAAACGCTACCCTACTCGCGAGAATTTCACTGCTGGATCCAGAACATAGTGAAATTTAACCGTGGATTATTATAAAGCTTTCTTTGCTAAAAAGTAGTTTTAATTACTGCAATATTGTAATGAAGTAGCTTTCAATTTTCAAAAGTATTGATTCAACCCATTAATTACAATACGTTTCTAAAAATCTGTTCGTTCTCGATGATTCTCGTTAGACGTTCAGCAACCGGTGCACGATTAACCATTTTTTGACTGGGAAAAGGGATTCAATTACCAATTAAATTTAAAACATCACAGTGGCAGCTGATTTATAATACACATTAACGCTACAAGACATTTCATTAGTTGTTTAAACTTATGAAATGAAACAGTTCTCTGCAAAGTTTTATATTTTTATTTGTTATTTTCTATAAATTAAATCTGATAAATAATCAAATCTTTTTCAGCGTTAATATACATATACAATTTTATCATTTCCTCCAAATTTTTAAGCAGTAAAGGACCAGGAATGTTGGAGTACTTTTCGCATAAAAAGATTTTGAAATATAAGACAAGTATCATTGAGCAAAGTCCAATTCATTCGCATTTAATGAATGAAAGGAGCACTTGAAATCGCTCTGTCCGTGCGCGGTAAAGACACAATAGATGGTGCGTGAAATATCGTCGGTATCGCTGATCCAACAACATTCCGCGAGCGCCGATAAATAAACGAGAACGAAACAATACCGAAATGAATATCATGTCTCCACAGGACATTCCAATATCTGTGACCCTTTAATGAACCTTTTCTGATGCTTTGCTCCGAATTCGTTGTCTCTAGGACCGTAGAGATTTATTGCTACGATAAACGCACGTACATTTTGTAGATAGCGAGGAAATTGCTACCAATGAACTGATTATCAACGAGAAATGTCAGATTCTTCCACACGAGGTTCAATAAATAAGTTACTTGGCTGTCTGCCAATTAAAGTTGATTTTTTGGCAAGTTATTAAATGATATTAATTATTAAGTAGATTGCAATTAATAGCCACAAAAATGCCACAACGAAATACGCAGGCCCCGCGACATTTCACACTGTTTTATTAGCAGTTTCTGTTCGCAGATCGATCTGTTTCGTTAATTGTTGTTATTCGATGAACGACAAACGTGTCATCAGCGTAACAGAATAGCGACTGAACAATCAGTTAGTAATTGGTTAATCGAATGTTGGGTAACCGGCAAAAACAATTGAGTCAACCACAGTGTTCTACTGGAACGATGCGTTGTTAAAGAATCGAATACTGGATCTACAGTACACAAATTAGAACAAGGCGGGAGCTCGTTTTCTCGTGAAATTAACTTTTATATCAGAGTCCCACCGTCAAATGTAATTTTCCGAGCCACTCAAAGCAAAATTGGCCAACCGCATTGTTACGACGACAATTCATTCCGAATGTAATAAGAGCCGCACTCCGGTCATATAATTACGTGAACAAAGTACGAGACATTCGGAATATTAAATACTTGGTGGATTCAGCGCATCGCGTACACTTTCCAATGAAGCCTTAATCGCAAAGAGCGCGGCATTGGCGTGAATTTTTCTGGATTGGGTGCTCGAGAAAATTCGTCGGAAGCATTCGTTAAGCGAATACGAGGCTGCAACATCCAATCCGCATTCCGGTCTACCGAAAATAGATCCTCGAGAAAATTTTTCTGGATCCGTTGCGCCCGCAATTGCGTCGCGAAATTTTCCGCTCGCGCGCAGCGGAGCCGGTTCATTTCCTTTTTCGTCTCGATTCCGAAGAACGAGGTGTACCTCACATATTAGTAGGTTTGTGTCTCTCCCTCCCCCCCTCTCTCTCTGTCCCTTTCTTTCCCCCTTCGCCTATTGCCCCCGATACTCTAACTCTCCTAGCCTCTGTAACGCACCTTGCCGCGGGCGTTACGTAAGCGGTTCGAGTACGGAATCACGAGTGCGCAGGTTGTCATAAAGCCATGAAAACACTGCATTACGTTCCGTCTTCGATGCCTGCGATCCAGTTCCGATGCCTGGCCACGAAACTGGTTCCCCGGTAAGAGAGGAAGCGCCCTCGAGCGTCACTTGATCCTGCTTCCAACGAGCGAATCTCGTTTCCGGCTGGCCGAGCCAGCCGCGTACGTTCCGCCCTCCCGTTTCGGTCCAGTTTCCTTAACGGTTCAACACTCTGCCGAAGTTTCGGCAATCGATGCCCAATTAACCGGCCGTTGATTAACGGAAAGGATCCGGTTAAGCTCGATATAACGGGACGTAGAAATCGATTTTTTCACCTGACAATTCGATAGTATTAGGCGTACCCATAAGTAATCAATTATTTGCAAAGAATTTGTTTTGACTTACAATTGTCGGTAAAGCAGCCTGTGTTCAAAATATTCTAAAAAGTACAATTTTTTTTACAACCCTCTAATAAAATGGTGGCGTCCGTACCTTCCGAGGATCATATTCGTCATTGCATACTTTTCCATTTTCATTCGAGATTTAATGCAACGGTAACAACAAAGAAAATTTGCGATGTTTATCGAGATGTATTGAAGGTCAACAAGTGTCAACGTTGGTCCAGAAGGTTTGCTGCTGGTGATTATGATCTTTCTGACAGGCCTCGAAGTGGACGACCAGTTGAATTTGATAATGGCACCTTAAAATTTCTAGTGGAAGTTGATCAAAAATTAAGTATACAAGAATACACGTTAAGTATACAATAAATAATTAAGTATACACGAAATGGGAAAGGTCTTTATAATAAAAAAAAAGTGGGAAAGGCATATAGGCAAGCAATATGGGTTTCGCATCAATTATCTGAGACCAACAAAAATATTCGTCGATCAATTTGCACTTCATTGCTATTCAGATTTCGTAAAGATCCATTTCTTAGCAGAATCGTTGCCGGATATGAAAAATGGATTCTTTATGATAACATAAAAAAGGTGTTACTGTGCATTTGATGGGACTGTCGTGGCATAACTCACTTTGAGTTGTTGAAACCTGGAGTAACAGTTACTGCTGAGTTGTATTGTCAGCAATTACAACGGCTGTAATCAGAACTAATGAAAAAGAGTGCGTCTTTAGTTCACAGAAAAGGTGTAATACTGCAAATTCATAATGCTCATTCAGGAAAAAATCAAAGAAATCGCAATGGGAAGTTTTACCGCACCCCCTGTACTCACCGGATATTGCTCCCTCTGACTATCATCTTTTCAGATCTCTGGAGCATTATTTAAGAAATAAAACATTCACTTCTGTAGAAGATGTAAGAAGGCACCTTAAGTCATATTTTGCTTGACGAACCCTGGATTTCTGTAAGAGAGGATTGACAATTTGCAGGAAAGATGGCAAACTGTCCTTGATAATGATGGAGAGTATATAATAAATTAAGAAATAAAAACTTGAATTTTCTGCAAAGTTTCAGATATCAAAATTTCAGCCATCCAGACGTTTTAGATATCAAAATAATTGGTTACTTATGGGTCCCCCTAATATAATGACTTGAAAATATTCTCCTGAAAGCGTTCAATGAAATGGGGTTGAAAAAGTTATTTTGTTTCAGAGGGTGGTACGGAGTTTTGAACGACTGTAGATAGAAACGCGCAATATTTTCTGGAATATCCGAACACAGAATACAGAGAAAGAAAAATATAGGAAACGACAGAGAGGTACTGGAACGCGCAAAGCTATTTGCGCCCTAGTGCGACTCTGTTGAACGCCCTCCAGCGATATTTAATCACGGTCCCTTCACAAGAAAATCACGTTTCTGGTGATGAAAACCAGCCGCGGACTTCTTCGTCCCGTTTTGGTCCACTTTTCGCAATGGTCCTCGAGTTTTGATTCGCGGGACGCGTGATCCGCATGCAAAAGCTTCTCTCTCTCTCTCTCTCTCTTTCTTTCTCCACCTCCCGGCGTCATCGGTTGCAACAACCGTACGGTGGGCCGTGCTTGTTGACCTCACCGGAGTCCTCTCTCGGGCCAGGTATAAAATTATGGAAATACTCGTCGCGTTTATGCCCGGTTTCTTTTCATTTCGTTTTTTTGAAAGTCAAAGCACGTTATCTTTCGCGAGCCATCCAGACGTGCTATTTTTACGTGCCGAAGGCGCGCGAGCGCGACGGACGACAGGTCCCAAGGTCGTGATTCTAATTCGCATGCTCCGAAATGTCTAGCCGGTTTTTTCTTTTCGTACAGTTTGCTAATGTCCATAGCGGAGGACGCGCTCCTTGAATTAATGGACAACGCCCCGCGAAACCCCGTCGCCTTTTTCAGTCGGCTGCCCCACTTAATCTTTTGCAATCCAACACCGCCGGCAATTATAGTTGAACGACAACGTCTTTGTATGGCTATTGAATTTTATCCGATAGGGGATTGGGCAACCCGTGCTGGCAGAATCAGTGATTTTGCCGGTCGATCGTCGTTGCCAGCTCAAGACATTCTTCTAAAAGAAATTTTCTAATAGACTAGTGGAAGCGGTGTTCATTGATCCTTATAAGCATACTGCGAATATGTATGCAAAATTAAAATTATTTGCATCACTTGCAAGTCCTAAGAACCAAATAGACATTCATTTGTTTGCTTTAACAATTTTAATAAATTATCTAGCCTTTGTTTTGTCAAGTTAGAATTTATTTATAACATTAGAACTGTCAAATTTTTTAAATTTTCGATTATCCAGCATTCAGATTTTCCAGATAATTGCATTTATGGGATACTCGTTCAATAAGTTTATTTGGTGGGAGATTTTTTATGATAAATATCGTTAAAAATCTGAAGAAATACATTTTTGTTACTTCTATGAAATACAGTAAAATACTTTTAGTACTCCGTAAATGTAGTGTCATATACAGTGGTTCGAAACCCAAAAGGACTGGTAAGAGATTACACTGAAAAACCTTTAAAGCATAGTTTTTGACCCGTCTGGAGACACCAAATCAATTACCTCACAAATTAACACGGGTTACCTTTAAATTAGCGACAATCTTGTCGCCGACAATGTTTTCATCGGTACGATTTCACCGACAATGTTTATTTACCGGCATGTTGAAATTACCTACAATTATTTCACCGATATCGTTTTTGACTTACATATAAGACCGCAGTCACTTCTGTTGGTAATCAGCATACCTAATATTCTTATTATTACGATTTCAACATATTGAGCATCAAGCAGAACGGAAATGCATACGTACTAAACATAGTGCGCGATTTGATACGCTACGCAAAAACAATAGGCAAACTGCAACTGCAAGCTGTTACAAAATACCACCCAAGTGTTTAATAAAGAAAAAGAAAAAGAAAGCATAATTAACTGAACCCAAACCATAAACGAAGTTGAGGAATGGAGACCATTTCAGTAGAAGTTGCCAGGGGAAATAGAAAGTGGAGCAGGGAAATAGGAAGTCAAAAGAAAAGTACTAAGCGACGAATAATTTAAGAACACGTTTGAAGTAGGCTCGACGAATAACTATTCAGTTGTCAAACTGGCTGCAATGTTTCTTGTCTCGGAAGTGATGGTTACACAAGAAGTTTTTACTAATGGCTTGATCTCGCCTAACACTGGCTGAATTTGTAGTTATTACCTTCTCTTGATAATTAATATTTATTTAAAATCTACAAGTATTTACATGAACATTAAGTGTAGAAATAAATTCAGCTTTGCGCGAAAGCTTCATGAAAAAATAATTACACAAAATATTTGCTATTATTATTAATGACTATAATAAATAATAAATTCATTGAAAACATTTTCACATATCACAATTTAAGATTTACGGGACAATATGTCATGATTTGATGAATGTTTTAATGTGCTGATGAAACGTTTTCGTTTCTAATGATTTTTTAATGAAACTTTTACCAACATGTTCATTTTTCATCATTTTTCTGATCAAACACGACACGACTTGAATCATGTTTAATTATTTAACTCACGAACAATACAACCTCAATTATCTGAACTCATCCATGGAACATGAGTGCACGGATAACAGAACAGTTATCTATATACAGCGTGAGATTAAATGTTTACTTACTTTTGTAAGAAATCGTGTTGTACATTTCTCGCTTTTGGGGTAATGGCGATGGAGAATGGATAAGGGAGAATTCAGATATGGATAACCAAATTCCGCTGAATCGTCAATTGAACAAACATGTTCCGAATCATACCATGTTCTGCCTGATGGTAAACAGAAAAATGTCAGAAATATGTTGGCGAAACATTCATAAAAAAATAATTAATGTCGAGACGATACTGTATATCGTTTACATAAACGGAAAGAACTTGTTTCTGCGTTTAATATTTTATGGGGAGAATGATCAGGATTCCGAACATGGTATTGGTTTGTCGTGGGTGAAATCGCCGCTAAAATCCGCACAGTGTGTTCGAAATTCATAAATTTTCCGTCCAGGAAATTGTGGACAGGGCGACGCGAGAAACAAGTAGCCGTCACTGGTTGTTCGTTTTCTTATCAACGGTTCCTTTCACTGGCACTTCGTTACTCATACCGAGCCTATCCTAATAAAGCCACTTTCGCCTATTTCTCGTATCCTCGTGGAACGCCCCTTCTATGCATCCCCGGAGAGTCGGTTTTCTTCCTATCATTTAGATGATTGCGGTCGAGAATTCTATACAGGGTGATCAGTTACAACGCGCGCGCTCGATAGACCGTGAACGGTACAATCAATCGAGAAGAAACTGAAAGTGCGAGCGTTGAAAGAGGTCGAGGAGGACATTAGAATTTCATATGATGAGCTGCTTGTAGGCAGGGCCAAGGACACTTCAAGGTCGGCTGCATTTGTTTCTTTAATGAAGCCTGTCAAGACTTCAGAGAAAGTTGCCAAAAGCGTCCTGCTCGACTGAATCGTACTCCACAGGTCAAATCGATATTTTTATTATTAAAACTCGCGGTCTATTTATGGTATTGTATCGTGTCGCCTGTCAATAAATGCAATACCCACAGCCTGTTCTTTGGTGCTCTCGAAATTAAAAAATTTTTTGATTTTTAAATCACTATGCAGTGCAACTCAAAAACTGCTAACCGATTGACTCGATTTTTTGCGTACAGGCTCGTTAATGTTCTCTGCTCAGCATGAATCTGTTATTTACGCTTAATATTGTTTAAATAATTCAGTTTTTGTCAAGTCTAAGGTAATACGAAGAGGCATACATTTTTTCAATACTCGCGTAATAATCGAGCAATGAAAAAATGAGAAATGAGACAGTTTATACTGCACGAGTTAACAATAACTGTGTACGTACTGTTATTTCAGTTGTTCCTTTTGTGAAGAAGTCTTTCAGTGAAAATAACGTACTATACCGGGTGTTTTGTCAATTATGTAACCACGTTAGAACGATACTATGTCGTGAGACTGTGTGAAGATTATATATATATACTGTGTAGTAAATATGGAAATTTCCTGTACAATGCTAACGTCTCGTTTTTGTCACAATTGAGACAAGACCGTCCCCACCGTAACACCCATTGTCCCCTTCTCTTCCATAGTGATTGGTGGGAGAAGTAGACGTTTGAGGGGCCCCTACCGTGCCTCATTACTGTCGTAAGACTATGTGAAGGTTATACATATACCGTGTAGTAAATAAGGGAATTGTCTGTACAAAGATAGGATAATTTAACAAACTTCTTCATTCCGCTTGAAGTGTTCAATTTCTGACATTTTCCCGAAGGTAAAGCTATGTTAAAAAAACGTTCTGCATTGAGAGTCGAATATCTTTTATTCGTCATAAATTGTAACATACCTGGAATGTTTAGGGAACAAGTTTCATTGGGGCTTTTGTCCGATCATTTCACGGCATCGTCGATAGCGTGCTCCTGACTCACCTGCCGATTTGCCAGGTCTGGGCCGAGTCATTAACCAAAGCGTTGCCTGAGTGCCGGCAATTTCGCTTGTACAATGTATTAAAATTTTCCGGTTGCTGCGTTCCTTTCTGGCGATAATTTGAGTGGCCGATAGCATCGCGGGTTGTGCGCGCGGCAACGTTAGGAAAATATGAAAGCAACGCTGTGTTATTTCCGAGAAGAATCGATCCGTAACTCGAATTGCCTGGTATTTATGAAGGCACTCCGACCTCCGTTGAAATAGGATTCCGCATAAAAGACTCGTAGCTGGATAGATGGTTTTGTTTCGGTGCGGTGAGATTAGTCACCTGCGGAGAACGTGGCGTACCGGTTCGCGGTAACACTCTGACGAACGATTACCGATCCTTTCATTTCCAACGACATTGAAATTCAATCTGTCGATCCAGTCGACTGTAAAAGTAACAACTAGATCGCGGATCTGTATGCAAAATAATGATTGTCACTAAGCGGGAGTCAAGGAGACATTTCTTTCGCCCTTTAACATGTTTAGCGAACTATAACTAATAAATTTTACTCATAACTATTCTATTAATATATCTGCTCTTTAGCCTCCAATTACTCGTACTGTCTACACAATTGTACACTTGAAATTCGATATGTGCCTGGCATCAATTTTTATTCCGTAAAATTATTTAAATTCCGCAAATGCAAAATAAATATTTAACCCCTAGCACTCGAATGGCGACTGCAAGACGCCACTAAAAATTGCTGTATCATTATTCAAAATATATTTGACTTTATTAAATTTATTTGTATTTAATAAATTACTAAATACTTCAGTACTGTACGAGTAAATTGCACCATTTTTGTATGTATAACCTAAAAAAAAACTATAGAAGGGAAATATTATAAGTCGGAAGAAATGTTTCGTTTAGCAGTTAAAATGGCTTCGAGTGCAAAGGGTTAAGAAATGAATATTTACTAATGTAGACGAGACTTTATGCTTGAAATTATGAATCTGTAGTTTTGGGATTGTGAATAGTATGTGTTAGCAATTAAAAGTTAAATTGCACCTACTTATTTCTCTCGTGAATGCATAAATCCGCAGTCCAGTAATCGCACGAGGTCCAATGAGGTTAACATTGTCGGAGGTTAAGAAAAGAACTTTCTCCTTCAAAACTTTAACAGAACCTTTGACATAGGTAGTCGAGCAAGAGACAAGACTCTTCACTATGCCTGGTCTCGGCATTTCTGTCGCAATTGTGTTCAACAAAGTTACTTCATCTTTAATGGCTCGCTACGAGGAAACGGAATTCTATAACCGTTACTCTAAAGTTACGTTTTGCCTTTAAACCTACATTTACCCTAACAGCTACATCCTCTTCTGTGTTCATAACGAAAGAATGATATTTCAGTCCAGAAGAAACCAGTACTATTCACAGTACTTATTAGATGTACTTTGATATTTCCTTGTTTACCTTTACAAAAACCGCAGAGCTAAGGCGAGGGACTCAATTACTGGGGGGAGGGTTACCGATTTCTGTGTTTATATTAATTATACTTATTTTTAAAGGATAATGGATATTAATATGCATATGTATTAACTGATTTTAATGAAACAAATTTAATATCTTTCTTTTAATATTCATTATGCTTCCAAAATAAGTATAAGTATAATTAATATAGGCACAGTAATTCGTACGTCCACAGTAATTGCGCCCGTTACTCTATCTATTTAAACTTCGTCATAGAATTAATGGGACCTTAAATAGTGGTTCTTTTTAAAAAATTTTTAATGTTTCATGCAACAGAAATTAATGTTCATTGTGTACTGTATATTTCAGTAAACTTGACAGTACACCTTTCATTCCAAGCCTACAATTAATAAAACGACTAATTGTAAGGGAGAAGGTTCAATCTTCCTATGGTAGATTAAACCATAGAAAATATTTTCTAATGTAGGAGCTGTGACCAGGCTTGTTGTACGATTTTTAATTTAAAAAATTAATAAAAAAAATGTGTTACTGCTCTACATTTTGGAGTCACTGTATGTCGTCTCAACCATTACAACAAATATACTCTTAAAAAATACGGAGGTATTCAGTCATAACAGAACGAACTGGAACAAAATGTCGCGCACATTGTTTGAACGAAAAAATTCGGTTTGAAAGAATCGAGGACAAAAGTTTCCGTCGAAGGCGAGGAGAAAGGGTCGGCAGATTCGCGTTTTCCCTCGACCCGGAAAAGTCGTCGGGAAAAAATGCCGCGAGTCCACGACGTAATCAGCGGGACTGGGTTCTCGCCTTTCTCTACCTTTTCTTTTTTTCTTTTACTTTTTCCCGTGGCTGTTTTGCCGGGACATGGAACGGGTTGCTCGACCTTGCCTATTCACCGCGTAATCGTATTCATTTTTCAGCTCGTGCGTGCACGTACTCGATACAACATGATCGTTCGGCCGCGAATTCTAAAGCCTTCCTTCTAATCGTCGTGACTCGCCTCTTCATGTCCATCCTTAATGCACGGTGAATACGAAACTGAGTGACACGCGGTTCTTCCGTTCCCCGAGCTAAAATAGACGATTTCGACAGTCGGCGATATTGCGAGAGGCCGTCGCTTTCCGGACGAACCTGCGTAGAAAAACCGTCGCGGAAATGGAACAGAAGCAGAAAGGGTGAATACGAAATGTGGGAACGCGAATGGATACTTTCGCGGTCGACTTCGGTGCCGAGGTGGATCACCGCGTTCTGTATGCCTTGTGGGGGGATTCTCGCATAACGAGCTCGAGAAATATCTTTTTGCGCAAATCTGTAGCACAACATGTCATAAATACACTCTCAAAGTTTGCGGAAAGATTTCCTAAGCAGCGAAACTATAAACTACAGTGATTTCTTTATTTACGTCGCCAAAGCCTGGATGAAAAACGTCGCGGAATTATCCCCACTACCGCGGAGTATACTCGGCGAGGGGCCGCGAAGCTCGAGAGGCCTCGGACGCCGAGGAGTGTAACCATAAACATGGCTCGGGTATGTCTCCTGGACGAGGCTGACAAGACCCGTGTTGTTGATATATGTGTATCAAAAATTCTCTGTATTTAGCGCGGTAAGGTGCAAGGTGGATCTTTTTGTTCTGTATGATTCGAAGGAGGGTTTTTGCACAAATCCATAGTAAAATATTTCAAAACTGTCCCGCAAATTTTAGCAGAAAAATTATTATTTATTGTCAAAGACAATTTCGTTCCATTGAAATGAAACATTCCGTCTTTGATTTGATAAATTCCTGTCTAAACATGCATAGTGCCCGAAAGGTAAATAACACAGGTACACAATATCGATATGTGGATTTATTTATTTATAATAAGTATTTCTGTATACGAACGTGACAAAAGAGACACCAATGTCCAAAAATCAGATCAGAATCGAAACTAACGAGGGTTTAAGTGAAAAAGCAAAGACGAGCCGGACTGGTCTATTCTCTAGAATCGCCAAATAAACCCGTTTGTTCCATGCGTTTCCCCCTGGCAGCGTCAAAACTCGTTTCGTCACGTTCGAACGTGGGTAAATACTCCAAACGCAATTTGTCGCCCGATCGTATCGATATCGAATTGCAGCCCGTGCAACAAGAATTTTCACGCGTAATTTTTTTTTCATCCGGCCCCGAATGAATTTACACGACCAATTGCTATTTGACGCACGTATTCTGTGCCGTACACTAAGCCGTTACTGTACAGTATTTTTCAGGTCCATTCGTTGCATTTCGCTCGGAGTTGTATTCTCGTTAGATTGAATATTAACTGAATTGCCCGTAGCATATTTGATTACTTACAGTATTCTCGGTTCCGTTGAAGATGAAGAGAAAATTAAGAACACTTATTTCATTATTTCACGATTGTCCTGTCGCCTGGGGCCGCGTCTGCTTCAGTTGCACGAAGCTGATCTGTCCCACAAAGCGAGCCAAAAGAAGAACAAAAGGACATCGTGTCCAGGTGAAAATTGGAGCCCTTGCGTTTTCTATCATGCACGATTTGCCACCCCAACGATCGTTCATCCATATTCAAAGTTGGAGCGCGGGCCAAGCTCGGCGTTTCACACCGTTTGCTGGAGTATTGTGTTACGCAGAAGCACTAGGGGTACAGCGTGCGTTATTGAAGTCCGTTTGGTGTTCGGAGGGTATCGTTTTCCTCGAGGTATCGTTCCGAATCGAAAACACGCGCAGCTGCGCCGGCTGTGAATTTCGATAAGTACCTACCGAAGGTTTTGACTGCGGCGTGTGCAGAATCTGATTACGAGCTTCGAGTTTGGTACGTCGCGTGGCGCGCGATGCTGTTGGAAATCCTCGTACCGTTGTTGAAACTCCGCGAAATTCAATCGTGAAGCCGTACGATAGAATGTTTTCCGCTTGCTCGTTCTTTTGTTTCATCTGCTAATCAACTTTCGGTTGAAACGACTCCGTCCGACCACCGTTAGGGTTCGCAGTTGTGGTTCCTCGGCTTTCGGCGACTTTGGTGGGCTTTAAAAATGGCTTTCGGGAGGATTTACTGTGCAGGATACTGCTGGCGCATTTTTTAAATAAATACTTCTTGCTTAGATACAAAACAGATTTTTTGAAATCGGTTAAAATGATTTTTAGAAGAAAATTAAAACCGAAGGTTTTAAAACATTCACCTTGATGTGTGCTAAGGGTTGAAAGTCCTCTACTTCCGGCCTGAATTGAAGTTAGTACATGCAGCTGAGTGTGGAATAGGGCAACAAATGTAAAATGGTAAACTACGACATTTTTTTTAATGCTATAATAATATCAGGTGAAATTTGATGGGGGACTAAAAATTGCAAACTGCTCGCCAATCAAATATTTGTAAACCGTATTGCACTTGAATTTCCGCGATTTTGAGAAATCCAAGTATAACATGAAACTTCTTCAGTCCAAAGAACGCGCATGAAATGATCAACGGGAAAATGTAGAACCTGCGTCGCACAATGAATAATCGAGAGAACCGAACAAGGTGAACATAAACATTTAAGTACTTCGGCTCTGTTTGTAATTCTCGTCCGCTATCGGAGTAAACTTTCGCTCGCATCTGCTCAAGACATGCTAATCCACATCAAACTGAAGAGGCAAGCATTTCGAAGTGCTATAAGAGTACCACGAGCACATGCTGTACACGTGCGATATCTGCTTAAAGATGAATGACGCATAATCCTCGCTTTTCCCGAACCAGCGGGACCTGCGACGAGGACGTGTGTACGTCTCAGCAGGCACTTCCAAAAGGAAACATTGTCATCTGGCAGGGACAACTTCGTTTACACACCAGTGTCCTTGCTCTTCGCTGCTCCCGGTGTTATTTATGATGCCCTGACCATCCTCGAAGTATTAGGGTGGCATATTGACTTTAGGGGTGTTCCCCTAATCAGCGTCAACAAAGGTTCGCTTCTACAAGCATCTTTTTCTTTCACGCGATCGTCTCGGTGCGATGTTCAACCGTTCGGGCGCGGCGCAACGTAATTATTTTTCTCCCGTTGCGCGTCGAAAAGCGCAATTAAAATTCGCGTGCTGGAATTCTACCGCGGGATCGTTATTTACACCGCGGAATTATTATTCGTTATTTCAGACGTTCATTATTTCAAACCGAATCTCATTTTTATAATTATTCTAATATTACGTACAATATTATTTGGAATAGTGAATAGTAAACGAGCAGTTTTCTTGCGGGGGTACAAGAGAAGCGTGATGTCGACGCTCGTAGCCCTTCGACTGGATTTTCGGAATGAGCCGGCTCCTCCTGAACAGTTAAGCCCCGGTTGTCCCGCGACTTATTCGCGAGAGAGAGTGGTCTTTAGACGCGTCGAAGAGGACGCAGTCTCGATCTTAGACACGGTGGTCGGCCGTACGGAAGGTGAGAACGCCGCGGCTGTATGCAGTATAACTCCGGCGACACGAGGGGTCTGAGAAGATACTCGAGGCGAAATTAATTATTCAGACTTCGGTCGACGCGAGCCGGCTCTCGTCTTTGTGCGCGGGAAATTGGAAAGCCACCTTGGAAGATGACGAGCCCGCCGAAAAGAAGAGAAAAGGGGCGAAAAGGGGAGAAAGAGCCGCACCGCCAAGTGCATCGACCGAAAAATAGTTTACGGAGCTGCGAATATTGAGCCGCGGCGCATTCAAAAATATGGAAAATTGTCTTCCCGTTCGAGGGCGTCTCAATGGCGATGCGTTCTACCCATTATTAAACATGGAAGCGTGTTGCGGACGTGTTTCTCTCGTAGCGAACTTGATCCGATACCCATTGATGGAATTGTGTATTCAATATACAGACATATTAAAAAATACGACTGACGAGTTTAATGTTAGGACCGAGAATTAATTTGTACGCATAATAATTTGTCCGATGAATTCTGTTTGCAGCGCCAACAAAACCGCTGAACCTTACGTCCCATGGCATCAACTCCGACACCATTGAATTGTCATGGTCCGAGCCCGAGAGCGCTAATGGGGTCATATCCGGTTATCGCATCTATTACATGCATGCCAACTACACCCACGTTCAGATGTACAAATCCGACAACTACGATGGGTCGATTATCGAGTTCGTCTTGAAAAAACTGAGTAAGTATCGATTGTAAACATTTCTTTCGCTTGCGCGCTCCATCCAGTTCCAATTATGTTGCACAAAAGTTATAACATGGGATTTTCTCTTACGCCTTATTTTTGATTCGACGACTGCTAATTTCACCCGAATCCAATGCCGCATCCCTTAGATTGGGTTCCAAAACTCCCTAGGGGGTGGTATTGCCTACTTTTGGGAAGCACAGAACTGAACCAACATCGAATGAACAGCGTACCGAGAATTATCGTTCAGGTAATGGAATGAGAGACGTCCGCACACTTGGGGTATCGATAAGCTCTTATCGACATATTTGAGTTGGATGGCTGCAGATTAGTGCGCCGCTAGATAACGCGCCAAAACCGGGGATTCGGCTAACGAATCACTCACTTACTCGATCCTCATTTCAAGATGCGTGCCAGATTTGTCTAATCTTGAGCCGTTTAACACTTCGACTATCAACTCAACAGTCCCCATAAAATCAGATTAATAGAATTAAATAAAAATTGAGAAATTAAGATGTCTGAACTGAGTTCTCTCTTTCAACGTTCTTGCATTCCACAGATCTAATCGGCGCACTGAATAGATTAGCGTCTAATTCATTTTTAAATTTCAACTTATAATTCCACTTCTAGGAGACACAGTATGTACTTTACATGTTAAAAGGAGGTTTTAAAACAAAGCTTCGGTGTTACAATTAGAACAGGAGAAATCCTTAAAATCGAAAATGTGGCTTTTCAAAATTAAATCTCTCAAAATCTAATGGCGACGGAGAAAATCGAATCGCAGAATTAGTGTTAAACAGAATAGGTTGTTTTTTGAAAGAAAAGACACTATATACCCCACTCTTGACAATCATATTTTATGAGCCTGTCGTGAATGAAGTCTGTGCACAAATGAAACATTGACTAAGAAGAAAGAAAAGTTGCAGGAACCAGAATATTTTAAATTTTTAAGAAGAATATTAAAAAATCTGTAATTCATCTCATTTTTTGGTTCAGACCATGACTATGTTCCTTCCTGTTAATAAACAACTGAATTTTTCTGTTTCACATTAGTGGAAAGATCCGTGTTTTTCACAAAATATGTAACTCGTGTAATTTTACCTATTTTTATTTTAAAAAATCCTACGTGTACTTTAAATACCAATAAATATGCCTGCGAAATCCCAAGGCAGAAGAATCAATAATGCGCAAAATTCGTGCAAAACGGCCTCGAAAACCAGAGTACCTCTAGCATAGTTCCCAGAAAATTAAATAACAATTTGCGAACACTAATTTCAACAGACATGCAGCTTAAGCGTTCATTCGCTGGACAGGTCACCCTGTGCCGTCTCTTACGTCAGATAACGGCCTTCTTATCCTGTGTACTAGTACGTGAGACCTCTTTTTTGCGAATGAAGAGGGTATAGTGCAATAATACGCTCAAGGGGAATGTTCTGGAATAATTTTATGAACCCTTACCGTCAGTGTTCCAGAGCCAAAACAGTCGAGCCCGCTTTGGTTTCCGGCCAAACGGCCGAGCCGCTGAGACAAAGTAGATCTTCCCATTCTGATTAAAGAACGTTTTGCTTCCAGAACCGAACACCGAGTACAAAATATGGGTAAAGGCGTACACATGGAAGAACGAGGGCGAGCCTTCGGATCACATAATTCGGCAGACGGACGTCGCTGGACCGGGAGCACCGTTGATCTTGAACGTGAGCTGTCAGACCCACGACTCCGTCTACATCCAATGGGCCAGGCCAAACATCTTTTGGGGCCCGATCGATTATTATTTCATCAAGTACCGGATCGAGAATGACAACCGCTACGAGGAGATCGAAGTCTTCACCGAGAAGGACCAAATTGAGACCGCTGTACGTTGCCATTGCTCGCTTTCGCACTTTCACGCCCAAGGACTCTCTCTTGGAATCTATTATTAGAACTACTTATCATTTTTATAATATGTTATAACTGGACGAAAATATCGGTCATCGAGAACAGAATACCTAAATTTTGCCGTCAGTGTGACCGGCTTCGGATTTTTCCACTGTATTGGGTTGTTCGGAAAGTTCGTGCCGATTTTTAAGGAAAACTGAAACGCAGTACATTTAAATTTCAATATGCATTTATTGAATTATTATAAGTGCCATATCGATGCATAATCATTCTCTATCTTTCGCGCAACTTGCGGTTTCTGGCGAAAAACTTCTTAATATGATTTTTTATGTCGACCAAAGAGTTAAAGCTTTTGTCATTATGGAAATTTTGTATTGACCTAAAGAGATGAAAATCTGAGGGTGTAATGTCTGGTTGATAGGGTGAATGGCGTTGCACATCCCAACCAAGCTTCTGGAAGAAAAAAGCATCGAATCCCTATAATACACTCTGTTTCCTTCTATATTTAAGAGCGTATAAAACTAACAAAAATAATGTATCCTAATCAAACTTTTTTTAAAAAATGCCTGAAATATCACCTTTTGGACTATGTACACATACCATTTGTTTTCAATCATTCTGACATATTCCGACATATGCCACCTGCAGAAAAACGGCACAAACTTTCCGGACAAGCCAATATTTTCCGCGTACCTTAATCTTAGAAGATTTCTGTGTTCGCGAAAGGAATCAACAACGAGGTTCACTGGACCGGAAATCGATCTCAAAACGTTTAGTTTTCTCGACCGGTCGAGCCTCTTCGACCGTAGGCGTAGATTCCTCCTCTCAAATCGTGTATCGAATTACCGGCTTTCATATTGCGGAAAATCGTTGCGATGGAATCGCCGATGACGTTACGTTATCTGCCGATGACTAATTCTAAGAGCCGGCTCCAGGCGTGGCAGAAGTGTTTGGAATTGGAAATTATCTTCTCCCAAGCCTCTAAATACGCAGAAAACAGAGGGCAAAAGAGTTATGGAAATGTTCAATAGGATTCTATCATAGTTAAAACCTGGACCGTGGAACCCATATTTCTATTAGTAACGTGTTTTTAATTTTTTTTAACAATGTGTCTGTGACATTTTTCTGATTAACATGAGACCAAACACAACACATTTTGGGTGATATTTACTGGTTTAATCTAAAGTGATACATACGCATATCCATACAACACGATAAGCTGTACGAAACAGTAAATATTTAATTTAGCCCTGCAGGTAGGTAATTGTTCTATTATCTAAACAATCATGTTCCACCGACTATATCGTGAGTTAAACCAGTAAATACGGCCGAAATTGCATCGTGTTGGGTATCATTTTAACCGGGAAGGGTCACCAATGTACTCGTGAAGGTTTCATAAAAAGATCATTAGAAACAAAATGTCTTCATCGTGGTATTAGTATCGTCTAAGCAATACGTCGGTGTCGATGATTTGTTTGCTTGCTATCTTTATCTGCGTTCGATGCTAGAGGCAAGAGGTTAAGGAAAATAGTGTTCGTACGCTATGTAATCGACGTTTCGGTCCTGAATTTTTCACACGAAACGAGGTATCATTGTGCGTTGGCTGAGTTAAGCTCTATGGTTTCAGTTTTAATTGCGTGGGCAGGAATTTCGTTGTTGGGACCAGAGCCAATATTTACGTTGAGAAATGTTGTTTGTTCGCAGACGATCATACCGAACCTGACGATGAACACAGTTTACGAGATCGTGGTACGCGGAGGCACACGCAGCGCCATTAACAACCAGCTAATCATACACGGAGAAGGTTCCATCCCACGGAAGGTGCGCGCGACACGCGATTGCGACAAAGTTCCACCATTGTTGCCCCATAGCACCAGAAGGTTCAGCAGCGGAGTGATTGCCGGAATGATTTGCGCTTGTCTGGCGGTGATGCTGATGATTACATCCTTCGTCTTGTGGAAGTGAGGATCAACTTTCTCTCTCTCTCTCTCTCTCTCTCTCTCTCTCTCTCTCAGTCACTTACTCACTCACTGTCTTCCAGTTTTTACTCACTGTGTGTCCCCAAGTCACATCCCCCTAAATTGTGACACTTGGCGAGAGAAGGATTTGTGCCGAAAGAAGGACTACGGGACCTGAATTAAAAATATATTTATTTCGTGAGGTCTTCTTTTTACATAATGAGGAAATTAAAGGCATTAGCGATTTCTGCATATTCATTATTTTATGTGTTGAAGCTTGGTGTAACACTTCAATTTCTGCCCTAGCTCTGTATCAGAATTTTAAATTATTAAAAGATCTTCCCGATTATAAGGAAGTCGATGGAATTATAAGCATTTATTTATTAAATGAGCAACTTTGTCTTTCTGTGACGAACTTACAACGTATAAAAAGCGTATGCTAAATAAATTTAAAAAATGCAGACCTAGAAGCCATTTTAAGGGATATGAATTGCAAATTGCAAAATAAACAACTGCATTTCTGGAAGCCGAAGATTTTGCAATAGATATAATATTAAAATATAAGTGTCTTAGAGAGTGATCCATCCCTGTAGGAGACTGATGATTCAAAGGACCGTTGTCTTATTACTTCCAAAATTGGCAAACATCATTTTCACACCAAGTGTCAGAATTTAGTCAGAATCAACGACCACCCTAATGCATTCAGTGTTCCGTCCGAAATTCCGCTAACCAGACCTGTATCGATGCAACTGCTGAAAAGTACATGATAACAATCGACACCGAAAGATTGCACGTTGCCATTGGCATTTCGTTATCGCGAAAGGAGAATTATCTCGACCCGTGTCGCAGTTTCTCATTCGTTTATCTGACCCTTCTCACTTGGAGCCTTTATCGTAATACTCGCGTCAGTCTACGTTTCATCATACTCGATGATGCATCGGGTAGGACGATGGATCGGGTGGTTAAAAAGGCTAGGAATGTGCTGTCATCGATAAGGTAATTGTCCAGCAATCTATTTTTCGTCAATAAATTCTTCGTAGCCTCAACGCTATACAGATTCGCCGCTCATAACTTTCTATCCTACGTATCGCTCTCATAAAAGCTTGTAAATAATGATTCAAGTACAAGTTTTGAGTCCTAAAGTGCATATTTGCAATCGAACTGGAATCACCGCGCGGGCGACCATTTCTGCCTAAACGGAAGGCTGAAGAAGCATCTTACGTTCCGTATTTTCAGAATTTTGTACAATGGTCTGAAAACCCGTATTTCGTGGCGAAAAGTCAATTTTTGTGAAGTGTAATATTTTCAAAAATTTGTTTTTGGTAACGTTAAAACCCTTCAGAGCACCGAAAACGAAAATATTATTCGTTTTACATAATTCTGTGATGAGACACAGCATTCCAAGTACAAAATTTGAAAATGCACAAATCAAACGCGAAGGGCAAACACATGTTTCGGAGTTTTTTTAATCGATTCCTCTTTTCTCCGTGGACAATGCTCGGCCCGTTTCTCTCTTTCTGATTCGTCGGTTAACCGCTTATCAGTTGCGATAACAACCAGCGCCATCGTCGAAGTAAGGCTTCGTTGTCGAGCAGAGACAGTATTTCGCCAAGCAGATCTCGAGCTGCACGTATCGTAGGCGGTTCGCGAGCGCGAAGTACGTATTGCCGGTGGCAATATCGGATTTTCCCATTGATCGAGTCGGCGAAGATGCTGAGGGACGAGAAGCGGACCATAATAGAGAACCTCTTCGTCTCGCAAACATCCGAGTCACTCGATTTCCTGTTGGTCTGATCGTGCTAGCATTTCCCGTTTCGTTCCTCGGCAGCGGACGTTGAAGCACATTTAAGATGGACAACGGAAGTCGCGCGACGACGATCATAAAGAAGTACCTCGAGTTGTGAGTTGAAGAAAGTCCAGAGAGATTCTTTGCTGCTTACCGTCTGGGAAATCATGAACGACTTTTCCTCGTGAGATGCACCTCGAGCAGACTGGTTGATGCACCTTAGAATTTGTTTATTACACTGAACTTGTTTCGTGTTCGATAAAGAGACGCGACGCAACGTGACGGGACACTGATAACGCCGTATCGTTCAACCACGCGATATACTGTTGCCCCTCGGTCTTCCCGTCACTGTTTTTTCACGTTCTCCTTATGTCTCTTTTTTTTTTCGTTCGAATGCATGCTTACGGTGAAACTCATCAGGCCTTGCCTGAGGCCAATTTTCAGGAAATGTTTCCACACCGCTTACTACTTCCTCGGCTATCCGCCCCGAAGCGTGCCCATGCTTCAGGAATGGGAGAACACCGAACAGGACGGCGAACGTACCGCGGTTGCTATACAGAAGTTCGTGCAGCACGTTGCCAAACTCCACGCGGACAGTGACATCGGGTTCAGCAAGGAGTTCGAGTTCATCGAATCGGAGACCGACGAGTTCCCGGCGAAAAACTCCCAGTACGTCGAGAACCAACCGAAGAACCGATACGTAAACATCTTTGCCTGTGAGTCTCATCCCTTCATTGGTTACGAATTTTGTATATGCACTAGGCACTGTAGACTCTTGAGATTCGAACGATTCCAAATACACAGTGATTCCTCTATATATGTCGCCAACACCTGGACGATAAACGTCGCGGAATTATCCCCACTACCGCGGTGTATACCCCGTGACGGGCCCCGGACCTTGAGAGGCCTTGGACGCCGTGGAATGTAAACATAACACGCCTCGGGTATGTCTCCTGGACGATACGCAACGCTGACAGTGCCCGCGTTGTTGACATATATCGAGAATTCACTGTAACATGAACGATTTCTACACAGACAGCACAGACGGCACAGACAGCAAATATGATTAATACTAGGGAAATGATTAACTCAGTCATGCGGTCCGATGTGCGTTAATATTCAGAAATATGACCACACAGTTTTGTCGCATAAAATCCGCAATCTAATTGGGACAGTGAAAAAATTGAAATGTTTAGTCAGGTCTTGTAAAGATAGTACTGTTCAACTCACGTTTGCATATAAGGACAGTCCTCGTATCAAAATATTTTTGTCAATTGTGCGTCAAGTTACACATTAATCGCTAGACTGCGCAATTTTATGTATTTATGACAAAACTGAGTAGGTGTAATTTCAATCGGTAAAAACATTAGAAGAATTTAAAAATACCGTTCTATTACCTTATTAAACATATTAAGAAATTAACTAAACTTTTATCTCTCTACCATGTTTGCTACAATAAAGGTGGATAATTTTTATGTCGCACACAGAACCGCAATCTATTAATTACTCTTCAGTTTTAAAGTTCGTTGTTTCGTGTTTTTGAATCGGAAACATTCTCTACTATAAATCAATAAATGTCTACGTTCCAGTCACAAATTGAACGATGATTTAACACACACACGCGCGCGCGCGCGCACACAGTTTTTAGGAGGATTTTTATGTGTGCCTTCTATTAAAAGAAACGAAAAAAGAGTGGCAACAGCTAATAAAACAAAGGTGCGAATCGTCGAGATTTGCCACGTTTTATATTTAGCATCGTTGAAACATACTCGGAATGCAACAATATTGACACGTCAAAGCTGCCAGCGACAGAGAGAACCGCAACGTGGAAATTGTGAAACACGGTTTTCCTGGGAAAATTTATTTCAATTTTTTATACGCACGGTTTTGACAGGTTCTCGTTACCGCTTCTGTTGTTTTTTTTTCGCCTTTGCCCGCGGTCGCTGTGTATTCTACTTCAGAACGGCACGAGTCTCCCCATCCTCGCGATACGTCGGTCCGTTTAATTTTATCCCGGCTGTATTGAGCTGTCGCGGATGCCCAGCACGTTGTTATCTCTTCTCCGTATACGCGAGTGAATCCCTTTCCAAATTGGGATTAACACGGTGGAACGATTAACCGATCTTTTCCATTTCGTTTCGCGTTAACTAGACCGTTCGCGTTTTGCGTTACGTTCGGCTTGCAGTCCATGCGATGCGCGTTTCACCTACATCGGAACAGAGAGACCGATGCCCTGTCACAATGCGACAATTGCAATCGTGCGTATCGGAAGTCTGCAATCGTTACAGCGTCGGCCGACCTCGCGTGGAAACGGCCTCCAATGGAGCTGAAATTGTTCCCAATCTCGCTTTCTAACTCCGCAGCGAGCCGCCTTTCCTCTGATTCGCGAGAAATCTTTGAAAATTCTCAGACTACAACCAAACTTTTCTACTAAAAGATAATAAACACGTATTTCATTAGCTGTCGTAAACCGAATTTAATGATGCAACCAATGCTATTTTTCGTTTACACGTACATACGTGTTTATTATTTTCGTCAGCTTTTTAAGAATCGAGGTCTGAAAATTCCTGAACATTTTTGACATAGATGAAGATAGAATTGTGCTTAGATATATCCCATGAATCTCGTCGAAACCATTTTCGTTTTCGCTTCAATTGTTGCGCGAACCCCGTCGAATTGTTTCACGTCTCCTACGTTCGTGTTCGATTGACCAATGAATCGATTAAAGCATACAAAGAAGTTCTTACGTCCTGAAGCACTAGAACGTCGAAGTACACATCTATCCGCTCGTTATTGGTGTTGAAGCACTATAGTATCCGGTGTACCGAGTGTTAACGTATTACATGACTGGAAGTTTTCTGTCTAATTGTTTCACGAAAAGTGAAATCAGGTGACTCGAAGTTTTCTAAAATAAATAAAATTAGCACGATTACCTTGGAATAAAATAGATGGTGAAGTGAACGAAGCTGTTGACGAAAATGAGAAGCTCAAAGAAATTATTAATTGCGGTAGAAAATATATATTTACGAGTTTAGTTCAGTGCACGGTACTTTTTGCATTAAAATCGGTGTGCCCAGGTTCGGTGCGTTCCTTTCTTAGTAGGAGAGACGCGACAAGAAATTCCTTCGCTATTTTCCAACGATAAGATACCGCGATCTGTTCCGATAAGAAGAGTTTTCGACCGCGGCTCTGAACGTGCCTTGCACGGGCCCCGAGGCGGCTCGAAATTCGCGGTGCAACGTGCCTCGCTCGTTCGCACTGTTATCGGATTAACGAACGGCTCTCTGTTCGCTTTTAATGCGAGTGACCGGCGGCACTCGACAATGAGGTCACAGATGCTCCACGGCATTGTTCGTTAATGCCTATCAGCCAGAGGAGCAGTTCGCGACGAGGCGGCAGATGCGCGATCGCTTAATCGATCAGAATCTGCGACGGATTTTCTGAATTTAATTAGCCCATTCGCCACGGAACTGCGTTCTCCAGGCGATCCGACACTCTTGGCGATTATGAGGCAACGAGCAGCGCTCTTGTGTTAACGGAGCCGACGCGCCAGTGCAACACGAGAGCTTCGAATCTCTCTGTGAATTGATGGACGTAGAGATACAGCTACTTGTTAAGTCAACAAACTTAAGTAGCCATACGTGATTGTATTAATTTTGAAATGATGAGAATCGAGAATTTCACCGGTCATTCCCAAAGTAATTACCTTCGTTTAAACATATCGTTAGAACGTAAGATATACAGAAAGATAATTTCGAACATTCTGCTTTGGAATTATTTTGTTTCTATCTCTCGGGTTTAATTGTGCTCGTATCTAATAAGGAAGTGGAAGAATTCATAGGGTAAGTTAGAGTTACATGAGAAAATTGAGTTGCCTTTTATCTTTTGGAAAGGAGAAGAATATCGCAAATGTAGCTATAATCACTGCAAATTTTATACACTCGGCTTTTCGTAATTCCATCAGATGTATAATGAAGGTTTAGTCTTTTTAACATATTGGGTATGTTACCAGTCCATAATGAACTTAAAGTCCAATATAAGTTATTATGCATGGAAGATTGAACTGGACTTTTTTGTACATATCTAATGTAGTGCAACGTTGCTTTGCAGACGATCATACTAGAGTGCAATTGCTATCATGCGACGGAGGTCCGCCCAAGAAAGGTCACGATTATGTGAACGCGAATTACATCGATGGCTGGCAGCGCGCACACGCTTATATCGGCACACAGGGTCCATTACCGTCAACATTCGATGGATTCTGGCGTATGGTGTGGGAGCAGAGGGTGTCGATCATCGTGATGATTACCAATCTCGTCGAACGTGGACGTGTAAGTGTCTATACGCAACCTAAAATTGTTCATCAAGAACTTGAGAACTTATACACACTTGTTATTAGTTTCTTTAAACATCTCTAAACAAAGAACAATTTACTATCGATAAATGCAACGAATAGAAGAGATAGAGAAAGTGTGGTCTCGTAATAAAATTGAGGAATTCTATAACCTATAGCAATAAAACACGATGGTACTAATTTACTACTTGTGGGTATACCTTGTGTGTCTTAATTATTATACGTCCTACCAAAATCATAGTTTAACACCTAGGCTGCGGATTATTTTCTTAGATTATTTTATAAGATATAACAATCCGCTAGTCTGATTGTATTGGTTCCAAACAAAATTTAGTAGCATCACGTGTCCCAGTTTACTCGACTGCTTCGTTTCGAAAAATATAGAATATTCTTGTCTGGTATAAAGTCGTGGATTACAAAGAAAATCGTTATGTAAATGACAATACAAAGTCTTGATCTAAGCCGAACGGAGCTACACGATCTTAGTCAGTTCGCCTATCCCCTCCACTGAGGGGGCCTCCGAGTTAAATAAATTCGCCTATTGCTGCATCCGCAGATTCTTCGAAGTGAACTGATCGTCTTTATGCGATTCGCAGAAAAAATGTGATATGTACTGGCCTAAGAAGGGATCCGAGACGTATGGCTACATTCAAGTGACTTTGCTGCGGGAGGACGTGATGGCTACCTACACCATCCGTACTCTCCAGGTCCGCCATCTGAAGGTTAGTTTCCACGTAATAGTGCATGAAACGTAGGCGAGACAATTTTTATTCAATTTTCCAAGTAGCCTATGCCACAGGTGAAGAAGAGGAAGAACGGCGTGAACATGGGTGAGCGTATCATCTGGCAGTACCATTACACTGGTTGGCCAGACCATGGTGTACCAGAGCATCCCCTTCCGGTCCTGAGCTTCATTCGGAAATCTTCCAACGCCAATCCTCCTGAAGCTGGACCAATCGTTGTCCACTGCAGGTACAATTTGTGAAATGAAAGGGGTATATTTGTTAAGTGTAACGCACACATTAACTGAGCTTCCTTCTGTGTTCCTCAGTGCCGGAGTTGGACGCACTGGTACCTACATCGTTATAGATGCCATGCTGAAGCAGGCAAAGTGCAAGAACGAAGTGAACGTGTTTGGATTCTTGAAGCACATTCGCACCCAGCGAAAATTCCTGGTTCAGACCGAACAGCAGTACGTGTTCATTCATCATGCTCTACAGGAGGCTATGGAGAGTGGTGAGACAAACATCGAGACGAACAATCTGATGCAATACGTTCAGGACATGTTGAACCCGAACAACACCAACACCGATGCATGGAACAACATGGAGGCGCAATACAAAGTACTATTATACCTTGCTTGTTTCACCGCTGAAGGATTGTGCAAGAACTCGCTGACTAAACAGTGACTCATTACTTTCAGTTGGTCACTTCTTGGAAACCGAAGGAGGAAAATCTGGAGTCAGCCCTCAAACCATATAACTTCCATAAGAATCGCAATCAGGAAATTGTCTCTATTGAAACTGCTCGAGTTCACCTAACACCGAAACCAGGAGTCGACGGAAGCGATTACATCAACGCCACATGGATCGCTGGTAAATTTTCGTGTTTATCTTCTTTGGCCTGTCGATGTCTTCAATGACGATAGGGATTAAGTTCCACCGTTTTTCCAGGTTTCCATCGCAATCGAGAATTCATTATCACTCAACATCCTTTGGAGAGCACTATTATGGAGTTCTGGCAGATCATGTGGGACTACAACGCGCAAACTGTGGTCATGTTAACCGAATGTAACGAGGTGAGTGATGTGATGTTATTCAGATTTATTGGAGAACTTTCTCCAAAATTGTATGCTTCATTTACAATACATAGGATTATTTACTATTTACTATTTCAAATGCAGTTTCACTTTGAATTAAGAATTTAGGTATCATCGGTTCGGATAATCGAGGCTCTATTGAATTGTAACTTGAACCAGCAAACATACACCGAATTATATCATGTTTGGTCTTGTTTTAATAAGAAAAACGTGACAAATATATTGGTCGAAGTTTCATAAAGAAACAAGTCAAAACCAAAATGTTTTGTCAGTGAACAGGAAAGCATTAAGAGGGAGAAGAGGATTCTAAACGTGACTGTTCCACTTTCAGGAATATCCCGAATTCTGGCCGACCGAAGGAAACGATCTAGAGTCTGAGACCTTCCGCGTCCGGTTCTGCGGAATTAAAGAAACCGTGGGCGGAATGATCCTCCGCGAGGTCGCAGTCCGATCTCTACAAGACGATTACGAACTGAGTGCCAAAATCGTTCAAGGACCGCGATCTCATCCCTGCTTCTGGCCGCACAACACGAATCCGCAACCTCTCGTCACTTTGATCCACGACTTGCACCGGGACTATCAAAACGGTCCTATCGTCGTGATGGATAGGTAAGGTTATTAGCTACTCAAAGCTGTTGCGCATCTTCAAAGCAGGGATAACGTTTATTTCCCCTTGTTGCAGGTATGGCGGTGTTGAGGCTGCTGTCTTCATTCTCCTTATAACTTTGAACAAGCAGCTGGAGTTCGAGAAAAGTGCTGATATCTATATGTTCGCGAAGCTGCTGTACATGAAGAGACCTGGTGTCTTCCGATCAAAGGTATGATTCAGGTTTCAGTCTTGCAATATTGCATAAGATATGGTGATTTCTTAAATGAACGTTATTAAACTACAAACAGTGAACGATATGCCTATAAAATACTTTTACATAGACACTACATAGATACTTTTTTTGAAGCTACGGTCACTACAGTTTTAGTGAAGACATAGTACAAAAATCCGAATTTAAATTTTCACCGATGTCCAAGCAATTAAGCGTGTAGAAAATAAAAATAATTCGTTCGTCTTTGGGCCATTGCTCGTGAGTTTCTAAGCCCACAGCCACCACGGCATCATTCTAGGACTATCTTGAGATTATCCCTTGCACAGTTCGTAGGACAAGCAACCAGCTCGTACTCTTTTCAGCAAATCCTCGTCTTCCGCCTATCTAACGCGTTTCGGTTTCTTAACAGGAGGATTACATGCTGCTGTACCAATGCCTGGAACACACACTGTCATCGAAGAGCCACGATGAGCCGGATCTGTATAGCATGGCGAACGGCCACGTGTCCACCATGACGGATCCAGCTGACGTGCCGACTCTGTCTATGCAGCACATGCAAATGGATTACTCACCGAAACCGACCATGATCCGCGAGTACGCAACGGTCGAAGTAAACACTATGGCTGATTATACGGTACCGATCCGAGTGGAACACTCGATGGAGCCATGTAGTAGCAGAAGCAGCGAGAGCTGTTTGTCGACGCACGCCGGCAACGAGCACGAGAAAAGCATCGTGATGACCCACCGGAATGTCAGTTATCACAATCATCCTGGAAGCGTCTCTGTGATCGTTGACGCTAATGGGTACGTCACCAACGGTAGCATGCGTGTGCCGCCAGAAGGTATGGAGACGAGCTGCAAGACGTTGCCTCAATGATGCCTGCCGATCTTCGGTTGCAGTGTCTCCTCGAGCCGGTCCGAGCCGCTGTAACCGATCGAGCTCCACACTGTCCGAAGTGTAATCCTGATTCTGTGAGTACCCGTGGTCGTCCTAGTCATTACCGCATCTTTTCATTGTCAGAGTTAAGCGAATTGTGCAAAGGCTTTCGAATAGGGGAACTCTTTTGAATCTCAGTTCTTATTGAAGGCCAATCGACATGTTCAGTGTCCATTGACTTTCTTACGATTTGTTGCCTACAGTGCATGGAGAATGACAAGCTGAATAGTTTAATTTGCTTAAAAGTTATGTGGTTCGATTTAAACAAAATTTCGATCGATTTCACTCTGGGTTACTAAACTATGACGAGTGGGAATAACGTCAAAAAGTAGAAACACTTTTTATTTAGCAACAAAAATACTTTAGCTTCCAAAGAAACAGAATAAGTAAAATGTAAAGATTATAATTGGTATTGAATTAATTGACCCAAAATTTCTTTTTATTCTCCTTGCAAATAAGTTTGCTTGGTGCGACAATAGAATTGAATTTTAAACACGAAAATACGTACAGATGAGTGGAGACTATTGGAATGTAATTGTCCAATTCCCTTGTCTTACAACTAACAAAGTTAGCGCATAATAAAATTTCATTTTAGAAGCGGGTCAAATGGTACCCTAAATGCCCCTATTGAGCATTCTTGACTGAACATCATCTTCGTGTACAATTTCACCTTCGTTGCAACCCAAACTGTTTTAAGTAAACACTCGAACCTGGTACACTTTAGAAAACAGTATTTACAACACTCGAGACAGCACTTCTGGCTACCAACTCGAAACACAAATACTCGATGTCGAGTGGGCGAGCGGTTACTCGTCCCAAGTGATCAAAGAATCCTAAGCTTGGTCAATCGTTCCTGGATTTAAGAGGGCTAAACAGTCAATTTATTGAAATGTATAGTTTTTCTAAAATTAATTCTGAAAAAATGAAATTAAGTGCTGTATTAATTTTGTACAATGCTTTTTCCAAATATGTGAGTAGTAATAACCAATCCGTACATGGTAGCCTGTAGACACTTTTTGGAGGACGTTTGTTTCGTTTTGCATAGAAATAAAAAAGATATGACGTTTATCCAAATACTAAATATATCTTTCGACCATTATTAAGAACTTAAGTTTTGCGATGTCTACAATTTCTACATTGTTGGAGGATTTTGTCGGAGTCGACTTCGAAATTATGACATTAAACCAATTACGAAAACTTTACCCGACACAAAATTCAAACTTGTCAAATTGCTTCTATATTTAAGAAAGCACGTTTGCACTCATAATTCTTTAATTTATATTCGAACTCTAACTCTGCTACGTTTGCTTTTGCGCGTATGAAAAGAATGAGCTTATGATTGATCAATCTTTTTCGCTAGCATATCCATAATTTGGCAAATAGCCATATAGACCAAAAGTTCAATTCTGCACGTCAATTTATTATTTGTGAACGATGCAATTTATTAATCTTGTGTCACCTTATCACAGTGTTTCATGCCCAAGGAAAAAATGTACAAATTCAATAGGTCATCTTAATATGATATTAATTTTTATGAATTGTGTTCCCAAAAACTCCCCATAATTTTAAGTATTTTATTTAAAATGTACATCAAAAGACAGTTCCTTGATTAGTGCTAATTTTAAACGATTCTCTTTATTAATAATATTTAAAATAGCTAAATACATGTAGATTACTTATCTAAGTAAAAAATATATTAATATTATAAAATGCAATGCACACTTAACCGTAGACAACTAAACTGTCATGCGTAGAAGTGACGACGCCAAGTGAAGACACAAATATAAGCTCTTTCGAGTTTAAAATGTATTACAAGTTTTGAATCTTCACAGTCACTCGACACAGGTGTGTCAAGGATTAAGTTTGCCAAATAAGGGGCGGTTGAGAGTTAAGATATCATCACCATCGTATCGTGACCATAACCGGACATAGTATTCATATACGTATGTTTTTATTTTTAAACGCAGGGCCCATCGGGTGAAGTTCCAGGTTGGACACGTCTTCGCACAAAACGGAAGGACGGCGACTCGATTTTAGCACTTTCCTGAAAACTGTTCGATCACGTTCCGTGTAAATATCCTAATCATTCGCGTCAGTAGGTGCACGCGTACGCTCGTGGGAACACACGAGGAAAGAAGAGGGTGTGCGTGCACGCACCATAGGGTAAAAATACCGTAAAAATACTGATGGCAATGGGTGGAGGGGGGCGAGTTTTGCCGGTAGCGCGTTGGGTGCCAAAAAAGAAAAAAGAAACCACTTTTCGTCGAGAACATGCCCGCTGGTTGCCCCCCGCCGCCGCGCCGCCGTCGATTATTGTTTCATTGTGTAAGTGTACACTGCTCGTATCTGTATATACACACGCGGCCATATACATACAAATATACACAACGCGCACGGCCATAAATGCGTATAGATGTGTACGTTTATATAAGTTGGATCATTTGACCACTTTACCAAAGAATCGCTTGTATTCACTCTCGTTTCGTTTTAAGTCTTTTCCCATGGTTTTCTCTACTAGCTGAGGATCGATCGATCGATCGAAACACACTTTCGAATATCTGCAATCTGTGTACAAGATATCGAATACACCGAATACAACCTTGCCGCGTTGATTCGAGGAAGACTATCGGCTGAAGAAAGTAGTCAGCTGGTCCGGCGCCCTTTTCTGTGTCTCTTTCTCGATTTCCACCGCTTCGAAACATGCGATGTCACAAGGAATTGAGGATCCAAACGGTCGAATTGAGCGGCCAGCTCGGCTCGCACGACTTTCGACCAGCCGATCCAGCCTCCTGATCAAACGAACATCAACGAATCTCGATCGCCAGGGATCGGCCGCCGATCGAAGTCGTGCGCGAACGTAAATGCTTAACGAGTCAAACATAATCGAATAAATGGCTATTTAAACGAATCGGAAAGCTCGATCGTTATGACTTAAAAACTCTGTGAAGAAATCTAATAATCGATCTAGGTGTAAACGTATAATACGTATTATAATCCGCGTATGGTTGTCCTTTGAATCCGAGAGTGAATGCGAGAGCGAGAGGACGAGGCGAAAGTGCGAGCGTGACTGATCTCCCTCCATTTAATAAATTAATAACCAACTAATTCGTACGAAGAGCAGCTAAAGGAATCCACTGAGCACCGGTCGGACGTAACTTCTAGATTTCTCCGCGACCCGATTCGATCATCGAGACGCGCGCGATCAACGCGGAGGAAAACCTACAGCGACGACAATCTTAAGCGTTCGATAATTAACGATTCTCCGACCGTCTCAGTAGTCGTGTCCGGTGATACTCGGGTGCCGGTAACGATTTTTTCTTTCCCCCGGATCATGCGACCCGCTCGTGTGCTCATTGTGATAACGCGGATCCTTCTAGCCACGAGTTCTTTGCCGCGCAATCATTTTCTATCGACACTACCGAAGACTGTTATCGATCTAGGATTCTTACGATATACACGTACCATAAGCTAACGAACCACGTGATAACGGAAACGAAAACTGCCTGCGATTGATACCCCTTTTTTCGACACTCCCGTTTTTTACAAAATATTTCGACAAAACAGATCGAACTCGACCGTGGGGACGGTGGTGTATCACACAATTCTATTGCCAATTATCGTCGACAGGAACCAAGAAAATCTCAGAAAATTTACAAAAAAAAAACCGAAGAAAAAAGTGAAAAAATAATATATGTGTGCATGTATGTGTCCGTGTTAATAAGACGTGTGTAACAAGGCGATCTTTAACACGTCATCAGTTTTAACTCAGTATTCAATTAACGGTAACGTAATCGCGCGTCCTTCTCCGGTTTGATCGACGCGAGGTTTGAAGGGACGAAGCAACGGATTGATCTCTCGATACCGTACTTCCGCAACGGACACCAAAACGTTGGTCTACTTTCGCAAGAGCCCAGCGAAACCACCCGAGGAGGACTCGCCTAACGCTTAAGAAATAGGTATAGTCCGCGTATCCGAAAGATAGGAGGCGAACACTCGGGCGAGATCATCGATCCCGTCGACTGTATCACTTGCTACCTTTCGAGACCCGTCGGCGAAGCTAAGAAACATAACGACGGCCGAAGGAAGGAGAAAGAGGTCATAGAAGGCTGCGCTGGTGGAAAGAGAATGAGAATTTAGAAAAAGATCGAAACACCTATCTACAGCTACGGTATAGCTTCCGCGATCGCTAGGATCAAACCACAAGGCGCGTTAAATATTCGGACAAAATTACGTTCGGAGTGCTTTCGGAGATATGAAAACAAGAATTGCCTGAGTGCTGTGTGTCTCGATGATAACCGCCGCTGTGATAGATCGATCGAACCCGGCTGATTCGCACATTCGACCAAACCTTTCTAGTTTCTTTGTAATACAGTCGATTCATCCGAGAATGAATCCGCTAACGAAGCTTAGAGCCGTTTGCAAAAGGCTCTCGGCGAATCAGAGAAACCGAGCCGACGTCCGGCGTCGGGCGAAGCGTAGATCGGAATCGGTGCACGCGATCGAGCCGTCCTTGTCGATCATTTCGCCGTTCTACTCATTATTCGCTTTCACTTCGCGAACGTCGTTGTGACGAAAACAAAGAAAAAAGGAAGAAACAAACAAGGACGGCTGTAACAGCTGATACAGAACGATCACCTTTCCGATCGCGGGCGCCTTAACTAGTTGCCGATGACGCTGCGAGAACTCGTGCCGGACAGAAACGAGACGATGCTGTATGTCCTCGCTGGAGGACCAGTCATCGCGAAAGTAGATAATTCCTCTGGGCCGATTTTTAATCCAGTGAATCCCTCCCTGCAAGGCATGACAGAGTCGATGACGGTGTTCTGTAATACATACGATAATATTGTGCGTGTACTGTCGGTTTCGATGTAATTAGGAGTAATTAGACGCGAGTCGGCGATCAGAGTAAACCGGCCGTTCGCGACGGTCGTCTCGCGCCAACACACATTCACTACACACAATTACAAACACCTGCACACCCACATACATACACACATATTTGCATACAAACGTACATGAACAACAAAATAATAGAAACATCAGCACACAGAAATAACACAAACATGGTATACATACACACGTGAATAACACAAACGCCAGGATACAGATGTACATAAATAACACAAACACCAGCATACAGACGTACACAAGCCACGCAAACACCGGTATACAAACACACGGGAATAACGCAAACATCAACATACATGTACACATCCGATATACCACATGCACATGTACATAGACACGCAGATAAAGACCGCAGATTTATAGAAAAATCGACGACGATGAGCGTCTAGATTCTGGTAGAAACGTAGTTTGATTGGCGAACGAACTGACTGTTGTTAATGCTTAAGGCGATCACGTGGCAAAGGAGAAACGATCACGCGAGAGAATGCATCGTATACATAAAGAGAGCCGCAAAGAGTATATAAATATAAAGAAAAATATATATATATAAAATTATATATATATGTCATTTATATATATATAAAAGTATATATATATGAATGAATATAAAGAAAAAATTGATTACAGATATAAATATATTATATTCAGATATTTATGATCTGAGACGGTCGAGGCAATGTTGAAACCGTGAGAAGAGGAAGAGATGTGTTAACCGCGTTTTTCGTGACCGGCGTGCGTTTTGCAAACCGCTCACCGCGCAGTGGGCGGCCACCCCGTGGATAGACACCGTGTGATAGTTTGACGGTGGTCCTTCGGATGATCACTGTCATTCCAGTCCCTCCTAATTGCGTCGTTCGACGACTCGCTGGTTTAACGAAGCGAGACACGCAATGAAAACCCGGGGCGAGGAATCGCGACGCTCCTCCCCCGGGTTGCCAACGCAACGGTAACGTTGCGCAACGAACGCGAATCTGTACTGTATTTTACAAATAAGGAGCAAACACCGTAAACTCTGAATGTACCTATACGGATCTAAAAATGGAAAAGCGAAAAAAATACCTATTCACGATGAGATGGGCGTGCGACGAGAGAGGGCGTACGCGAACACCGAACGACTCCCGCGGCACGAATTTGCACCTGGGAATCGGTCGGCCCATCGTTTATAAATATATATATATATATACATAATATAAATACTATACATAATTAAACACGAGAGGATAACGATAGGTGTGTATAGAATGATAATTTAGAGTCTAGTCAACATAACACAATCGTAACCGAGGACGCACACGTTTCTCGTTTCGTTCTTCATGTAAGTACGTTTACTTTGCCCTTTCTTTTTCGTTACGTTCACGGAAGGGGTCAACGACCGCGTACCCCGTCGAAACTGTTCGCCATCTCGTTGTTTCCCTGTGCTCGAGGCGTTCGGGTTTTCCTGGAGGTGTGCCGGAATCCGAAAATTTCGAGAATTTTCCTTTGGATCGTATCGGAGTTTTGAAAGTACCTGGCGATTCGTTGCATCCGGCAAGATGCAACGCTCGAGCGGTTAAGTCAAAGTGTTTTCGTGTTCCACGCGTTGTTCGATTGCGAAGGGTAAACTAGAATGCAAAAGGGTTGATATTGGAAATTGACAGCTCTTATTCTTCCACTGATTTTTCTACGCAGGATGTCTAACTCGACCACGTTAAGCATCTCTGTGATTTCTAAGGATGTAGAAAATATCAGAAGGAGAATATGATTCAGTTTCAAAGGCCAAGTATTGCAATGAGCGAACAATTTTTCTCAGGGTTTCAGAGTTCGATAGATGCTTATTCTAAAGACACAATCAAAATGCTACCCTCGTTTTGGAGTTTCCGTACTAAATATCACTTTTATGTTGACGTCATTAGACTGCGAATTTCAAAAATTTTTGAAAAAATTGATTATTCAAACGCGAAACTGTAAGGACGTTAGAAGAATGTAACATATTCAGCTTATCTTCTTCGTACAAATGTTTTATCCAATGCAACGAATTCTTATTATGAAATATCACTACATTTTGTCGGAGTTTTGGTGCATTTTTGTGGAGTGTGATTTTAAACAAGAAAATGTATCAAATTGATTTGATTATCTTTAAGTATACTGAGAGATTATGAACGACACATTGATAAGCATAATGTTACATTATTTTTTATTCTTTCCGATTGACTAACATTATTGAGAGAAAAAATACATTCTCAGCTAGCTTCTATTTCCTACGATAGTCTTAGAAAATTTTTATTTTTGATAAAAATCTGTAGCCTAGTCATCGTATCGATCTCGACTAGACTGTTACGCCACGACGATGGAATTGTACGCTCTTAATTGAGAAGACCTCGAGGACTTTGACAATTTTGAGCGTATATTTTCAGGATCCTAATAGATTCGAGACGTCAGGCACTTTCGAGATGCTGATTGAACCGCGATCCAAGCTTCGCTCTCTCGAAATTTCGCGATCTCGCACAACCCTAGTTTTTGCGCACGCTGATACGAATGGACGCATGGCTGCGTCTACGGTTTGTCGTCTGCATTGAGATGAAAGTGTGTTCTGAGTTTCTATCGTTGATGTCGGTTGCTAAGTAAAATCGGACGTAGAGAGGGAGAGAGAGAGAGAGAGAGAGAGAGAGAGAGAGAGAGAGTGATTCGTCGTGCGACAACGAAAAGTAATTGGATCCTTTTGTTTTTTTTTTAATTTAAAAACTCTATTGTTTCTCTTTAAATTTGTGACGATTGTTTGTCGCGTGCGAGGATAGTTTGAACAGAAGAAGCACACCGGAGTTTTTTAAAGATTAAGGGACCGCGCTAACATTCCAATTGCTTCTGACTAAACAAAAAAAGACTTTTGTACGATTGTATGATACAAATAACCTAATCGCTTTGTTTATGTTAAGACTCTTTTTACGACGTGATTAAACTTTTTATTTATTCCCGCACGAGGGGTGAATTTCTGTTCCTCATTTTGTCTTTCGAACTGATTTCGAGGATTCGACTTGAGTTGCAATGATTAGCCTGATCTAGCGAATAGAATAGTCGAGCGACGCGACCACGGACGAAGGCAGTTGCGACGGAAGTATAGTGAGCGATACGATGAACGGACTGCAGACGCGGCCATCCTGAATTTCGCTGGCGAATAAAATGCTCGATGTTGTAAGCGACTTTGTATCGTGCGTATCGAAGGCCTAGACGAAGAACTGGCGTGTCATCGGGATCATCGAATACGCGTGCTTGCGACCGATCGATTCGCAATTCCAAAAGTCTTTCAATTCCGGTCGACGCGAAAGAAACGAAAAACAAAAAATCGCAGAGGAAAAGAGAGCCGGAACAGAAAATATAACCATCGAACGCTCGTTCGTACAGCCGACCAAAAAAAAGTCATTACAGAAATTAGCGGGACGGAAAAATATCATTGGGAATTCGGTTAGAACGTTTGGCGCAAATAGCATAAATTTCGGGGTCGAACGGTAATTATAGTAGTCGTTGAACCGCACGCGGGGAATTTGCCGTACCACGCCACCCTAAAGCTGAGATTTCTTAAACGTGTCACGCCGCGTTTAGGAAATTCTAGCTTTGGACTGCAAAAAGAGGACAAAAGGAAGCAAACGAATAGTAAACAGAATTAAATGATTATAATGGAGAAATTACGATTCAAGAGTAAATAGAAAGATGAACGCGACGAAACGATGTTTTTTACGATCATAAATATATATATAAATATATAAAGATATAAATATATACACGTACATATTATGAATATATTTCGTTCACGTGGTCGTGTTCGAGTTTCCTTTCCGAGGTGAGATCGGTTTTATTCCGTGTTTTGCGTCGAGCCGAACCGGGCGCAACATTCAAATGCAAGTATTCGCACAGGCCTACGATAAGAGAAGTGTTTATATACGTATCCATGATGTTTCATGTGTGTATGACTAATGAACGTGTTAATTGTCATTTTGAGCTAATTGAATTCAGCCGACCGTGTAGCGTTCTAGAGGACGGCGTGTCTCTACGAGACACAACCGCAAAGAAGCTTCGACGCCCCCTCTCCGATCGGCGGAACAACTCTCCTTGACGCGTTTCGCCTCTGCAATTGGCCTAATCGACGGACCCCGCGGCGTCTCTGGACCTATGCTCCATCAAACCGTCACAACTTTCAACGATACCACCACTGGCGACATCGTAATGGAACTGCATCGCGTTGCACGGGAACCACGGACGATGAATGCGACGCTGCGCGGATAACTGTCTCGGTTAGAGACTTTCAGAGCTCTTAGACACTGCCGACTAGGTAATTAGGCGTCACTAAGTTCGAAAGATTATATGAGATGCTGTACGCTTGGTCGCATTTGAAAACACGAGCAACGCATGTGCAACTTTTTGGCAGAGCAGACGCAATAAGTCACTTTAAAGTAAGAAATTTATTCTTCTGGAAAGGAATTTCACAATTACAGCAGGTACTCGCTCGTTGAACGAAAATAGAACTGGAATTTCAGGCGACCTCCGTGGTTTTCGCAATGAAGGGTGTCAAATCAATCGCATAAGGTTTCCCATCTATAACTCGCCCATTATTGAATCAAAGCTAGGATCAATATAAAGAAACAATATACGTTATTATCGTGTACCAATATAAAGAACTAGTCGCCATTAGTCGTTACTGTATCCACTAAGCTATGGTCCCCACATTGCGCGACACAGTAATGAGTGAGAACCTACTGTACCAGAAGTCATTGAATTTGATAATCAACTTTTTGATCCCTTATCAAGAGCTCTTAGGACGATATGTATTTCTGCAAGGTAAAACTTCTCTGGCGTCTGAACGATTTGGAGAGCAGTTTAGAAAAAGTCTGTTTGGCACTGGTACAAGTTTACCTGCCCTAAGCAGTAGCGGGGGTAGAATGCAACAGTTATCCGTGCGGCACTGAGAAACGAAATGAGAAGTCTTTCGTTGGCTGTTGAACTTGATCCGTTCAAAATGATTTATGTACATCGATATGGTCGGAATGAAATCAAATGATCCCTCGAAGACACTTCCCAAGCTTGCACTTGATGGAGGAGGGTGTGGCAGAGTGCGCAATGGGAATTGTGACCTAGAACCGTCAATTAATTTCGTTCTGACAGTGTCGTTGAAAGGGATGCAGTGGATTCGTCAATTGCAACGAAGTTGGAAAATACAGGAGAGTCTAGCCAAATATTCTGTCGAGTTTCGATAATCAGTGGTGAACTTTATGATCCCTTGTACTATTGGTTTGGGTAGAACTTATCAGTCGTTACCAATTTTCTACAAGGAAAAGAAAATGTATATTTATTGTATGTCGACATTTACCTCGTCATATACTGAAAATTACATTTTATTTCGATTTAAAAGAAATGAATAATATTTAGCAGATTCGATCCAATAAGACAAGGGATTATTAATCGAATGCAGCAAGTTCGAATATGCAATTTGAGGAGTTCACTGTACGTTTCCCATCGAGTATAAACGTATGCCTAACAAAACGTATTTGTACAGTTACTATAATTTCGCAAGCGTTGGCGAACGTCGAGCGATTTCGAGTTTGTCGCTGGCTCTCTTTTTACAAGTTAACATATTTTGGATTGGCCAACGTTTTGAGTAACACTTCTGAGAGATCAGTAACATCTTTTCTAATTTCCAAGTGAGACCCTAAAAGTTGAATGGAAGTCAATAGCTAGTTCGATGTTTGCGGTCGCAATTGCATGACATTTACATTACAAATTGCAGAAACAAGTACAAAATGAATATTCGACGAGTCGTTGGAAGAACGCAAAGAAACAGAAAACAGCCAGAATATCGAGCAGAGAGTTTCAAGATTTTCGTTCGTTCGTTTCGGACACGATCGCGACGGATTGTTCGAAATGATCGTTCGAAGTTCGAGATCGTTCGACTGTGTAGCGTCACGAGGGGTCCCGAAGTAAACCAAGAAAGCACAAAAAAAAAACAAATACGTATGTCCTTTACCGTTACAGTATCTTGACCAATTACATACTAAGCTAGCATGGATGTATACACACTGAGATAAATGTTAACCAGTTACCTGCGTAATATTCAATGTTAAGTGTCGGTCTGATGTACGTTCAGACTTCTTGACAATTTGTCCTCGCTCATGATCTTCACGGTTTTACTTTCTTCCAATTGCGCAAGGGAAACACTGCCAATGACCGTCTGCCAATCGTTCACGCGGAATCTTTCATTTCAGATGGAACACGAAACAAAAGACGAAATACAGAATGCGAAATACGAAAAATCAAAACAACAAACCGATACAAGATGCTACGATAACGATTCAAAAGATGCAGAATGAAAAAGGAAACAAAAAGACGAAACAGAAAAATGTTCAAATCCGTTCCCTTGTTTCTTATTGTTAGACGATCAACGAAACGGTTGTTTGATTTGATTCCTATACGACGTACGCTGTCTTACGATAATTTTGTACATGTGAAAACGGGGCGCCGTTCGACGACACCGCGATTAGCTGGAATATAGTTTCCGTTCTTCTTTTTCGAAACGAATCTTTGTAATTCTATCTTGATAATGCGACTACACGACACGTATTGATATGCGAACAAATTATTGTCACAGCTAAATATGTGTGTGTTCTTTCTTTGTTACATACGTATCCGCCGTATAGAAAAGTAGCGATACCTCCGTTCCCCATCCATTCACCCTCACGACCCTGCCACCAAATCCAAAATCCATCTATCAAACCCTCATCCTCCCATTTTACCGATGCGATTATTGTTGCAATCAATATCCCACAAGTATGTTGTAGTAATATACACTTCTTACTATCGAAAAACTACAGTGAGTTTTCTTTGACCGAGCTTATATTGTTCTTAATCATCGTGACTGTTATCGCGATCAGTTTGGATCGAAAGGTAAGTGCCATAGTGATTTTTCAGACGTTAGATACGCACCCCTCAAAAAATTAAAGAATCACCCCTACGAACCCGAGAAATTGGGTCAATTTCCAGTGATCATAACTCCGGCAAAAATTGTTGTATCGATATCGTCAAAAAATCATTTGAAAGCTTGGCGTCTCTATTTTCAGATGCTTTCTCAAATTTCCATTTGGACCTGGACAGTTACAAAAAATTTTGTCCAAATTCCAGACATTACATGGGGAGAGATACAGTTTTTTTTTTCAATTTAACTGGCTCTAGAAAGCGAAAAAATCGTTAGTTCTGGTCGATACGGTAGGATGCGATAGGGAATGGTAATGGTTGTATGAAAAAAAATACATTAGGTGATTGGTCTACTCCTATACCTCGTCTGTGTCTGTGGTCTCACGTAGTTCACTACTTGACCGGTTCATTTTAAGAGAGGGCGCCGGAAAACCACTGACTGTTAGCAATGTCGGTAATTCAGTGTGAGTTGAAACCCCTCGATCAGTTTACTCTTATACCCCGTTTATGCTTTGAAGTTTCTTCCTCAAACGACTGCTTTACCGACTAAAAGTTACAAGGTTGGTTATATCGGTCTCCTCCGATGAATGACAAATAGATAATGCTGTGAGCTGCAAGAATTTTTAAAAACCTTGGTAATATGCGTGCAAGAAATAATTTCGAAAAGTGCATCACGTCTGCAATGATGTGTATTTTTTAAACGAAAAATCCGCCTAAAATGCGGCAACCCGGCCAACAGAGGTGTACGTTGCTTACGTCATAAAGGCGCGCGACAGTCGTATGTCAAAGGGGCTCCTCGCTCACACCCAATCGTTACGCTTTGACGTCACACACTTTAGCCAATAATTCGGCTAGAATCGGAAATGCGTGTGGATGACCCAAACACGCCGAATTCTTGCCAGGTGACTTCTTACGAGACGTGCGTAGTATCTGTCATTTGATGCGTGACTGTCGCGCGCATCTATGACGTAAGCAACCTCTGTTGTCCGGGTTGCCGCATTTTAGGCGAATTTTTACTTGTTAATAACTAAAAAATGGAGCTGAAATCACAATTTTTTTACTCTTCATTTTCGTCTTATATTCTCATCGAGAACCACCCCTTAAATTTTCTCCCATCTATATAACTATATATGTATTACTATTAAAACACAAGGTATCATTAAAATTTATTCTCTTGAAAACTAGATATGAGATTCAAAAAGAAATGTAGGGACTCATATATGAACATGGAGTAAACTGATTTACTAAAAATTCAAATATGTGTTCAACAGAGTTATAACTGACTTATATAATTTAAATACAAACTATAGTAGTTGTGTACGGATGGATCCAACTGTGCGACGAAACCGCGATTTTCGCGTTGCTTCGCGAGCTCGCGAACGGACCAGGCGCGAGCCAATCCGCGACTGGCCCCTTACGCGCGTCAATCCGCGAGCAGACCCGAGCGCGGACCAATCCGCGAGCGCCGAACATTCGCGAACGATTCGCGAGGTCCGCTCTTCGTATGTAGATACCAGGCCGAAACACGCCAGCTTCGGAGTTGGCTTGGAGCTGCTCTAGGGGGTCCGTCTTCGAGCTCCAGATCACTCGCAACCGCGTGCTAGCGCACAACCTACGGGCCCTTCCGTGCTTGTGTGCGAACACGCTGGTAGTGGAGAATCGCGTGCTTACGGGTCCTTCCGTGTACTAGAGGAACCAGTACCGCGAGTGAATCTCAAGCCGAGCAGTCAGGCGAGGGCCGTGCTCTTGAGCACCTCATCGCTCTGCGCTCCAGCTTCTCTCGCCTCTCCTGCCCGCTACTCCGTTTCCTAGATTCCTGCGAGATCCACCCGTCGTTCGCGACCGATCCTCTAGCTACGCCCGTTTAGTTCTCGTCCAGCCGTAGCCACGTTAGGGGCTCGTTCTGTGGGTCCTTCCGCGAACGAGCAACGACACCGGTGCCGGGGAGTTCGTACTACGGGCCCGTCCGTGTACGAACTAGCCACACCACGGTCTACCCGAGGACGACGAGCTTAGGCGTCCAGCCGGCACGAATCCGGAGTGAGCTCAGCCCAACGCAGGATACAGTTCACTATCGATCTTGCTGAGCCGCGGGGTTCCTGCCGACGAACCGCAGTCCGGAATCCTGGTATAATTTCTCCGCGTTCCGCCGTATATTCCAGAGCAACTCCCGATCGCTACGCATCCGTTGTAAATACCCCGCGTCCAGAGCGAGCCCGATCGCTTCGCGTACGCCGTCGTTAGTTTTCGGATAATTGTAAGTGTAGTTTAAGTCATTGTTAACGTGTCGTCCCCTCGCACTATTTACAGCCGGTCACCCCGTCCTGTTCCAGAGCCCCGCGAACCAGTTACTGAATAAACGTTTACATTTATCTTTCTAACACGTAGTCTGTTTATTCCACCCGCTGTCCTCTCCAAACGAACCTGGCCGCTGAGCTACTCCGAGAGAGGGCAGCACAGACCACGCTTCGCCTTCGACCTTTCTTCGCGATCCTGGTCGCATAGAACGCTCTCGTCACAACTGTATGGCTTTAAATAAACTAGACCTGGTCAGAAGTGATACAACATTTGCTTGAAGAGAGTTGGTAGCGAGCTCGACGAAAATCGCCGTATATAACAGGATCGTCCTGTGCACATAACTCACTGAAAATGTTCGTAACCGCACGCAATATTCGTTGCTATAATAACCTTCTCGATGGTGGCGGAAGTTCGTCTTAACTTCCGTCCGACCGGAAACTCAATCCTTTGAATTGATTCAAAAGCTTGATTAGCACGTTGATTGCCGCCGGAAAACGCGTGCACGTGTGATCCAGTGTACATGCACGCGTGCGTCTTTCACTGGGAAACATAAGACACCAGCTTGGTCTCCTCGCTATTGAAGACATACGTGCGATCGAATCCCATCGACAAATTGCTTTCGTTACGAATCGATGACACCGCAATATACCATCCCGATTCGTTTTGGCAACATTGGACCAATTCAATTGCGCGTTTGTGTAGCACCAGGCCGCAGTAGTTGCCGCTTTCCGGTAGAATTGTCCAAATAAAATATTTTAAATTTAAATGAGAACTGCCCCGCGGATGTGCGGACGTATTCTCCATATAAAACCGATGCGTCTCGCTCGAAATTCAGACTAGGAATCGAGTAAACGTGTAAACGAATAACATTTTTTTTTAACTCGTCTGCGCTTACGAAATCATGATATTATGAAAAACCCATAAAATCGACAGTAAAGAGATTATATCTGTAGTTTAATTTGATGCTAAATTACACATATCCGTAACCTAAGAAATATTAAAATGTAATTCTTAATAATTTCTTAGCATTGTTTTTATCCTAAAATGATAATAAACTTAATTTTACACAAAAAAATATTTGTTATTAACTTTGAATCTTTCTGAGTTTGGAGGTAATTCTGCGATACTTTTCTCAATGCATTTTCTAGCTACAAACCAGTCTTAACATAAATTTTCTGTTGACATTGCGGTGAAGTCAAAACATTTTTAAAATATATTAACAACATTTTCCTTTTTGAAGGTGTTCGTAGATTATGAGAACCCTCTTTTCAGCGATGAAATTTCAATTTGTCAGTGATCTGCGCGATGTAAGTTTTCAGGGCCCAGGTGTTCCATACCCGTTCATCGTAATTAAAAAGGAAATTAATGTCGCGCCCGAGTCGCAATTATACAAATCGTGATGAGATTCAGCAGTCTTTGCTCGCTAAAACTACCGCGTAACGCTCGTATTTTTCGTCGCAACTTTAAATTATGTTATCCCTGGTTCTGACTGAACTCACGATTGTTTCGTTTTGTTGTCGACTGTGTAACTCGCACTGCGTGTTTATTTTTTAAATTACTCGGCGAATCCAGCATTATTATTATTGCCAGCGGAACGGTATCTTCAATAAAATCGGCCACAATTAATCCAATGAAAGCATTATCTTAATTGAATCTCTGCATTTCATTCCTACATCAATCGACGTTATTTTTGAGACAAGAAATATTTATAACGTTAACTACGTGCTAAGGAAATTCAAAAGAGGGACTGTAGACTTCAAAATTTAAATAAAAATAAAATTCATGCTACCTTTTAATTACTGCACTTGAATGAATGAAAAGTGTTGAAAATGTTTTGTGGAACCAACGAACAGCTGGGAAACGTTTTTAATGTTTTATTAAAATTTTGATTTTTAATTTTCAAAAAATTACATATAAATGAAGAGAAACAATAAAATTTGTACTCAAATGAAACGAATGTTCAAACTCTCTCTCTCTCTCTTTCACAATATATTTCTTTATCTCCTTAAATATCGAACTTTTATTTATTCAGGTCCACTTGATTAAATGATCAAAAACTTTCCAGCGGAAGTGTAATTACAAAGTTCGATCGAGATTCCTCCGAGGTGCATCTAAATGAATAAATAAATAAATAAACGATAAAATGATGAGGCGTTGGAACTCTTAAGTTTCTTTAATAAAGACTGATGAAGACCATGCTTTTAATCCTATTTACTCACAAAGTTGGAACGATTTTTCGATTACGGTTCCCGAGTCTGTAGCGTCGCAAAAAGATTAACTAATAAAACGTTGATGAAAAATGTGTAGGCTAAACGATTCATGAAGAACAGATGTAACATGTTTACTCAAGCTAAAACTATTTCTCTGCATCCACTGCTTAATTGTTGAACTATATCAACATTTCAGAAAAAAGCATTATCATTGAAAGGATTTGTGGCATTGTCCATTGGAATGAATATCGTTATTAGTATGTGGGTAATCTGCGCATTAATTTTAATCGAATTGCCACGTGATAATGTAAGCATAAAATTATCTATCGGTAAATTAATATGAATGATAACTATACACAATGGCTCGCGAAAGTATTCGAACAGTGGTTGTTCATAATATAGATATTATATCGTAGTTGTAAGTTCGGAAAGTTACAATAAACGTTACAATAAACGTAACAATACGAACGTTACAATAAATATACAGGCGCCTGAGACGTTCACCGAAAATATCTCCGTTGTTTTCGGTAATACAGAGAAGTTTTTTTCTGCAGATCATATTTTCCGATATTTCAAGGTCATCGTCATTTTTTTTAAATGCAAGAATGTATTTTGATTAGTGTAACATTATAGCTAATGTTGACCTTCTAATGACCTTCAAAGAAGTTATGTTTCAAAAAGCATAATTTAACGTACGGAGACCATGTTCATGCTTACCGTACTTTATTAGGGTTCCGTTGATGTAAACACTGAAACATTGTCGAAGGACATCTCTTGTTTACAAACTGCCGTGCTGTCCAACAATTTGTGTCATATTATATCAGTATGATTTCAGTCTCAGTTTCGAAATGTCGTATTTGATCGGTGAAAAAGACAAAAGGCAGACAAAACGCAGTGCAAGATCAATTAAAATATGCAAGAACATCTTTGTCGGAGAGATCTTGGTGATAGCGAACACAATGGACAAGAAGTGACGAATTTTTTGTTCGCTTTTACTTTACGCACAGCCTCGTTGGAAGATCATTCCGACAGAGTCGAGTAGATCAATGATAGTAGAAGAAATATGCAAAAATATGATGAACGATCCAGAAAATACGAACCCGTTCCATTTCTCCAATTACAGTTTCAAGTAATCGTTCCCAAGACGAGGGACTCTATAACTATACGGTGCAATGGCGGGTCGATTAATCACTACAGTTCCTTGACATTAATTTACCGCAAAACGTTGGTCCACGAGGTTCGGGTCCGGAGAGCGGAGCAGGCACGCGCGCCCTCCTTGCGATCCGGTCGCCAACAAATAATCGCAGAAACAAGGCAATCGTGGTGTGAGGCCAGCCGCAAATGATCCACGGTATATGTGTGTTCTTGTTGCGGGCCGTAGCACCGAACAATTTGCATGGCCGGCCGTGTCTCGAGCTGCGACAATGGATTTCGTTCAGCAAAAACGCGGCCGGACGTATCAGTTTCCAATAAAAACAGCCCCTCCGAATTTATCCGAATACAGAATCCCGCTATTATTCTGCCAATTGATGGCTGCTTTTTGACGCCGACACAGAAACGATCATTTTGAAAGTTGTCCCGGACAAATTGTAGCACCGACACTGACAAGGAGACGACAGCGCGATGATCGAGGGCTTTACTTAATTTTTACTTAAAAATATTATTTAAAATTTTGTCAATTATCGAGTAAGATAGTTGTTCCATGATTGTTTAAATTATCTGAAACTATATAGTATACAAAAGTAAATAAAGAAGAAAATAGATATTTACGAGAAGAGGCAGAATTTGCGTAACTATCAGCATTATTGTTGCTAGAAGAACTTGAGGTACAAAGTAATTTTTTTACGGTTCGCTATTTCACTGATCTTTTATTCAAAGCTTCGTTAATTATTCTGTAAACGTTAACGGTATATTATGCAATTATGCAGGTCAAAACCGCAGAACATAACTAAAAAACAGAGTACGAAGTAGTTAAATATATGCAGCTCGTTATGTACGCCTTCTTTTGTGTATTAAAATTTAATAGGTCTTTAATATCGCGCTTTAATACAACCCCTCCCGCTCTGGTTTCGTAAATTAAAAACGAGACACGGTTTTCCGAGTTTTTAGCTTTGTTGTCTCACTTTGTGGCTTGATTGTGAACAGAAAATGAGATTATGATACGCCTAGAATATACGCTGTGCCATTTTGATTTTCGCAACTATAGTTGTATAAAAATTCTTTTTACATTATTTAAACATCTCTTTTTGTAGAGTTTACTTAAGGTAGAGCTTAAAGTATTAATATTACACGAGAAATTAATACTACCAGTGTTGAAAATGAATTGTTTCATTGACAAAATTGCGAATCGTAGTCGCAAAGTTATTTATTACAATTTCGTAAGAAATGTAATAAAATATGGCAAAAAGAAATCTTCCAAGAATGGTGACCAATTGTTAGTGACAAACAATTTTCAGAATTGCAAGAAATCCAACTTAAAAATATTCTTAAAAATACTAGAAATATTAGAATTTGGAGTAAATGACAAAATGGTACATAATAAAAGCACCGCAATACCTACATTATTTCAAAAGTTTAAAAACATTTAGTTCGTGCAGTCTATCCTTTTGTGGCGGAGTGTACGCAGTTTTTCCGCGACGAGCCCGTGCGCAGTGGATGATTGCACTTCGCAATAAGGGCAATTTTCCGGCTTTCCAAACTTCGTCATTCGTTTCCCATGGTGTAACTGGATTGCGTTAGCCCGATAGCGTCGCGAGTTTGTGGGCGAACGTCAAAAGTCAAACGCCGGTAAGTTAATCGTGTAGCGAGGGATGCCGCTTGTGCGGCGCAAAGGATTTGCGGAACCGGAACGCCGAAAAGAGGAGTTAATCTGCCGCATGTTCTACGGCTATTTAATCGTCCCGTCGTGTCAAGTTCCGTTACTCGTCGTGCACACATGTCTGGGATGCCTTCTATTAAAGACCATCTCCGGGATTTCGCGAATTCGCTGTCACGTGCATTAAAGGATGACAACTTCGAAGTTCCCGTATCAACTGCGCTGCTTTAGATAAACGTACGATACACGAGAACTTCGCGCGAAACTTTCTTCCCCTTTCCAAACAATCTGCACAACCATTTAGAGGTAACCCGAAATTTATCTATAAAATATTTAAAATACAGGAATTTATATATTGGAAGGACTAGGAAGGCAAATGTTTGTTCAATTTTGTTGTATTAATTTATTTGATTCATTGCCGTTCCGAATTCCCTACAACTAAGTTTTAAAAATCTTAATTAGCTCAGTTTGATGCTCAGCGTTTTACAGAAATATAGTTAGCACAAACTATAATTTTCCTCTCTTCAAAAATTGTAAAATAAATTCTTACATCGAATTACGATGTGATAAAAATAATGGAAGTTGTTTTATTATTGGAAACAGTAAAAGTAGCAAAGGAATTTTTCAATATTATTATTATTATTTATTGAAATGATTTTCTGTTTAACACGTATGATTTATAATTACGATAAAACATTTTATATTGCATAAACATCGAATAAAAGCATATGGGCACACGTATTTTTATACGTGCGTTAATTTTTAAAAATTATTTTCATTACAAAGAATTTTCGCGTATTCAAAGGAGTTATCAATTAGAACAAATGTAAAAGACATATACAATTTACCTCTCGCAGAAACCGGCTTGTCGTGTGCCTGTTTCGAATACGTGCTATTATACTTTGATCATAATATAATAATTGTAGTCAGCTGCACAATAAAGATAAATAGCAGTAATAATAATACTGGGATCGGTTTGCGTACGATATGTCTGGTGAGCCCGAATTGTGCGATATTCGTTGAATATCGAGGAAAGGAAGCTTCAATGTTGTATTATAATAGTAATACGTAAAAGAGAATTTTGGAATTAATTAACTCGAATTTGACGGATTTCAAAATTCGCGCTTACACGTATATGGATAGTAATGTACACCTTAAAAATGTAATTATGGAATTAATTAATATTAATTTGACGGGTTTCAAAATTCATGTTTAATCTGACAGAAGCTCTACATATTCTGTTCGCGAAATGGTATGGATACATATTTTAATTCACATCCTTTTCAATTTGTTTCTTCGATTTGCAAAAGATTTGCGGTATAATGACCATTGTGAATTCCATTGATAATGATGAATGACAATTGATAATGACACCCTAAAATCTCTAGTGGAAGCTGATCCAAAATTAAGTATACAAGAATTCTTGGAAGAAGAAGTCTTGGGTCCACAAGGTCAATTATATAAAGGCACCTACATGAAATGTGAAAGGCATATAGGCAAGGAATATGGATACTGCATCAATTATCTGAGACCAACAGGAATATCGTCGATCAATTTGCACTTCATTGCTATCCAGATTTCGTAGAGATCCATTTCTCAGCAGAATCGTTACCGGGGATGAAAAATGGATTCTTTATGATAACATAAAGCGTTCCAAGCAATGGCTATCTGCAAATCAAACCGCAATATCAACCTCTAAACCTAGCTTATCACTTAGAAAGGTGTTACTGTGCATTTGCTGTGACTGTCGTGGCATAATTCACTTTGAGTTGTTGAAACCTGGAGAAACAGTCACTGCTGAGTTGTATTGTCAGCAATTACAACGGCTGTATTCAGAACTATTGAAAAAAAAAGGGCATCTTTAGTTCACAGAAATGGTGTAATACTGCAAATCGACAATACTCGGCCCCGTACAGCGAAACTCACTCAGGAAAAAATCAAAGAATTTTAATGGGAAGTTTTACCGCACTGACTATCATCTTTTCAGATCTCTGGAGCATTATTTAAGAAATAAAACATTCATTTCTGTAGAAGATGCAAAGAGGCACCTTGAGTCATATTTTGCTTCACGAATCCTGGATTTCTATAAGAGGGTGATTGAAAATTTGCAGGAAAGATGGAAAACTGTCCTTGATAATGATGGAGATTATATAATAAATTAAGAAATAAAAACCTGAATTTACTACAAAGTTTGTTTTAGATTTCAAAATAATTGATTACTTATGAAAAATGACTTGATCGGTTCAATTTTGCTCCTCGGAGTAATTGATAGGCAGAAAGGAATCGGCCGTGTAGATGACCAATGCTAGTCGATGGTGAACTGCTCTATCCCTATTTAATTTTGCGCCTACGGTCTCGCCGTCAGCGCGTTGCAACGGGTATCACGGCGCACTTTGATGGCGGACAGGGACACTTGTTGTCGATTATCGGCCCCAGCTTCGCCTCTGACGTTTGAAAACCCCCGGGCTGAAATCCTGGAAAATAATTCCCTCGCATACAATCGAATTTCCATCCCGATTTAACGTATCTCTCCCTCTCTCTCTCCCTCTCTCTCTCATCAATCGGAGCGGTGGGCGGCGAGGCGATGAAACGCAATGCCGCGCTTTCACTAACCGACGATTATCAATACGGGTTATAATATTTCCCGATTATAACGTGCTGGAATTAATAAGAAGTGTTTATCCAATGCCCGGATGCAATGTATGTATTTTAATTAAAGGGCGAACAGGATGGGAAAGCGAATTTGTTATTCGATCCAATTTTACGGCTGCATCGTTTATACCGAGTCCCGGTTCCTCTTCATTAAAAGATCGCCCCGATGAAAAACCCCGGGAAAATGTGAATAATTTTTCAGCGATCCACTCACGACGGACATCGCCGTTTCTCTCATTTCCCTCTTCTTTCCAACGCAACACCGGCACACGACGAAGTATTATTCGAATCTCTCGTTTTAATCTGCCTAAGCGGCGCGCTCCGGCCTGGCGCCATTTGTCCCGTACGCGGTTATAGAACGATCAAAACAAAACTAGTTCTCCGCAGGCGATTATATCGAGTAGAACGAGCTTTTCGACGCCCGTGGTAGATACCGGCAGGCGTTCCGAATGCCCTCACCCCTGGTATTTTAATAGTAATCATCTGTTAAAACCAGGCTGCGAGTACTATCTTCGTTTCGTGATTTACAGGTCGCTTGTCTTTAACGCGTGCCATTTGTTTAAACATTTTTTATACGTTGCATGGACGTACGAAGGCTTACAGAAAGAAAATTTCGATAGATCTTTGGTATCTTTTTTAAGGAATCTTGTGGACCATTTAAGTCGGTACTATTTAGACCTGAGCAAAATTTAACAATTTTTAAATATTTAAAATACTATATTAAATAGTATAAGTTAATGCAGTTCGAATGAAAGACTACTTTAAATAGAACGAAAAATTTCGGCAAATCAAATATTTTTATTTTAATAACCAGATACATAAAATAAAATATTTTACTGTTGTAGATCAAATATGTATTTCACATATTTCCTTACAATGAATATAAGTTGAGCAAATAGTTAATATCATAACTTATAATTTTTAACATAAGAAACTATAATTTGCACATTATATATTATATTACATTTGCTTATTATATTTTGCTCATTAATAACTTTTATATGTTAAAAATGCTCTATCGATATTGTTAAACTCTTTCAATCTTTTTACTATTTCGAATTTCGTCTAAATCTTAAATTTCGCCTTATGTATAAATGCATAAAATCCGCAGTGTAATAATCAGTGAAAAAAATCGGTGATTCCTATACGCAATGCATAATACATACATGATTCCGCTTTCACTATTTTGTCATATGGGAAGTATATGAAATCCCAAAATTATGGTAAGTGAAACAGAAAATCTGCTGGTAGAAAAAAAGGAATGTTGCTATCGCGTGATTGAAAAATTGCTTGGAAATTGCTAAGGCAAAGCAGCTTTGTATTATGTTATGCTTAACATCTTGTTTCTCTTGACAACGAAAATGGATTAGTGGACGATCGATTTACTCGCGTGTAAATTTCGGACAGCGCTGACCTAGATAGCACGAATATCAGCTTCAAATCGTCAACCTCTTCAAGATTACTAGCATATCGTTGAACGTTTAGATCTAGTTTCTTATGAATATTAAGAAGATTAAACTTTGAATAAGCTTTGAATTTTTTAATGATTCTTTAGCGAGATAAAATACTGCCAATGTAACATAAAACTAGAATACTAATTATTGTAAAGTGTTCGCTTTGAATGCAACGTAAAATTCGGACATTTCATCAGATGATTGCATGACGATTGGTCGTAGTAGGAAAATCGAATAGTCGTTCAATTTGATGATGGGACAGCACTCCTTTAACGGGCAGGAATTTTTTATATTTAAGAGAGAAAATTTGTTTAAGAACTTATCACAACCAAGAAAAGCATTCCTCAAAACGGAAGTTCATAATTATTTTCTTGATGAGGTTAAATAACAAATATCTGAATTTAGGATAATGTAGTACACGTTGAAAGAATTTATTTTACAAATATATTGTTACTCAAGTAATGGCTCAAGATAAAATTACAGACCGAATAGCAAATAGAACAAAACCAACATTAACCAATTATTTGGTTAAATGTAGTCGAATTAGTAACGTTAACACTATTGGTCAAATATAGTGGTTACTTCACTGCTAGTAGTTAAATGTATCCCGCTGATTACCTCGGTCGTCCAACCTCGCAGCATCAATAGTCTCCCGGTAAGTAATGCGTTAAAACCGTACCTCCATCGAGCCATTACATCCGGTTGCAAATCGAGCACACAAGCTTTAATTAAACATTAACAAGCCAGCAAAGGCAACAGCTCCGAAACTCCGATCGAACACAGGGTCCTCTAAAAACACACCGAACTCCAACCTGGAGACTGTTCCTCCGAGTCCGGCGACCTACGAATTACCCGAAAATACATACAACGGAATATTAAAGGGATTTTGTTTCCAACCGAACGGCTAATCTCCCGCTGAAAGGCGGGGAAGCAAGACCCCAAAACACGGGAAATAAAACCGAACAAACAAAAGAATCGGAAGAAAAATAGAGAGAAAGCTAGAAAATCTAAAGAAAAAAAAGATAGGAAAAACGGGGCAAGTAATAATTTGAATACGGCGGTTGGCAAAGGTGGTCCGCGGAACGGTGGCTAATCGACGCCGTAACCCCGGCGTGCTATTTAATTTGCGTTCCCGTGACGATGGCGTAAGGTTACACCGGGTTCCTCTCGCTCTTTGAGGTCGTCGGTTGATGGTTGCCCGGTTCGTTGGACGACGATGGGCGGGAGGTCGGGTGATTCCGACGGTGTACGTGGTGGATATTGCAACGGAACATGGACCGTCGGCCGAGGCTGAGGCGGGTGACCGGCGGGGTGGACCGGGGACGCGAAGAGGGAGGAGTTGTACCTGGCTAACGGGCGGGTAGGGGGCCCGCAGGGGAAGGTGGAGGTCGGAGAGAGGAAGAGAGAGAGAGAGAGTTAGAGCCAAAGGTGGGAGGGAGGTCGGTTCCCTGGTGGCCTCGGCCTGAGCTGCGGTCGGAGAGGTTCTTCGCAACCCCGCGGATACCCCTACTTAGAGGGGCACCTACCCGCCTCGCGTGTTGGTGCACGTCGTGTAGCCTGGTGTCCGTGGGTTACCCCACAGGGATCGCGAGGCAGCGCAGGATGTCTGAGCGGGTACGAGCCGGGGGTAGCCGAGGCTGGTCGAGGGCGACCGGCTGCGCACGAGCCACGAACCCGTCGCGGGAACCTGTCGCGCGCCACCGAAGTCGAACAGTCTCTCACTGGCGCCCGACGCGGTGTGTGCCCGAGAGACTTGGTCGAACTCGTTGTTGGCCAGGTGCGCGATTGTTCGTCGAGGAAACGCACACGGCATACGGACTCGCGTGCAGAGGTACCTCGGACCAGGCAGGCCCTGCTGGGGGCTCGGACGGTGATCGGCGTTCCGCGGACCTGGACGGCTCATCCAGGCGCGACACCATGAGCGGAGAACGCCTGGACAGTGGATGGTTCGTGCGGATCCACCACGTGACTCCGGGATTCGTGCCCCTGTGGATCGTCGCTGCCGTAGCCGCGCTGATCATCGTACACGGTGAGCCCAGGGATTCATATTCTCGTCGCTTCCTTCTTTCCTCCGCTAGCAAAAATAGGAGAGCGATACTCACCCGACTAGGAGGTTGTCTAGTCGGTACGTTTAAGGGGAAATTTTTTCCCGGAATTTCTCGAGTCATCCTACGTGTTTCGAGGCGGACTATTTATCGAGGCTAGCCGCGTCTCCGCACCCCCGAGAGAGAGACGGAGGATTTTGATGGTAGAGTGGAAGCGTGACGAGTAAGAGCGATCAGGTGAAACGTCTTCGAGGACACCTTCGCTTCGATTCGCCGATGCTACTCGTGTCCCGGCGTACTCCTTGAATTAGCACAATTGCGAACCCGGCTCTTCGCGGAGATCCTTCTTCCGCTGATTGTGCTTTTCCAAGTTTCGTTGCTGCAACGGGGGTGCTGCTGCTTTATAGCGCCCGGTCACGGAATCTAATCGCCTTTATCGTAGACGAAGGTAGTTCCTCCATTTTCTAATTCCTTTGAGATTCTGCTTCCCCGTGAGAGAATTCTACTGCACCCGGAATGAAGATCGAGAACGTTCGATCGTTTCGAACTTCCTTTGTCCCTTTTCGCTTAGATTCGAAACGTTGCTCTGTCGGAACTATTATCTTTAACTCCGCTACAGTGTCTTTATCGAACCGATCGGAATTTCTGTTCTTCTCTTTGATACTGGTGGTTTTAACACAATTTTTATGTTGGCGAAAAGTTTGCTTGTAATTGATTAAATTTAGCTCTGTGTGAAGACTGCCAGGAATAATTAATTAACGAATGCGCAGCGTTTGCTCGTGCTTGAACAATGTAAACTTCATACTCAATGTTAACGTTATCATACTAAATTAAGGATGAAAGGCTACGCCTGTTAGTAATTTACATATATTAGTCGTCATAGTTTCTTTTTTGTCAATTTCGTGTACGGTGAATTATTCATTGCGTTTTTGTTTCTCTTGGAGGCATTTTTCTTGTGCACGTCAGTACATTTTTCACTTGTTCTGAGACACGTCTCTTCTTCGCCATACTGCTCTCCGTTAAACGAAAGCAGAGATTCATGCACAACTGTATGATATTAATCAGAAATTGTTTTATACAAAAGCAATCTCGAACGTAGGAAGTTCGAGTCATTTAGTTAGTTATTTAGTCATGGTCTGTACATTTATTGGGGTCAAGGGTGTTTGTAGTTCAGTCTAATAAAACATTCAAACATTGAAAAATTATTTCATTCCTTTTAACTTCAAATTGTTCCATACCAATTAATACAGTCTCCTACAACAATTTCGAAACTGTGTTCGGCAAAACGTAAAGCATCATTCGGGGGAATGATGAGAGTTGTACGGGGATTATCCAAGTCTGATAACTAGGTAGCTGATCTTTATGCGAAATAGAAATTTTGCATAATTTTTGTTACAAACTCCAGTAAAATAGGAAATTATTTTCTTCCTTGATACGTTCAATGGGTTGAAAATAATATGACAGTATTTTTAAATTCTTCCAATGTTTTCAGTATTTTCGTTTTGCATTGCATTTTTGCCATATCCCTTAGGTCTGTGAGACTGCTTCAAATTTTCATTCATTTCTACTTACTTTCCTGCGTACCTTTCAATCGGAAATTAATTCAGTCGAGATTAGTTTAATACTTTTTGTGAGAGGTCTGAGAGTCTGCCTATAGTAGTTAGTCTCAACGTGTACAGCAGATAAAGGTTAATTTATGCTACATGGAAAATGTGTCATGAATAGGTAATATCGCGCAATAGGGTTATTGTTGCAATTTATGCGTCTATTTGCAGTCTATTTATAGCTCAAATCGAATGTTTTTCCTTTTCCCTTGTTATTTCGACCGTTCCGCTCAATTAAAGGCCGCGGCCCAAACAAAGTTAAACTACCCCGAAACTTTTGCCTCTATCGAATTCCCATTGTTCGGACAGATAGGCAGCGTATTATACATGGTATGCTAATTCGGTACGTGTTTCGTAAGGTCTATTCTTTCGACCGCACTTCGACCAACCGGGACCGTTTTATCAAATCGTTGGATTAAACAGAAGGCGAAGGGTGCAAACTTTCCGTGGGACTTTGTAACTGGCAAACGAATCCGCCTTTGCCGCTGATGGGGTAAAACGACGCAAAAAGCTGACGAACTCGACCAGGAAGTCCGTGACTCGGATCCGAATTGGTTCTGCTAACTTCATGGGACCCGTTGAAGGCAGTTGGACGTGCGTTCTCGGCGGCGTTGCTATTTTTGCGGCTCGTTACACAGTCTCCTGTACAAACGGAACCGGGATTACATCCGGAAATGCAGCGTATCCCTTAGTTTCGCCAAATGAAACAAGAATCGATGGAACCTTATTCCGGAAGCTGCTTCGAACCGCTCGGAAAATAATTTAATAATCGAACCTTCGCCGGTACGTAGCTTCATCTGTGGTCTCTTTGAAAACTCGCTGCCAAAGCAAAATGTTGAAACGTGAACGTTCTTAAAAAAACAAATATTTAAAGGGAACCTTGTTTACCTTGTTTCAAAGGGAATACTGTACAGAAATACATAGGATTCCGGCACTTTGTTCCAACATTTAAATAGTCCAATCCAGGAAGCAGATATTCAGGTATTACAAGTTTCGCGTTTATTCGCTGATGTACGTAGAATCGTTTAGTTTTCTTAAGATAGTGAGTTTGCTGGTCTGGTGTACAGATCGCAGTGCTTAAACCGTGAGGCAACAACAGGTGCAGAAGACATTAATTTTTCTCATAAATTACAGACAATCCCGTGTAACGACCCCTAACAAATTCGTCGGAAAATTTGAGGAGCTCTGTATCCTTACGTGCAGCAAATGTGCCCCGAATTTGAACTTCTAATATAACTTGCCGAAGTAATCCCGTTACAGGCTGCCTCACACGAAAAAGAGATAGAGATAGCGCCAGCGCTTTCGAAGGAGGAGAACCGTGAAACGAAATTTTGCAGACGGCGGTAGAACCCGTAATACAAATACCCTTAATGCTCGTAATACAAATTAGAGGTGCGACTATCGATATCTTACTGATAGTTAACGATATTGTTGGGATGTGAGTGTGACCAAGTCAGGATGATTGTTTAAAATAACTGTGGACGCGATATCGTGGCGCCAACGTGTTTGGGTCCTGCGTGAAAGGAAGTCTGTTTGGGCTGAAGTGTGAAAGAAGAGTGTTCGAGTCTCGGTGACAAGAGTAAAGTGTCTAGAGGCGCCAAACGTAGGGCGTACGTGATTGTTTGGGTTTTCCGAATGGTTGTGAAACTGATAGAGAGAGAAACAATGAAAATGGGACTTGGATAAAAGAGACGAATGCGAGGGATGTTGTGTCAGTCTGACAGTCGATCGGAAGAGAGTCGCGAGCGAGTGTAGTAACGAAGTATCGAGTTATTAAGAGTATAAAGTGTTTTAGCGAAATCGGTATGAGATCACTCCACCCGTTACGTCACACCTAGAACGTAGGAGTTTCTATTAAAATATTCCTACAATATTATCGATGTATCTAAGTATCGGTGATGTTGTCGATAACAGTATTCATAATCTAATACAAATAGATACTTTATAATGAAATAACTTCCCCTGGTTTACGAACAAATTGGGGAGATGTTTCCGATATCAATTAGCCGAGTAAAATTGTATGATTGACCCATCGCTGTAACGGAACATTGTAAACGGGGATCGTTAGCTTCGGAACGATCTGTTGTTCGGCCGCGACATCAACCAAACCAACCGTTACCCATTAAAAAAATAATGATTGGGAACAATAGGTAGGCGGTGGTGACCGCGAACCACGTTGAAAAATATCGGCGATAAACCGGGGCCCGGCTATATTTCCTTTCGGCGTGTTACACGCGTTGAAACGCGCGATACCGCTGACGTGGTTTATCGCGTTCTCCTCTAAAATTTAAACTGCCTCCGTCCGCACTGAATCGCTGCCGGATTTATGGCACGGTGTGCAACTTCTACACAGCGGGCTGCGTCTAGAGGACTCCGGAGGACAGGGGAACGGTTCGGCCACGGGGAAAGAATAGAAAACGCGTCCTCCGCCGCCGGTTTAACGGCCGATCGCCAATGAAAATCCTTCCGGTTCGATCGGAGGCCGTTCCCGGCCACCGCTGATCCGCTCCGCTCCTTTCGTTACGACGGTTTCCGTTTTCACGGGCCGTGTTTATGTCGTTCCGGCCGGCTGTAAAACAACTACCCCGTGTCCACGAGCCGCGATAAATTTGTCCCGAGTCTCCCTGGTCCAGCCGGGGGAAAAATTGTTTATAAAGGAGCAGAGTTCCTCGTCGGCGTGTCGATGGCGAGCATCGGACACGTGCTGTAAAAGTTAGTACACGAGGGATCGGTTTAAGAAGCTGGATTTTGTGTTTGCGACGCTTTGAACGGCTCAATGTATAGCTCCGTCGCGGAATAAAAACAATAATGATAAAAAAAATAGTACATATAAACGATGTGCTCTGTGTCGCAGTTGCACAGTAGACTACGTGTTGCTCAGCTGATTTTTAGGTAGTGACACGGTGATACGTGTCAGATGAGGAGTAGCGTATTCAGGAAATTTAGCAATATCACTGAAATGTGTTTAATAATTATACTAATTTTAATTGTGTTCGTGTTTAACCACACGGGTCTTGCCGGCGTCGTGTATCGTCCAGAAGACGTACCCGTGTTATGTTTACATTCCACAGCGGGCGCGGTCTCTCGGGCCCCGCGGTAGTGGGGATAATTCCGCGACGTTTATCATCCATACCTTGGCGACATATGCAGGGTGCCTCACGTAACACTTTTCACGATTTTTCAAGAACTTGAGATAATCTGACAAACAAATATAATAAGTTTATCCTTTCGTTCTTTAATTTATCTTGAGGAAATAATAACCAAACTGAGTTTCACTGTAAACACAAGAAACGACATTAAAAGCTATTATTCCACAATCCTAATCAATTATATTTTGTAATACACGTGGCTTTTCTCTCTTTCAACTACTCTTATCAGCTGTGTCAGTCCGCCATCTTGTTCTACAGACATGCGCAATACGTATCTAATTCGAAATGAGTTTTAAAAGGAGTACGATAAATTTACATAACCTTTATCGTATTTCTTTTACACAAATATTTTCGATAAAAGTTGATCAGTTTTCCATTGGCTATACATTGTAATAAAAAGAATCATTTTTTAAAATAACGCTTTGTATTTTTGACTGAACAGTATTATAGCCCGTATCAAGATGCTTTCAACAACTTAGCATACCATGACCTTCGGATGACCTTGAGGGCAAAGAAATGAAAATTTCAACAAGAAATTACAGTTTGCTCGAACGAGCCATTTTCCAGCTGTGCATATTCTCATATACGGACGAAAAGTTGAGACACGTAGAACCATATTTCGCCAATTTTTGTCGGTAACGTGGTGACTCTACCTTATCGCGAAGAACCGAAGCACGACTGGACAATAACTAAATTTTTAATCGATTCCGTGGAAGGATTCGGGGTAATCCGATTGTAATGGACAAGCCTGGGGCACCTACGGGTGTTGCAAATTCATTTAGACGTACACCGGAATCTCGGACCACCGTCGGATTAGCTGGCAGGATCCGTGTAGTCTTGTGGACGTCGGGTGCAGCAGGTTCGTCGGGTACATCGGCCGGTGCATCGAACGTCGCGTCACGTGAAACACGTTCGACAGGGCGAGGGCCGGTAACGTTCGTTGACCGGGTAATCGCTTGATAAAATGGGCGTGGATGGTTTGCGAGACTCTTGAGCATCCGAGATGAATTCCGTCAACGTTCCCACATACGGGCACCGCCTTGAAGTTCGCTGCGCGCCAGTCACGGAATCCGCACGCGTATTTCGCAACCGTCGCGAAATTAGTCCGCAGTCGGAGGTAGAAGCGGGACCCTCGAGTGTAAAGTTAACTTCCGGCCTGAACTTTCGAATAGTAAGAACCGGGTCACGACTCTGTCAGACGGCGACCGCGAACTACGGTGGGGGAGGGGGAGGGTCGGGAAGACGAGAAGCAGAGGAACGGGACGAGTTAACCCTAGAACTCCTCCGGGAGGGTTCGCTGCACCCGCTAGTCAGAAAACATTGAATAAGAGCCAGTTTTCTTGCGTCCGAAAAGCCCCCGGACAATTATTTATTTTTCTCTTCAACAATCGGGGGAACTTCATATCCTCCTTTCGCGAGAATACCCGGCGACTGAAGTGGTGTCGGACTAGTTTTGTTTTTTTTTTTACATAAACTTATACAGAATTTAGTGAAAACAATCTGGAGATACACTCTTTCATTTTGTATGAATTATTGAATTATCGATGAAGTTTCCAAATTGTATATAATTCATACAAATCTATCGGTCGGGTATTTTAAATTCTCAATGTACGTTCTAGTAAACTTGTCCGTTTAACTGAAAATAGCTCGAGTCGTCATCAGGAGCGATTTTTAAAAAATCATTTCATTGTGAAGACTATCCGAATATAAATTCCGGCCACTGTATATGTGTGTCTGTTATATTCTACGTGCAAAGAGAAGTCGAATAGAAAGGATACCATTTTTTTGTTTGATGCCTCGTTTTCGAATCTCGCGTACTCTAGTGTTTACGGGAAGTAGTGTTCGCTGAATTTTCAAACTCGATTTACTCGGAAACGAAGCGCCATATGAAAAACTGTTGTTCTTTCTTTTCGACTCACTTTTGCATGCAGAATTACAATCTGATCTTACCACGATACGCGGGACAGTATAATTGTAATCGGACAATATTTCTTAGGTAGAATTTCCAGAATGGATCGACGAACCCACATTTCAAGTGTCCTAGGGTTTAATACCCATCGGGATGTTTTCTTTTTCCAAGCTGAGCTCCAGACCGACCTGGTTCACGTTTTAACGTGGGAACCGGCCAGCCCTGTCCCTCTAATTTATCTTGTTATTTACATTAACGAAATCCGGTCAGCGGGAACGTTTGCGAACTCCAGAACCGATCCGTGTACCGACAGATTTTTCTCGATCGATGGATTTCGAGGAGTGTTTGTTTACTGGCAAGGGATAGGGGATCGCTAGGCTAAACACGAGATGTTATTCTACTATAAAGCGGCAATGTTTGACGTCGATTTAAGCTACGGCAGAATGCACAAATAGATTGGTTGGAATTGATCGGGATTATGCTGTGATGAATTCTATATCTCAGTTAATCAGCCCGGGCTGCGAGGTCTATTAACGGTGTTACGTACAATTTTAATAACCGATGTGGCCAACATTCTCTGGGTATCCATTTCTACAATTTCATCAACGATTTAGATCTGTGCTTGCGAGAAACCCGTTGTATCCCGAAGCTTTGAACTCGTTTCAACATTTTAATCGTAGAAATAAACGTTACGTGGGTTAAATATTATTCTACGTAGCTTTATAATTCAATTTTGCTGCAACCAACTGGAAAATTCCTGCAGCTTGGGAGAAAACTCGCAATTTTCTTTTTAATCCTTAAAAGCGAATTGTCTCTCTAGACAGTCTAAACGCCAACAGCTGGGTTCATTTGAATTTTTACATTATTTTCTGAACATGGGTCGTTTTTCCTGTTGATGCAAAAACAAGTAATTTTCTTTCGCAGGCATTATCATTGTGAATCCTTGTACAAACTTTTATTTCTACAGATTACTTTATAATAAACAGAATAAGGCTAAATCGATATATTCAACTGAAAGATTCCTCTTGTACTTTCGAAACTCAATTCCACAAAGATCACCTGTCCAATTATCGTGGTCTGAGAATGTAACGTTTGCGAATTTAGGTAAATGTATTTTTACGTTGATCAATACCTATTGGAATTTCGGTTTCTCCGACTCAGCACGTCCAATATAGTGTTTAATGGTGTTTCCACGTTTCTCTCGATCCGAGGGGAAGGTTTTCCTTCATAACATCTTTTCGTTCGGCTGATCCACCGAACTATATATCACAATGCAGGATACTCTCCTGTCTTATTTATCCGCGGAACCGTAAAGATTTCCACATATTATACCCGGTATATCCAGTAATATATGATATTATATACACCTATATATAAACATACATCCAGTAAAGAATTTTTCCTGTTTCCTTTCGCCGCAGCATTTTTCAGAAATCATATTGCAGAAATCCCTTCGGTTTGAAAGCGGTGTCTTGTCCCCGTCTCGAGCAATATTTCTCTCACTTTGTTCACACCGCCGCCCACCGTTCCCGAACCGAGTTAAATCTCGCTGAACGGATACCTCGCAGATATATACGTTCGGATATCCCGGCTCTAATATCACGCATTCCGCGGGCAAAATTTCTGGCAACGATTATGAAAATATCGTCTCGTCGTTGGCCCCACCGGTTCCCGTTTACGAGGACACGATTTGCGACGCACCGGTGTCGGGTAATTCGCCTTCGCTGGAAGTTAACGCGTCGAAAACTGGAAACGCTGACCGACGGCGATGGGTTAAATTTCCCATCAAAATGAAATAGAAGTGCCTCGTTAATAACGCCGCCCGGCAACTTGACCGTCTATTATCGCGAGTTCGGGCCTTGTTGGGAAATTCGGAAACCGGGGGTCGCTTAATTGGCCGGCCGAAAATTGAGGAACGCGGCGCGCAGAGACGATGAATGCCGGTTAAAGGACTATGCTCATAGAGCGGATATAACGCCACCATTGCAGTTTCCATGGAACCTGCGCCGCGTTCCGTTACGACGAACGGAACCCCATGACATTTTCAATCTGCTAAAACGGCGATGATCGTCACGAAAGGTGGCACTTGACTGCCGCCCCGGTGTGCATGACTTTTGACGAACCTCTTACTGATGTTTGTGCGCAGCTAAATAGTCCATTCAAAGATAACTGGTTTCAAGGACGGTAAAGTAAGCACTCCTATTGGCGGCCATGTATAGGCCTGTTCATAGCAACGATTTTGAACATATTTTTGGAGGTATTTGTCGCTGGTCGTTTCAGGCCTCGAATCATTGTAAATTCTCTTGCACTGTACAATATTGCAAATGCTATAAATTAATAAAGATTCGCGCAGTCCACTACCCACGAAAACATTAGCGCGCTATAAAAATCGATGGGAGTTTAATCCATTAAATTGAATCTCACCCTTGCACGTTACGTTACTATTGTTACAATATCAAATTGTTTTCATTTATAACATACTCGCGTATTTTTACGTTCAGCGAAACCATTTGAATGGACAGCTACCGAGGGAAAAAGGAACAATGAATTCTCACGAATTTGGAATGTTTTGTTCTTGCATCAACCGATTTCGATGAAATGTTCGTATAACTGTCATACACGGGGTGTCCAGTTTGAAATTTCGCACGCAATCATTTCCCAAACTACAGTTCGTTGTAAGAAATATTTCAAATAAAACTTACTCTGTTTCGGCTAACTGAGCTACATTTTGAACAAAACGGCATGACCTTGAACGACCTTAGAACACGAAAGTAAAAACATACAGTTATGTATAAGAGAACACACGGGTCACTTTGAGAAATATTGAAAACCTGAGAAAAGGAACGGAGTAAGATTTCTTTGAAATCCTGAGGCAGCCTTATCCTGCCTCACCCTGCCTCAACCTGAGCCAGCTCCGCCCTGCCTCACCACGGCTGGTGTTTACGGTACCATTTGTATAGTATTTTTGAGAAATGTATTGTTCGTGACCCTGACACAGTACGACCGATTCGTCTTGAAAGACGATTAGAGAAGAACCTTGGGTGCCGCAAAGGAAGTGTCACTAATGGAGAGAGTGCACCCATGTTGTCGGGAACGGAATAATTTTCTGGGTGAATTAGCCTGTTAGACGCATCGGTTTTGCCGATGCTCCTTGCCAGAAGCAGCGTGTAGATCAGACGAACAGGGAGGCATTCGAACAGGGAGCGAGTGGACACTTAGCATTCATATTCTTTTCGCCGGCTACTGAAACGGTGCACAGCTGCCGCTGCTTTGAACGGCTTCTTATAGCACTCGGCTCCGAAGGATTCCGAGGCGCCTTTTCCGATTTCAATTCAAGTGCGTTCGAACAACGAACGTCGCTTTCACCGTTATTGGATTAAAGGATTAACCCCTGGATGTACGAGGAATTATTACGTCGGCCGATAAATCGCGACTCCTTTAATCTATCGCGGAGATGGACGAAACTTTTGTCTCGTTGAAAGCTTTTTCGAATAACGAATAAAAGTTCGCCGAGTCTTCCGTTCCGTGATTTATCGAGGCCGAAGTAAAAGAAAATTTCTGCTGCGGGTGCAATATTTTAATGTAAAAGCTCGGATATAGGACGACTGCTTGAAATAACAGAGGTCGCGAATAGGAATTTTATACGCTGCGAGTAGCGAGCAACAGTTACTTGTTTTGATCAAGACATACTACGATATTTTGAAGTAAATAATGTTTTTCAATCCTTTGACATTCTGTACTGTCGGGCATATTTTTCTCACAATCGTAGCCCCGTATCCGTCTGCTTTGAGTGGAAAGAAATTGCAAAAATATTGTGCACCGCAAAGGATTAATTTTCCTCGCACGGTATGCGGTAATTAAGCTACGCAGTTCACGCAGAGTCTTTACGTGGATGTTTATGAAACGGAATTCTTGAAACGCTGGGATGTTCTGTGTACGTGTGCTCGGACTTAACCGTGAGTAATTCTAACCGGCAGACGTTACAAAGTGGTTACCAAGAATCCCAGAAGGATAAACTTTGTCAGGAAAATTAGAAACGTGCTTTCCCCGCAGGACCTCGGCCGGTTTTGTCGCGCTTACCAAGACGATGTTTTCAGTAAATTTTTTCCACTGCGTTTTGTGATACTTTAACGTGTTTTTTTTAAGAAAATCTTTGGGAATTTGTGTTTTCCAGAACAATTATGAAATGTCTCGTGACCAAGTTTTCTGCTGAAAATTAATTTTCATTTGCCGTGAGTTAAGCTTAATTTATTTTCCTCGCAATATTAGCTCACTAACAGCCAAGTCTCTTGACTATAATTTCATATTATTATCGTACAGGGAGAAATATGAGTACTGCGGAAAACAATGTTGATCCTTGAAACTGTACCTTTCGTCTCGCAAATTTAGGTGTTCGTTTATTACTTTATAAAGTAAGTTCGTTTATTTTTTCAGCTTGTTTTATGTTATCTTTTGGCAGAAATTAGTTATTTGGAGAAAGAAATTAAGAAAATTATGAACTGGTGGAATACAATCCAAAAGATTCAAGATGGCGTTAAGAGGAATAGGAAGGGGTGCTGTTTCCAGTAAAATATGGACACATAAAAATCGTCGTATTTTTCGAATTTTATGGACTTATGCTCTTTCAAATTGCATTATTTGACCTTTGAAGAGATAAACTTTATGCTTTGCGACTTGAATCACCGTAAATTAGGCTTTTTGGGACTCGTGACACAGGGTGTTACTCCGCGCAGCCACAGACAATGGCGGAAGATGAAACGTTCGCTATGATGCCGGATATTTCTTTTAATCGATTCCATTTTATGCTCTTGCGCAATAACGTTATTTTATCGGGATGTTTCCGCACATCCTGGCCGTATTCTTCCGTTTATTGAGGGGGTGGAGGTAGGATCCTCGTTACCAACTGATTAGGTATACTTCCGTCTGAAAAGGGAGAAACAAGCGGCCATAACGAGCGGCTCGTTCCGTGAAATACATTCGCAAGGATTACGATCATTCGCGGGGTCACGTTATCGCCAACGACGGGGGCTAATTGATGAAACGCAGCGGTGCAACAACGGGGATCGTTGATCTCGCGGAAGTCGTTCGCGCGGCCCGTCAGTCGTGAACTTTAATTTCCTGCGTGACGAGCACTGAATGCGTTCCACAACTATGCGAACCGAACAGGGTTCAGCCGCCGGCGTGCAACCTAACGATTTACTGAACTCCATCGGGGCCGGCTGCTCGTCGACGTCAGAAATTTTTTATGAATGGCCCCGCTGGTTTGCAGAAATTTATTTGTTAGGTACACACTCGGAGTGTCCTGTTGCACGTCGATCCGTATTTTCCACCGGCTAACTAGAGAACTTTTATGATTAATGTGTCTCACGATCTCGCAAACGCTGGAATCGAAGCGTTTGGTCGCAAAATAAATGGCCGGCGAAGCCAACTGTATTTTTCCGTCACATCGAGAGCATGTAGACTACATTTCTTATTTGAGAACGGAAAATTAATTGATTTTTAACACAACCCTCGGAATCTTGTGTGTCTTTGGAAAGAACATATATTAATCTGAAAATGGGTAGATGTGCAAAGGTGCGAGAGCGAAGCTACTTGGTTAAATGATCGCAATGGAGTATCGCTAAATTTGAGGGAAAACCCCTAAACGTCGGAGACTGAACATCGAAAACATTTTTTCCGAACTACAGCAGCAATGAAAATTCTGTCCGAGCCGTATTTTGCAATTGTGTTCTGCTGCCGCGGTTATTTGCCCAGGATTGGGTGTACCGCACGCTCTTTTCTCTGTGTTTACGCGTCGAGATGATTTTATGGAACGGTAGAGAAATGTTTGTCCGCTACATGGCTAGGGAAACGGTGATCGTTATACGAACGGCACGTTGCCACGCAAACAACGTCGAAATGACGCAATTATAGTCGATATATTTGGTCGCTGTTTATACAATCGTTCGTATTGCTTTTTTCCCGGCCCGTATTATTTCGTTGCGAAAAGCAATTAATTTAATTATAATAGAAAAACAATGTCGTTGCGCGCCGAATGGACCGGCACAAATGCTCGCGCGTGCCCGTTAGCGTTCGAATTGCGAAATTGCGATTATACTAGTGGATCTATACTATATTCGTCCTCCTGGTGCTCGCTATAATGATCTCTCTGATGAAAGTATTGGGCGTAAAAATTAATTCGTTATCATGATATTTCTAATGAAGGTATTGGGTTTATAAATTAGTTCGCTATAATAATCTTTCTGATGAAAGTGTTGGGTGCATAAATTAGTTGATTGACCTTTTCTTCATAAAATTGTCGTTTGGGTAGGAATAATTGAAACACAAAGACTATCCAGAAAGTCTAGCAAGTTCCTTTTCTGTTCGAGTTCTGTTTGTTTAATTTTTCGACCACAAATTTGATACTCCTCGTTGATCGGAAAGTTCAGAATTTTCTAAAACCTTTGGTGCCATTTTGTACATATTGTTTAAGCCAAAGGACTTCCTCTTTGAAGCAAAGCGAATCATTTCTGAAAGAAAAATAACGAAATTCTTCGAGAACATTTTTTCGATGAATTTCTAAAATATTTCACATTTTTTATTTTTAGATTTTTTAAAGGTTTGACAGGTCGAAAGACCAACACAGCGAACAAACTGTTTGAATGTTTATTAAAACTAAATGTATTTGTCGATTTGAGCTGATTTTGTTCTATTGTACTGTAAAATAAAAAGGGGCGAAAGAAGGCGAAAATTACAGGATTATTTTTGTCTTTGAAAAATCAATGTATTTAATCGTTACAGCACAATTGTGGGCTTCTTAATTAAACCCCGTATGAAGTAAAACGGTGTGCTCAAGTTTTCAAATTGCCTGTGTAATGTGCACACTGAAGGTACATTTTGAAGCGGCATTAAAAGTCACAACTAGGTCATGAATATTTATGAATTTTCAGATTACAAAAGTCTTCAAGGTAGAATAAAATGAATATTCTCGCAAAATCTTAGCCTTTTGCAGGTTGCTCATAAAATACTGAAACTACTAGCATGAGAAACGATATTCTATTTTACATCAGTTCCACGATAATTAACGCTAAAAATATAAATTTACCCAACATTCGCAATTTAGTCATGGCCTCTTACGCCATAACCGTAAAATTCTCTATAATATGAAATTTACTGTCACGAGGGAGCATAACGTAACCGCTATACGCCACGATCACGGACTAAATTCTCAACCGGCAAAATGCGACATTTTTGCTCGAGTTTTTCGGTATCTCGTGCTACAGCTGTTTCATCAACGTGTTAATCGATCGTGTTGCGGTTTGATGGAATTTATGCGACCACCGACTGACAATCGGTCCTGGCTAAAACGTCGGCACGCTGAAAAAAAATTCAGCTACCTCGCGGACAAATTTTTTATTGAATTCCGGACGCAACGAACGAGCAAATTAAATGGCCATTTTATTCATTACACTTCCCCGCAGACATAATTCACTCTGGCCGACTGACACGATGTATGCACACGGTGCGTGCACTTGACAGTGCCGGACAGCGAAGGCTTCCTCGTTTCTCGCGAATTTTGAATCGCTTGTTCTGTCGCTGAGGGCAAGATTTCTAAGAATATAATTCATTCCTTCTTGCGAATCAAATCTACCGCATTTTTTAAACATTCAAGTTGCTCTCCAATACAATCTACTATTTTAAACTAGCAAAAAAAGAAAACGCAAAGTATATTTGGTTATTTTTGGAAGTTGGATAATATATAAATAAATTTTATGTATTATCGATTAAATAAGAAGTACACTCCATTCTTAGACATCTATTCCAAATGGATTTATAATTTATTTATGCTTAACAAGAACAGTGGATTTATTATTCGGATATATATTATCCATTAGTGTTGTATTTCTTCCTAAAAATTCACAATAAATGGAAAAATGTACATGTATAATAAATATTGCAATAGATAAGGGACACGTTATTCTTTATTAGATTGCGGAAATCATGGAAGTATCGATCCTCGCCGACATTTTCGAAAAAAGTAAGTTTAAGTGAAAATTAATTTCGTCGATTAAAAAGCAGCGTCAAATTGAACGGAAAATACGAATTTTATGGGTAATAAAGAATATCGTCGATTACACTGTCCAATACAAATTTGGTCTACCGCATACACTCGATGTAATATCTCGATATTGGAGATCGTAAAAAAGGTTTGAATTTGTTGGACAGTGTTATCTTTTATTTGCTTGAGAGTGCCACCAACGCTTTAATCCTCTAACTACATTAATTCGATTCGATATATTGGAGTTCGTTATTTAAAAATGGTGGTATCGAATCGTTTGTAATCATTGTAATTTGTTAAAATATAGAAATTACAGACTGCATTTGTCTCTGATCGTTCAAAGTAGATAAATGGGCATAAGAATGAAATAGTTATGTAATACGTGATTCTAGGCCTACGCCGGAGTTATTTCTGACTCACATCGATATTTCACTAGTTTTCTTTCGATATAAGGCGTCATCCTATCCCCACCATGACGGGTCACGAGTGAACAGCATTCGGAGGGTTAAAATTAATCAGTTAGGTGAACATACACTTCGATGGAACATCACAGAAAGAAAATCGTAGATGCCGACTAAAGTCAAGTTGGCTGATTATTAGGGGTGTGCGAGAACTCGAAATATCGGGAACCCGATGGTCGGGAAGAGGTCGGGTCGGGTTCCCGAAAATTTCGGAAGAATCGAGAAATCTCGAAATTTCGAGAATATAATATATTTCGGGTTCTCGCACTCGCCTATTGATTGCGCGAGACGAACCTAGCAGATTTAATAAAAATTCGATCAATCACGGGGAAACGATCTCCCAGGAAAGTTGCCGTACGCAGGAAGTAGATAAGCTCTACTTATGTCAGGCATGCAGTCGAGCGGCAGATGAGGTCGCCTCGAGTCAGAAACCCGTCAGACTAATAACGGCTTCAACTACTTTGCCCCGGGAATTCAACGGCGAGTATCATACGTATGTAACCTTGAAGGGCAGGTTAAGGAGGACACGTTGAACTCGACAATTATTCTACGTCTAATACGCAAACAATACATTGGCAATTGTCATTTTTCAACTAATTTTATCGAGAATCTTTAAGAAAAAACAGATTCGACGATTTTAAATAGGTATAAGCTTCACCAGAAGTTTGTATAATTTTTTATAAATAAGTGCCATTATCCGGTTCATCCTAACATGATTCCTTTAGATTTGGCCTAGGGCGACGAGGAGCATAAATATATACCTCCTGGACGATACATGGCATGTATCATGATAATGATGGTACAAGTATAATTGTCTAGAATTGTCTAGACATCGTGTGTGGGTCCGCGCTGCGATCGAGTGGAACACTGTCATTTTTGAGTTCTTTATTGGTAGTGCTTGATCCTAAAAATTTATTACGGACTTGGGTACGGCTGAAAGTTAAGTGTCCTGTTTCAAAATGGAAAAGCAAACCAGCTTGTACCCCACTCAATGACAATTGACGAATAGCAGACCCACACTCAGCGGAAAGGCGACACCAGTTTCGGGGAAAGATCTTTGAAACAAGGAATCTTTGTGCAGCATCCTCCGAGGTTCCGTGAGAAAATGAAACCACGGAGTCAGTAGGCGTTGCACAGTTTTTGGATTATGCCCCAAACTGGTGATTCGTCCCCTAGTTATCCCTACCAAAGAAATTATCTCTTCCCGAGCTTTGGTAGGGAATTCCAGAAGGACTAGGATTCAGAACGCTACGAACCTTCATTAGGTTAAGAACATTTTACAACATTTGAACATTTACAACCTTTGCCTAGGACTTGGCATAGAACTTTGTACTTTCCCAATTGTTTTTATTAAACTTATTGTTAAGCATCTTTAGAACGTTTTTTTATACAAATCAGCGCCATTAGTTAACGTTCGAACCAATAATGATGCAAGTATAAGAGTACCAAATGACTCGAACGAGAAATTTAGTTTCGGCCACGTTTTTGCGGTTTGGGAGAACCATGAGATTTTTCAATTCAGTGACACTTGCGCGGTTACCCCCGGATCGGTTTGGCTTAATAAAAATCTTAAATGAATCCGGCAGATACAGGCAACGGAAGGTACGAATCCGCGCGATATTGCGCGTCCGATATAAGGGGGGGGGGGAGGTATTCGAAGCAGCAGCGGGTGCCCGGTAAAATAAACGAAAGAGGGATTGAAAATCGACTACGAGGTTACGGAGACCGGCGGCGGGGGATCGATCGTACAGCGAATTCCGTGGCGTCACGTACCCATAGAGGCGCACGGTCAGCCTTAAATTTTTGTATTTACGTGGACGGGCGCGTGCTCGTGTCCCGTCGAAAATTTGAATATTCATTATCGGCGGCGGCGGCGGCGGCGTATCCAGCAGTCGTCGCGCCGGCTCGGTGGAATGGAAAAATACAAAGGGACGGGGCGGAGAAGGGAACGGATAAAAAGCGCGCGGCAGATAGAAGGCGTTGTCCCGGCAGGAGGCGAATAATAAAACGGAAACGAAAGCACGAAGAAACAGACGGATACATTAATCAATATAGCGGCTAGCAAAAAGACGGCGGAAAAAAGGAGGAGCTAGGATAGAAGGCTAATGCGGGATGATAAAAATTCAATATCGGTGGACACCGGAAGAGCGAACAGGAATTGTTCAAGAGGATTAAGAGAAGAAAAACGAGGAAACTAGCCGAGCAGCATTGGGAGCGGAAAATAAAGTGGTCGAGGAACAATCTGTCGGCGACGGAGAGAACGGGAGAGGCAACGATGTTGAAACTGAAAATTCATTTTGCTGTTTTTAATTTTTCCGTTTCCCCCGCAATTTCAAGCCGGGGAAAAAATTAGCGCGATGTCGGGGAAACTCGTCGCTGAGCGTTAGATGGAATATATTTACAAGTGTTATTTTATGCTCGAAGGATTCCGCGTCCGTGGAGCTGGAGGATCAGGATGTTGCGATACGTCTCTCTCTCTCTTTATGCATGTGTGTGAACAAGCGAGAGCGAGAGGATTTCTGACGGGCAACGGCAAGTTGCTTTTCGGCTGTTGGCTCCGGGAAAGTCGTTAAACAGCGCCAGCGTGTGCCATTTATGGACTTCTGTTTTCCGGCGCGAGGGTTAGATGCTCGTTGGCCGTGTGTGTAGTATTTCGACCCGGCGAAACCGCAAGGTAATCGTGTTTATGAGATGCGATAAATCAAGAAATTGAATGAAACCGTGCTGCGCTACGCGGACCGGGACCGGCTATCTGCAAACACTGTAACGTTCGCTTCAAAACCAAGCGAAACCAAGACTTTATCGCTACCGCGGGTTCTCAGCTTATTCCGTCTGTGCTACTTTTCGACGCTGCTCGAGATTCACCGTTGGAAAAAACAAATAAATAAGTCATCCCCGCATACATCAGCGGAAATCTCAAATGAGGGTTGCATACGCGACGTTTCGAAATACAGTGAATTCTCGTTACGAGTCAGTCCCGCCGTTCTTTTTACTGACTCGTATACGAAATCGGAGGTTCTCGCCGAGCGTCGCATTTGAAATATATAGGGCACACTGGAAACCTACCTTACAAGTCATAAAAAAACCTATGATCACTAACTGCTAATGACACGAGGCCTGAGAAAATGTCGTTCTTCGATACAATGTTGCACGGAGAAACGGACAGCGGAGCTCGAGAGACATCGCTGCCGAGGAGCCTCCCACAACATTGTTTCACTGACTCCAAATTGTAAGGTTGGCGCCGACTCGTAATGAGAATTTACTGGAAGTGTAGGTTAATTTCACTGGAACTTTCTGTGTGTTAACCTTTTCGCTGGGGATGACGAGTTAATTCGTCGTTCGAGGTACCAATTACTGTGCCTATATTAATTATACTTATTTTTAAAGCATAATGAATCTTAAAAAAAAAGATATTAAATTTTTTCATTAAAATCAGTTAACATATATGTTGTACATCTCTGTTTAAATATTCCGTATGCTTTAAAATAAGTGTAACTAATGTCGGCACAGTAATTGGGTCCCTTACCCTACATTGATTGTATCAGAATTTTCGTTATTTCAGTTTCACTCGTCTTTCGTTACGTCCTCATAAGTTCATGATCGAAAAGTCGCTCAGTTATAAAAAGTTAAGCGTACCTCCATAAGACTTGATGGAAACGATGTTGATCTTTTCGCTTGTTAATAATCAGACAACACGGCGAGCTCGTTGGACCTTGCGTTCAAATTAAAGGTCCGTGCTGGAAGGAAAGACTTATTGGAAAAATTCAAATGGAGAATTATGGCAACACTTTCCACACAGTCTGGACCGTTTACTTTGCGATTTCCTGTTCCTCGTGCAAAGTACAAGTTAAAATTCACGTAACTAATTAACCTCTTGCTTTATAATACGGATTTTAATTCGCGATGAAATTTACGAGTAGAATCTATTAGATATGCATATCACTAAGTACTTTTAACCCTTTTCACCCGAAGCTCTTTTAACTCCAAAACGAAACATTTCTTTCGACCTAGAATATTTCTCTTCTATATATTTTTTTTCATGTTATACATACTAAAATCGTGACTGAATAGAATGAACTTTCCTCTTTCGAATGAGCCATTTCCCAGCGAGTAATATTCTCATATAAGGGTGAAAAGTTGAGGCACGTAAAATCTATTTTTGTCGATAACTTGGTCACTCTGCCTTATCGCGAATTTACGGAGTCTTGGTTCTTAAGCAAATGAAACAAATAAAGGGGGCGATTGTCACGCGTCTATTAACTTTGCCGAGGATAAGATCTTCAATGCAGCTTCAACCTGCTATTAGGTCGGGAACAAAACGTTTCGTTCATTTCCACTACTATCTATCTTTTCCACGTTTCTCTCCGCCACGCTTCATTATCGAACGGATTTATTTTACGGAACAATTTCCTGTTGGAACCACGCGTATAAATGTCTTAACTTGTGTGCGTAAGGGCAATCGCGTATCTCGCCCGGTAAATGGGGAACGAGCTCGTTTATCACGGCAGAGCCCTTACTCGCTGAAAAGAATTGCTTGAACCTGCTGTAATTTTCATAATCTCTTGAACAATTCCTTTGCTGCAGAGACACAGAGTTGGTGAAACATTTCAGTATAATGTTCCCTGTTCGTTATGTACGGGGTCGCGCGTTAAGGGGGCCGGCAGGCATTTGGCCTTGACTGTCACGCTATGTTACGCTGTGTCTTTTTTCTAGACATTTTACGTCTTAAATAAATGAGTAATCAATTAAAAATGCATACCACCGTGTTTGTACATGTCTTTGCTGCGTCTGTATAGAGCCTTTTTTTCGATACGAACACTAAATCTCTCGAAATTAAGAGAATCTCTCAGCGGCAGCCATCTTGTGACCTCGTACTTGCTTCAGAATTCGAATCTTCTGTCGAATATTACAAATTACTCCACGATGAGGTAGAAATTCACAATTTGGGCACTATACAGTCGTAGATTGGACTTTTAGGAAACACAGTTGACCTTAACACTTTAAAGACCGATCACGCAACATGTGTGTGATAGCCGGAACAACCGTGCCATGTTTGCTATGCAAAGAAAATTAGAAGACCTACTTATTTTATGTGTAAGACATGTAAAATACCATTACATGTAGATGATTGCTTTAATAATTATCATACAAAGGAAAAGTATTAAATTTGTTTATAATTTATATTGAAAAATATTAAATTTTTGTTGTTTGTTTGTTTTATGTTAACTTTTTCGTGAATTTAATAAAGTTCTTTAAAATTAATTCTTCAAAAATACTGCCGACCCCTGGCGACGTTTGATTGCGTAGACGTGCGGTCGTTAAAGTGTCAAGGGGGCGGCATGGTTTGAAATTCATATACCTATGCAAGGGTCAAAATCTAGACAAACTGCCGCTTCAATATTGCAATGACCATTTTAGAAGTGGTCAATTCTGTTTCCTAGAATGTGTATAGCCCAAATTGCGAATTTCTACGTCACCGTAGAGTAATTTGTAATATTCGGCAGAAAATTCGAATTCTGAAGCAAGTATGACGTCACAAGATGGCTGCCGCTGAGAGATTCTCTTAATTTCGAGAGATTTATTGTTCGTATCGAAAAAAGGCTCTATACAGACGTAGCAAAGACATCTACAAACACGGTGGTATGCATTTTTAATTGATTACTTACTTATTTAAGACGTAAAATGTCTACAAAAAAAGGCACAGCGTAACATAACGTGACAGTCAAGGTCAAATGCCTGCCGGCTCCCTTAAAACGAGGTATCCGTCGAAAAAAAAAAAAAAAGGAAGAAAGCAGCGAGCTCAGCGAATAATTTCAGTGATGAGGGAATATGTATAGTACACCTGGATCATAGCATTATTTGCTTCTCGAAAACAAGAACTGCGATACGCAGCCAATGATTGAGATCAATCGTAGAGCAGAACATGTCGCTGTTTTTCATCCAGATGAGTTCAAGAATTGTAAGTTCAATAGTTTCAGTGTTGTGATAGTTAATGATTTCCTCTTCTACTCTTTGAGTTTGAAGAATCTGTTGTGTTGAGTAAATGTTGTGTAAATTAAACACGATTCAAATTGCGTGGCGATCGAATGATTAAAGAATTATTATATCAATCGTTTCTCAAGCTGGAATAAACATGAAACCATGTTGTTTTGGAGGTATACATATGGAAATCTCTGTCGTGACAAATGCGGAGATAATGATTTAAAAAAAAAAGAAAAAACGGCTCACAGTTTTCCGACGTATCGGGGCATTACAGTAATCAACGAAAGATCGTCAACTGGATCCTCGATCGGGGGCCAGACATGTTGCGGGCCGTTTTCCTCCCGTTCTCCGTCGGCGTTTGTTGGATATCCGTTGTCTGGATGCACGGGCGTGCTGTTGCAACGGAACCGTGTAATAACCACGTACACGAACCACGATACACCATTGAGGTTCGGGGGTGAGACGGGGACTACCAGCAAGAGAGATAATTCAGCGAGCGTGTACAGAGTGTACATAGCGCGGTGGCGGTGGTTGGAACGGGAGGGTGGGGGGTTGGTACGCGGTGCAGCAACGGATTCGGTGCGGAGAGAGGCAAAGAATGGGATAAACACGAGCAGACGAAGACAAAGAGACGGAGCAAGATACACGGAGAGCTGTAACGGAGAGACGGAGAAGAGGCAGACAGGGAAATTTACAGGAGTAGCGTCCGGGTGGATGCAGGCGCGGGAGGGTTTGTCGGGGTTGTATGCGTCGAGTGCACCGATGCAGCTTCTCCTGCTGCTGCCCCTCTCTTCTGCCCCGTGTGCCGGCTACGGGGGTCGGTTTATCCTTATCGGGGGGTACCGTGGCACATAAATCAAAGTGTTTACTCAGCAAGCGGGCCGGCGGGCGGGAAGAGGGGGGCGATGGAAACGGCGCAAACTCACGGCTAATAATGAGTACCGACGCTTCGCTCTGACTCGTTCAGGAGCCATCCATTCAGCCAAACCGGCTGGCTACCCTGCTCCACGACCTTTCCGTATCCATTCACCGAACTCGATGGAAAAGCGGGACGGCTGACCGCATCCCTCCCCGCCGTCGGGTACGTCGTTTTTCTTTGATGCCTACCCCGGGACCATATTAGACCGAGGGTTCGCACTTTGAAAAGCTTCGCTGCCGGGCCTCGTTCCAGGTTCGCGCGTGCACAAGTATTTACACCGTTCCAACTTCTCCTCGTGATAACAGAACGTTGATGCGACTCGTTGTAATGGATTTCCTTTATTCGACGAGATATATTTACCTGTAAATACCGTGGTTGATCTTTCGATCGTTCGGCCTTGTACGTTTTGTTTGCACGTGTGTGCCCACGATAGATGAAAGGAAAAACAAAACTCGAAGGACCACCTTTCTTGCGTTGCCAAGAAAGGACTATTTGTATGCTTTAAATACAAATTTATTTACAACTTGCTGACACAATCTGACTGACTCAGATGAGAAATAGGGTAACGATTACAGGAACAAAAATGACCGGTGAAACGAAAAAACGAGAGTCCTTTCTGGTTAGACAAAATGCGTAGAGGGAACCTGGGTTCTCCCCACTCCTGTCTGAATTCCTCCTTCAGAAGAAAAGTCTGAGGGGTGGGAAGACGCTAGGTGGGAGGCGAAGGCTGGCCCAAGTCGCGATGAAGTGCCTCCGAGACCCCGGCAAGCATGAAGGTCATGGGGGGGGGGGGTGATAAAAAAATGGAAAACCACAAGACTTTTGGCAAGGCCACGCGAGGCTTAACCGAGCATCGATCCGAGTGCTAGCCAGATGTGTACCTGGCGACCATAGTTGCAAACTGCGATTTACAAGGCCCGGGTTTTATGGCTTTCAGCTGTGCTTGCCGAGGTTTGCGGGTCCTGTGCCCTGGGCTCATCGACATGAAAATTCTTGCACAATGGTTACATCTTTTTACGGCGACAAGCCCGCGCCGTAGTCTAAATGTTGGGATTCAAGGAAACGCAAGAAAGCAAGAATTAGGACTTGGCCGCGACATTACCCTTGTGTTGACTGTCTGAAGCAATTCAATGAAACCTTTAGCGTCGATCTCTCGCCAGGAACTCCTTCGAGTAGTTCAGAATAGGGGTCACGCATTCTCTCGAAGAGATCAGGAAGTCGACCCGTGGAATGACAGAGTTTCTTATGGAATTAACCATTTAGGGACGACGCACAGTGGTCCGAATCGATGAGTTAGGAGGAAAGAAGTTCGAAATTAAAGATAAAGAAAAACACATATCAGTGAATTTTTTATGTACTATACATCCCAAATAGACGCAAAGTGACCTCTGGCATTAGTCTCATTAACAATGAAACAAATGACGAACGCAAATGTCGCGTCGCAACGCATAATTGTTTTAGGTTATTCGATCGCTTGTCGCGAAATAGTGTGTGTGAAAACGTGCGTCCTCGTTTCTTTTGTAAGCTATTCCACGTTTTGTGGAGTGCAGAACCCAAGTTACTAAATGTTAGTAGTTCAAACTATTTTACTACTTGATATAAATTCAATAGCTGTTCGCCTTTAGTTGCCATTTTGTGAGAAAGAATTTTTTTGTAGACAGAATGCGCGCTATAAGTCGGCGGGATATGGTTATTCACCTGAAGGAATTAGGCTTTATGCAATCGACTATGACCAAGAATCGTCATATGCTCATTAATTATTTAGAGAATGATCTAGAAAGTGCAGGAGGTCAAAATTTTTCAAGTGGAACGGGTGCCCGCGGGTACGGCTCCGGGCAAGTAGAATACTGAATTATCATCGGAGGAATACTAAATTGAAAAATAATCATCCCTCCCAGTAAGTTATAAATTTTTTAATCATAAATTGCATCACGATATTTCGAAAATTATTAATCGCATAGACTTCGTTATGGTCTCATTCAATTTAGAATGAAAAAATATATAAATAATGGTACTGTGCTCAACAGAAAAAATGATTTTAGTATTTTTTCCTCCTAATTCGTCGATTGGAACCACTGTGAAAAGTTTCAAAGTTGATTACACGTAGTTATCCAGCTTGATTCATTCTTGCTTGCTATCCAGAATTCGGAGACTTCGAAGAATTTCTGCTTGGGTTTGCGTGCCCTAGTATATTTACGAGAAGTAGAACAGGTCGGCCATTGATCAGACGCATCAGCCTCGAAAGAAACGGTACTGAATAATCTAACCTTGTAAATGTGTGAGTTACTGTAACGTATACCGGCGTCGTCCCTGACGGGTTGAAGCAGATAACTTTGTTTTTATCGGATTCCCGAAACAATACAGTCTCGAGACGACTAGCATCGCAGACTTATCGTAGCTCCTCGTTAGTTCCGCGCTTGTAATCCATTCGGGCAGTCCCATTAACGGTTCCGAGTACGTTAACGCGATCAGAAAAGCACGATCCACGGTACAATGTTGTAATTCGCACGTCGTCGTAGCACCTCGTCTAACGATCGATCCGGCCCGTTTAAAAGGCTCAAAGCGCGTGCGGTTCGCGACCGCATCCGGGACTCGCGCGTCTTTGAAGAGCATCGTGTCTCCCCGCCCTCTCTCTCTCTCTCTCTCTCTCTCTCTCTCTCTCTCTCTCTCTATAGCGACGCTTTGTCCCGTTGCACAGCGAGAGAATACTTCGGGCGACGTAAAATCCATAATGAGCGGCACCCGGAGAATTGGACGCGGAAGTCGAACGTCTCTTAACGAGCGGAGGCTGTACGTACCGCTGTTACGGAACTGTGTTAAATTGATACACCGCAGACTTCCTCTATCTATCCCGGGGCCGTCCCGGTGTTTCTCATCCCGTCGTGCCTCGCCGTTCTTCCTCCGAATTCCTTCTCGCTGGGGCTTCCGCAAACAAAGTTTAAGCCGCGCGGCTGATGCGGGAGAGCGCGCGTTGTTTGCTGAGTAGACAGACTTCCGGCATTGACGAGCGTTAAACGAGTTTCTTGGTCGAAAGAACCGGCGCGCAATTATCGCCGGACCCGGCGACGCGCGCGCGCGCGCTGTGCCTTGTTATTGGGCCGAAAGATTACCGGGGAACGGTGGTTAATTACCTCTCCCGGTTAATACCGAGGAACAGACTACCGCAGACTGGATCGACCGAACGACCGTCCATTGAACTACTCGGTAATCCTACGGGCCACAATGGATCTACGACACGGAATGCACTAAACCATAGCCTACACGGTTCCCGATCTATCGCCTCCGCCACGGATGGATGGCCAGAACACGCCTTTCGAGATGCCGTTTCCGCGTATTCCCGATTCCCGACATTCCCGGACGATACCCGCTCCGGAAACTCTAAGTTCTGCGCGCACACACACACACGTACACACACGGTTGACCTCCTACACTGCCACCGAACGGTTTTTCGCTCCCCCGAGTCAGGAAAAACATTCGACACCGCTTGCTCGGGTCCAAGCCGTTCGCTGGAACTTCTGCTGCGTTGTTTGAAAGAATAATATACTGTGAAAGCACCTGTGGGAAGTACCCATCTTCGGGATCGGCGGATAGAGAAGATTGGAGACCATAATGTCGGCCGGGTTAGGTTTCTGTTACGTTCGGGGACAGTTTCGGGGTCTCGGACAGTGGGAACGGAGTATAATTCGGTGTCGGGATAATAACCTGACCCGTCGGCGATTATTTGACCACATACAGCGGTCGTGGTTCAGCTACCAGAATGGAAGGAAAGGCGGCACACGGCGGTTTGTGAGCATTGTCTTGCAATTCCTCTTTGTTCCAAGTGGAACTGCTTCAAATATTAGGTGTAGATACGGGGTCGTTCTAATTCATTCTACATTATTAATAGAGATGTGCATAGTGAAATGTTACTTAATACTAAAATCCCTCGATGGTTCCGTTATAATAGAACGGCACACAATCTAAATCATTCTAAAGCCGTATAAACGGTGTGCTAACAGCGGAGCTAACTGTGATAGACACTTTATTTGGATGATTATTATTTATTCGGATAATTACCCTTTATGTAACATTGAATCTACCGTCACTGGTGTTTGAATTATTATTCGCACTTTACCGACACTATGCACCATTTCGTTACATTTTGTATTCCCCAAATGTGATTATTAGACTGTGAACTTTACTCATTTATGACAAACATGAGTAGGTATAATTCAAAATAGTAAAAAGATTAAAAGAATTTAACAACGTCGATATGCTATTTTTAACATATAAAACTTATCAACGAGCAAAATAAATTTTTACTTAACTTCTATAGATTGCAATTGATGTATACAAATTTTACATTAATTACATCAGACGCTATCTGGTGATTATAAAGATTTGCATATGTGTCCGTAGTTTCAACGTAACACTTTGATTAATTTCATAGCAAGTGTACAGAAGTATAGTCACATGAATGTATCATTGATTGATTAATTTTCCTTTATTAGACAGTAATAACGCCCGTCGACGTGCAGTTTCAAATAAATCACTATCGCGGACTGGCACTCGTAATCTGTCCATTCCGTGCCGAGAGAACTTCATTTTTTTCGAGTTTAATCCGCCCTCCATTAATTCTGTTTTTTTTCCATACGACCGTACAGCACGGAGAACGCATACATACCTGTACACCAAAGTTTATATACGCCTGAAATCGATCACAATAATCATTGAACACCGAAGTCATTATTACTTGCTCACACGGACTGTACCTGTTCCACCGGCTTTCACAAAACAACAATTGCATAAAAATGGATTGAGTCAGTTCATCGGTATAATACCTAGAACGGCTAGGTCGTCTGTAACAATGGTAATTAGTAAATTGATAATAGTGTTATACAATCTCCGGTGTATTGTTAAAATCTCTGGGATATTGACGTGCATCGTAATTCAATCTGGCTAATAAGGTTCGTGAACTAGGTCCATTGTAATGCCAACTTGTCGATAACAATCGATAAAATAAGTGTCGAAAGGCGAACAGTTATAGTAATCGACGGTGTACGGGGAATTCCCCTAACGTCGGACAGCACCTAACGCTGGACAGTAGCTATATCTTTAACCATTGGAATTTCATCGAGCCGTTGTATCGAGCAAACTGTCAAGAGATAAAAACAAACAATTATGCTGTTTTATCTAAGGAGGTCGGTCGATCATTGCCGCTCATCAGAATCGGTTGTATCTTACCAATTATACACTGTTATACCTACTAAGCTGTTATTGTATTTTCTGGTAGGTATTTTTATGATTAACTTTCTGTTTTGTGGCTACGATACAGTGATTTTAGTAAAACAATTTTTCTTCGATGGGATAAAAACATTACTGTGGCATTCGCACCGAGAATGAACAAACCTCAGGACCAGAGATGATCATTTATCGCGCGGGGACTGCATTATTCGTAGTTTATCGGACGTAGAGAAGAATAACGAGTGAAAAAAAGAAAGAGGAACTGCGGCCCGGAGCAGCTGGCACAGTCTGAAAGCCGGTAAATCGATTGCAATTGTAATGCAAATAGAAAATGTTCTTACTTCCGATTCCTTTTTTTACGAAACCGTGTACCAACGTATTTAGGAGATTTCTGTGATAGAAATGAGTTCGAACATGAGACATCATTTTGATCGCGTTTACTCATTTCACGAGTGACTGTAACCCCCTTACGATACAAGTATATGTGATTAATCGATTTAAATAATTCTAGTTGGTCTCATTTTAACCAGAAAAATCTCAAATGTATCGACGACCGTTTCACACGGAAAGAACTCAAATCATTCACTGTTTCGACTTGGAAACAGTTCCGAAATGTTGATTCTCTCGTCGATTATATTTATATTGCTACGATTACGCTCTTGACTGATGTGTTTGCATGTTAACCCACTATTTCTGCTCGTGCCAATATTTATAGACGCTATATGTACAATATATAGCAGTACAATCAATCGAGAGCGTTGATTGAGCAACAATCATTCATTACGTAAAAATTGTAAGCGATAGTCATACTCCCCCACCAGCGAACGTGTATTGTACGGCAAACCGAGTGACGACCGTATTGATCGAACGCGCAGATATCTATGACAATTGCATTTAGAGTATTATTAAAACATTACGGAATGTGTCGTCTACTTCCGTTTTTTATTGACTTCCATGTGCATCTGTTTCACATTTAGTATTTCAGAGGTAGTACATTTGTTGAACTAGCGCACGTCATTTTCATGTGCGACAATGATGACAATGAGTGATGAGTACGTATGCATTTTTACCTATTCAACAATCCCTGGCATGAGGATCCTTTTTTATTGCCCCACTGTAATACCTACTCGCAATTTACCTCTAAAATTTTGTAACTATTGTTGTCGACAAATAGCGAAATTATTACAGATTTTTGTTTTCTCTGAATAATCTATAATTAATCCTGAGGCACATAAATATGTACTATTACGGTTACAGTCTTACTAGACGTCATAGAAAATTGTGGGTATTAACATAGGATACTTGGGATTATATATTATTATACAGGGTATTCATTCGAAAACTTTCCAGCCGAATATCTCGAAAAGTATGAAAGATATTAGAAAAGTGTAAAACATGTGTCCAAGGATTTCGAGGGGGAAAGTATCAGTTTTTTTATTTGGGTGGCGTTTTTAAGGTCATTTGAAGGTCAACTTTCTTTTTTCGAATGGAAACCTATATTTTTTATTATGGGACATTATTGGACGTAAAAAGACCAGCAATTTTCGTGTTATACTGTTTTTATCCGCGCACTAGTTTCGAAAATATTTAAAGAGACGTAGAGCGAGGCATATTATTGTGTAAAACTCTTTGACGCAAATCGTTGGTTTTCCAGTTGTACGAGCACGCACCGTTTGAAAACAAAAATGTCCTGTATTGATCTCTTGTTTATGTCGTCTGTCTTTCAATATAAGATTGTACTGTTTAGTCAACTACGTTACTATTTACATATTTAGCATTTAAATTGTTACCAAGTTCATACAACGAAACGTTTCTTCGAAATCTGCTCGTGAACGTCGAGAAGGCATTTGGATCAGCCTCTTAATAACTCACCGACGTAAACGGTTCACGCTATGCGAAGCGTACAGTGGAACAACAAACCGACGAATCGATCGAACATTAACCCCTCATTTTCGCCGGCACCGTTGTTCAGACCTGAGCATTTCACGAGGTTTCTCTTACGCTCGGATTGGAACCGCGGGATACGAGGCCTTGTTAACGGGGGCAAATAACGTGTATGATAACTCGCGGCGGATAATGAGACTCTGCAATCTGAGTCGTGCTCGTTTACCTCTTGATCAGAGCCACCCCTCGATGCTTTCCTTCGCGTTCCACCCGCTACGGCTCTGTGCTTGCTCATTCACCTGGCCGTTGCACGGTCCAGCCATCAAGGAAGTGCGTTGTAAAACGCAGCCAGATTATGTTGGTCTGTGCGCGAGCTTGGTTGACCGGAGAGGGCCTTTTAAATTCGCGGGTTAATAACCGCGCGACGCGACACCCTCTGAAAGCGTGAAAGGAACAGCTGTAAGGTCATCCTCCCCCGAGTATAATTCTGTTTAAAGATTTCAAGAATCCACGGTTACCGGCGACATTATTGCGACGAGGCTAGAAGCCAAGCTAAGGTGGGGGTGAGCTCCATTGACGCCTGTCTTTCATAAATTTCCATAGAATCTTCCGTCTTCCATCCAGTGTGCTGAAGCAACTCGGAAGACTTGATTTTGAAAAAAGATCCTCGTGAAAATTCTTCGTTGGGAGATAGAGGAGAATGTTTAAACGAAGTTTCAATGCGCGAAAAATCGTTGGAAAGTTGTTAAACGTTGTGATCCGGATTAATGTAATCATTTCGACAAGGGTTACTGCTGGCTCGACACATCCTCTATCTATGTATCTCCGTCGTGAATTTTTATTCGCTGCATTTCAGAATGAGGTAGTCGAACAGCTGGGATAAAAACGATTTCACTGTGTTTTATCGTTTCTCAGCGATTTCTATTTTATTGGCCTGATCCAGATTTCATTATACGAACTACGGTTCACCGGGAATCTATTGAACTTTATCCTACGGATTACCGTGCTTATCTCGGACGGATAGCTTGCGATATTTGATTGCGTGTTCGACTTTATCCAGAATCAGTGATTACCATTTTCTAATAGCACATTTCATACACGGCGGAATTAATCTACACGATTTGTTCAACAGTTCCGACTGACTAACATTAAAATATGTCCCGAATAAAAATTGAGCCGTTCAAACCTACAAGTATTATTTAAAATTACAGTGAAATGCTTTGTTTCGATACAAACTACCTTTGTAACTATGGTTCCATAGACAACACATGTGAAATTGATTAAGAGGTTAGGTTGCGTGTTTATCAAAATCTTTTCATTCAACTCAAAATCAATGGCACTTTGACTGATTGATTTTCCGAGTAAGCTTTGGAGAGAGAGTGAAAATTCAAAAACTATATATCATCTTTCTTCGATAGTAGCAAAAACTTATATAAAATGAATAAAATTTTCCTGTGTAACATATAGATTGGAGAAATCTGTACAGAACACATTTGTGAAACACATCTGTACATTTAATTCTTTCTTTAATAATTTTGCTGAGATGAAACCAACGCGCTTACATTTTTAAATTCTTTTAATCTGCTTTCAATCGCACTCACTCAATTCTTATCAACGATACATAAGCTCCGCAGTCTGTTAATAACAGAAATAAAATTGTGTTGTTAACAACGAAGCGAAGTCGTGGAATTTCTTTCGCAATCTTGCACGCCATAGCTCTGTTTTCTCATTCGACTTGCTCCCACTCGAATAACAATTATGCACGCGAGATAATAGAGGACTGTCGCCCCATCTCCGGACTGAAATTTCCCTTATTCCTACTTCCGGTGGAAACCCGTCGAAGTCTTTAATCGACAGAAACTCGATAAATTAATTCCGGCTGAGGCACCCTTTCATAAAAGATCGCGTTATCGCGGAGCGATAGAGAAAGAGAGAGAGAGAGAGGGGTGGGGTTATTAGAACCAGACGCTCGCCGACGCTGACCATTATGGCTGAATTAGCGAAGAGAATTCCGCACTCGCGACTCCGATCCGTGCCTGTGATATTTGCCGTGGCACGTTTAAACTAAGAAAAACCGATAGAGTACTCGGGGTCATGGCGGCAGGGGGGTGGGAGGAAGTTTCGTTCAGCCGCCGGCACCCGGTTTTATGCAGTACCATTGCAGCCAAGTTGGGAAACTCGTCGAGAAAAGGGGGTTGGATCGTCTGAGTGCGCACCAGGCCGCCATTCTCCTTATTAAACGGCGATTTTTGAAATGCTTGGAGCTTATTCGAGGAAAAATGACGCTGGCTGTGTGATTTTTAAAGAAAAGCTGACGATATTAACACGTCCACTATCGATCACCTAATTTCACGTCTTCGCACCAATTTTGCGGTTCCGCGCAAGAGGGGGGGGGGGGGCTATGCCACGACAGCAGTTTTGTGGGATATTGAAACTTTTATGAAAAGTAGTCTTTCAACATAAATTTTATAACACTACAATTTTCCATTCGAACTTATTAATACGAAGCTGGTGTATTCCGGAAAGTACTCCGTTTTTTATTAATTTTAATATTTTGCTGTAGGTTTAAGTCCGAAAGATAGCTTAAAAAGAACATGTCTTATGATTCCAAGAACTTAAACCGTTCTAGAAACATTTCTCTAGAAATTCCAGCTATAACAACGATCGTTTCGGAAATAACCGATAACGAATCTCGAAGAATTCAAGCTTGTGCCAGCGGTTGAAACGTCCAGATCGATCTCGTAGCATTAATATTTCATTTCATATTAAACGTTCATTATTTAGTAAAACTCGGCGTTGGACTGCCACCTATTTCAATCCCATATATTATACATAATATACAGTGTATGTACGTGCGTAGACGGAAAAGATCGTTCGACTTTTCTCACATCTGTCACTCCTGCTCGGTTACTTAAAACCTTGCTAGGTAGTTCTTTTTAATTGTGAGGTGTTTTGAATGTTAAAGGATGGTAAACTTGTCGATAACAATAACTTGTGGTTTAATGACGACTGTACAAAGATATGAATAGTTAGATACAAGTTGAAGACTGAGTGAAGATTTTCTGAAGACTGAGTGAAGGTTTTCTGAAGACTGAAGACTCGCACGCAGAAATGGGTATTTAAGGGATGTCGAATTGGTGGTGGAAGTGGTAAAAATGGTAGAGGGAGAAACATGGGGGTGAGTAGTTTGAAATTGTCCAGACGCTATCGTAACTTTTCATGTGTCCGGAAACTCGTGGAGAAAATGGGACGAGTCCCGACGCGTTTTGGTCTTAAGAGTCTTCGACTCTTAGCTTAATTTATTGCATTGTTATTATTCTAGCATTGGTGATTTGAAGTGATCGGGACTCGGAGTCAAATTCGAGAGACACTTGCGTGGGTCTTGCATCGCGTTGCGTTTTTTCATCTGGCGCCGGAAAGTGGCAGAAATTCTGGGATGAGTCCCGTCGCTTTGGGGCTCAAGAGCCTTCGACTCTTAGGCTAATTTATTGCCTATAGTCGGGTGGTCGAAGTGGTTGGGACTAGGTGTCAGGTTCGGGAGACCCTTTCGTGGGTCTCGCATTGCGTTGCGTCTCAACATACAGGGTGAGGTGCCCGAACAATTCTGTTGCAAAAATGTGTGAGGATTCCATGTTAATAGTATTCTTTTGTAGGTGGACGCGTAGAGGTCACATGTGTAAGGATTTCGGCGATCGAGGCCCATACTACCATACATAAACCATAACTAAATAAATATAATATTAATATAAACGTAACCATGGTACCATAAACCAAGGGCGCAGTTTATGATTACGGTGCGGACGTGACTTCAGGCTATTTTTGAGATTTAGCGAAACTTCTTGTTTTATGGTGATTTATTAGAGACTTCCGTTTTTTAGCTAAAGGTCTCAATAGTCGTTGACGTACCGTAAGACATCTGCGGACCAAATGCGGACCTTTAAGTTTTCCTCACCCCGTCGCCTCTTCGAGGGCGTGTAGTAATATTTGGCTATTGCGATTGGTCATCGAGAGGTAACCGCCTACCAAGCGGAAACCTTTAAAAAGGTAGAGCGATGCAAAGAGAGCAGTTATTAAGCAGTTGTTGAGTTGTTAAGTAGTTGTCGTTGTCGTTGTTAAGCTGTCATTATTGTTGTAGTTGTCGTAGCGCGCACGAGGGCAACCTCTAGGACTCCGCAAATAAACAGACTTTAAGTATTCTGAGTGTAACCCCATTTTTTCCTTTGGCCATCCTTACACATGAAGGTCAACTCCGTTTTCTAAATTCAAAATTATACACTTATCTATTTACTATCTTTATAAAGTGTTTCAAGACGCGTACAGTGACTGTTGGAATTTATTTTATAAATGGAACAAAATGAATCTTTTATTTATTTAGAAGGAAGGATCGTTTGAATCGGCTTTAGATATACATTGTATGTTGTCCCCGGCATGGGACCCTCGATCCTCTGATGTGTATATTGAACTGTTGCTCCTCTGTTTCATTTTCTTGTTTCATTCGCGTCGTTTCTCTCAAACGGTAAAGACGTGTCTGACGAAGTGCTAATAGAGAACTTTTAAAATAAAAATCTCTATTCTACATACTAAAGAAAGAGTGTGCTTTGATTATATATACACCCATATCCCTTTAGTGACCTACGACTCAAGGTCATTCAAGCTCGTTGAAGGTCAACTGCGATGGAAAATATTCGACTTTGAGGAGGCATTCATTCAAATTGTAAATATTATGATGGCTTACGATGCGGGCCGTTAATTCCGCTTGTGAAAAATAATATAAAATAGGTAGCCCGTCGGGGCTTGATACGATGAAATATGATTACGCGACTATCCGAATTCCGTCTCATTAACGATTGAGCAAAGCGCGCAGGCCTGACGGCGATCAATTGTGATTTAACTCGGATCGACCGGCCGATGCCGAACGGAATAGCCGCTTCGTTTCCGCGGAGTCTAGCCGGCTCCATCCGACAATTTATGGCACGAAAACAAAGATACCGATCCGCTCGATCACCGTACCCTCGCTACTAGCACGTCGACGCATCCCCGCGACGGAATTTTAATCGAGATAGATATCGGATCCGTTCGATCAACGTTTCACCCGCTTTCTGACGTTCGCTCGGACATCGACGCCGACGGCGGATCCTATCGGATCGAGCAAACAACTTGTAACGTCCCCGGCTGTTGTTGGTTAGTAATTTACTGAATTATTATACCGTCAATTTTCATTATCGTTCAGTTTACACGACGATACATTATTCCGGGGGAATATAATGGCATAAATTTCTGCTGAGCCATCAATAATAGGAGTCCCGGTTGATCGTGGCTCGCCGCGCTTTGCCACGCGCTTCCGCGCGATCATAATGTCATCCGGGTACCGGTGTTCTTTTTGTTTGTGAAATATTACGTGTACGAACAAGTTCAACTATGTCTTATTTATTTACCGGCTAACTGCATTTAACGCTTTTCAATCACTATGAAAATGAATATTCATTCAAGTGCAAAAGATAAACGACGAGATATCTTCATAATGAACAGTTGTAAAATTTCGACCACGATGAAAAGATTATTTTCATATATATTTTGCAAGTTTCGCATTGATTATGTGTTCACATGAACATTCTTGGTGTATACGGTTCCTTAATTGTAAGTTAACAAAATCTACTTTAATACTTAGATATTTATCGAGAGGTCGTTTGGAGGTCGGTCGTTATAACCTTCAACAATTTTTATAAAAAAGTTTCACGAAAATTTTGCTACACAACGGTTAGTAAACTAGCTGCTAAACTTTCGTCGCGGGTACGTCAGTTAGTGACCTAGCTATTCAACTTTTGTTACATGTCAGCTATTGTGCCTCTAAATATTTCAAACAAATTCAAGTCGTTTGAACCAGTCTGAAAAATGTTGTTCCGTTTCAACCCTCCGAGCGAAAATGAACTTCTTTCATATACGGTTCAGTCATTGAAAAGTCGATTAATAGGCTTCCGGTGAGTGTATGTGTCGCAAGTCTATTATTAGGGTTTTCAATAATCGTGCTTATACCAAAAACTATTACAGAATAATCCCAAAGTTCTGATAAAGGATCTACCGAAAAATTATGAACATCTATCAAAGTCATAGACCACAAGTTTTCAAAAAATATGAAACAATTGCCGGTAAATGAACTGTTAATATTAGGACTCTTACTTTCCCTGGGGCAGCACTATAATTGTAAATCATTTTAGGCAGCCGCACCGATTGCCATGCGTAGAAAAACGCCGATGGTTTCAAGCCAGAGAGCACTACACGTTCAAGGATGCACGGAGACATTTGCAGCTGCGTGAAACGCCTGTAAACAAGGCAAACAGTAGACATGTAAAAATCCGTGCGTGCCAACCGAATGTATCAAATCAAATCTCATAATCTGCGCACGTAACGAGGAAATACTGGCAAGTGGCACGTCCGCTGGCAAAAACCGGTCAGAACTGATTCAAAGACAGTCGGCAGGGGTGTCGAAAGCGTAACGAGCTGGAAGGGTCGTGGTTCGTGCAGTTTAGCGATATTAAATAAAAGGTGGTCGTGGCGTGGGGTGGTGTCGGGGGGTGTGAGTGCGTTTGCGATGAGGGGGTGGACCGGTTGAATGGAGTACGCATCGCGGCGTGTGCCATTCGTACGGCTTTTAATCGGAAAAGTGTGGTGGAAGGGTGGCCCCGGCCGCCTGTTGATTTTCTCGCAATATATCTGTCAATACACGAGGAGAATTGGCGGTGTTAGAGGGGACGCGCGCGGCGATTGAGAATTGCGAGATCGACGCGCGCGCACGCCGAGATCGACCGATCGAGCCTCGAACACGCACCGGTATCTAATCGCGTGGCAATTATGGGGATGGCTCCCGTCGAATCCGCTAGGGGACCTAAAACACAGGGATGCGCGGTGCCCGTTGTTGTCCGGCCGGTGTTATTGTTGTACGCCGGTGACGCTTAAATTATATCTCCGTTCCGTTAAAAGCGTTTATGCACGCTCGTCACGCGCGTGACACGTGTTGACAAACCGCGTAGCACGCTCCGCGATCCGAGTGGCTTTCGGTTTGATTGGATTATCGACCGACGATTAAACGAGACAACTGTACGGTCACCGGGCAGAAAAAACAGAGACCTAGAGAGAGAGTACAGGTGTGTTCACCGTCGGCAATTTTCTATCTCGGTCCTCGGATGAACTCGTGCCCTCTATCCCTTAACCCCGCGCCCCTCGGATACGATCGGAGATTTATGTCGGGCTTGTGCTCTGATTAAATTACCGAGTAACTGCGAGGATACGCTGAACCGGCAGCAATGGAAAAAGTTCCTGAAATAAGAGGATTCTGCGCTCCTACCCCCTACCCCTGCCCCCTACCCTCTGACTCCGATGTCGAATTCCTTTAAAGACCGGCCCTAGCCACCGGCTCGTTCCTTCTTCGGCCATCGACGCGCGTTACAACTTCACCACGATTGAGTTCACGTCACGGCAGTCCCAGCAAACTCTGCTCCAACTCCGCAAGTAAGGAGATCCCGTGACCATGAATCGATTAGTCTCGAGTGGTTTATGATTGCTGGAACTTGTCGTCCCGTCGTGTACCCTAACGAGTCCGTTAAGTAATCGCGAGTGCGATTGACATCTCGTAAACCGACCGCGGGGATAATACTCTCGGGAATTCTGCTGGTTTAGAGCCTCGATGCTGTTGGGAACTCAACATGATGTTGCTTCGCGACGAAATTGTCATTGTGTATAACAGGGGACGAAACGACAATAATTCAGGCGTAACACGCAGACTGCGGATCTTTATGCGAAATAAAAATTCTATGTGTAGATTGTACGAATGGAAATTTAATTATTCCTTTCTGAATGGCTGTTACCTTATGAAAGTTGAAAATTGGTAAACGAAACGGTAGTAAGAATGGTCCACCGGCCGAGGGTTAACGATTTTAATAAGCTGACACTAACGCAATCATACTTTTCAATTACTCGTTTGTGTTTTTACCGTGGGAGTGTTATTGGAGAGATTAAATTGTAACATATTAAGGATGGTAACTTCTTCGCCCATACAGTTTTGATTAGACTGCGGATTCTATGCATTTTATGTAATTCGAAATAGCAAAAATATTAGAAACATTTGAACATACTATTATATTATTTTCAATCTGCTAAACATGATAGGAAAGAAAATAAATTTCTATTTGACTTTAGTTCGTTGCAATTCAGGTAAAAAAATTTTATTTCGCATAAAGATCCGCAGTCTAGTTATGATATAGTGTGGCCCAGGCAGTATTAACACTGGAGATAATTTATTTCGGAGAGCATACATTATATCACTTACCAGTCACATTAGTCACCATATTTTCTTTAAAACCTACAAAATTACTGTTTAATTAAATTACTGTTCGATGTACCCGAGACACGACCCTTAAACGCGAATAGTCGTTAGGCTCGAGCAGCAAATGGTGTTGCGAGCATCAATTTTCGGTGGGAAGATGGCGTCGCGTTTTCGCGGTGTCAGAGAATTTCGAGGGTCGCAGACGATTCTGGGCGTGCATAAATTTCCTCGGCGTGACACTTGTAACGCGTCCCGACGCGTAATATGACAAGAATCATGAGCGGTACGCGCACGTTGTTCTGTTTCGAGTTTTAGAGAGCCGCCGGACGGTGCGCCGCGTCGCGGAGACTTTTCCGCGAGAGCGGAAAGACGCGGCGTTGTTGTCGGCGATACTCCGCGCCGCAACAATGCTATTCATGCCACTTCTGGGAATAGTTTGGTCGCTGGTCTGCCAGGTATTGTTCGGTCTTCTTTCGTTTCCGGGCCCCGTTCCTCTCGGCTGTGTTTTTGTAACTTCGGGCCCGACCTGTGGCACGGAACGTCAACCTGCCCGCGGATAGTCCGCTCACGCACGGCCTGACAAACCGCTGATATAATTTAGGGGTAAAAAGCGCTGTCTTTTGTAGTGCGAACTTTCTGGGATTACGTTAGAACGCGCGTTACACGGAGCAAAATGCAGATTCCGTTGCGAATATAAATGAGAGCGGTGGTGAACTCGGCGATTTATGCGCTCGCTCTCGACGGTCCGGAGGATCGTGCGAAAATAACGTCGCTCATTTTGCAGAAATCTTTTTCATTTTGAAACCGACGCGGCCGCTTTAATAAATTAACATGACCCGGACCGGACGGTTTATAGCTAATCATGCACAGCCATCGTTTTAACATATGAAATATATTTTAAATTGGGGCGAAATCAAATCCTACATGCACTTTTCCAGATAGCAAAAGAGATCTTAATTGGACCTTGCAGAATCACAAAGCAAACGTCCTCCTTTGAAAACATGATTTACCTCGTAATGTAAATACGTTCTTTTGGTCTTTTTCGTATTATATTCGTGTAAATTGACCCTTATCTTTTCAAAGAAGAAGTCCGTACAATTTTTCTTCATCTGTCCCCATCGAAACGTATAACATAAGAATATTTGCCAAAAAATTCTACGGTTCGTCGAGGCATCGAGGGTTAATTCTGAGGAAATAAAATACAGATCTTTCTATTTACATTATGATTTTACTTACCATGCTATTCTACACGTACAAACAAGTCGAAAAGAAAGAGAAACATTTGTTGGTTTAAGGCTCCATTTTCGAGTCTGAATATCCATCAGGTTCGCGCACCCTAGTATACAATTTGCAAGAAGTAGAACCGGTCGGCCATTGATCAGACGCGTCAGCTAAACTCGGGTTCTAGAAAGCAAACAGTAATGCATGGAATCGTATCGCATTGAATGATCTGGCTTCGTGTAACAAATGTTGAAATATTTTTTAGGATCAGTGGTACAGACGTGGTCCCCGAAGGGTTAAAACAGCCAATTCCTTTCTACCTGTTTCCTGAGGCAATACAGAAACAATCAGAATTATCAAAGGTTACACAAATCAATAATAATGACATTCTGGTATACATGAAGTTCCAGGTGTACAATCCGTGAAACCTCATGAAGTAATCTTTCTTCGGAAATCATAGTGTTCCCGTAGAAATTTCGTTCGCCGCAGAGGAATCCATAATTTTCTAGATCCTCGGTCCAGGACGATCCCTGCCACCGTTCCCGAAGAACTGATTATTCCTCGCACATTACTCAGAGTTACGCGAAGAATCAACGAAGATATACGGGGACCCTTGCAGGATTCTTTCTTCCGTCGCCCGGTAAAACAGCAGCCCCGCGTTCACCAATTTTCGGCCATATCGGCTCTCAATTGCGTAGACTTAAGTATGCTCCGGGATCCATTTAATGGAGCATAAAATTCAATTTAGCCCGGGTAAGAGAGAACAGAGGGAATCGAGGCGGACGCGGAATACCTTCCGGCTCCATATTATTTCACATATTTCCGATCTGAAACAGATGCGGGCGCTCGGCGCGGCGACCGTGGCCGTGCCCTGGGAAAATGTATTTCCATTACCGTGGGAAAGAAGCTTGCCTCTCGGTGGACGGGCCATCGACATGAAATCTTCAAGCAATTCTATCAGCATCGATCTCGACGAACCTACCCCGTAACTTTCGCGAACCCGGTTAGGGAATTGGAAAATACGCTCGCGCGAGGAGCGTGTCTTAGAACGAGCGGACCCCGAACTCTCCGGCGCCGTCAAACTAGAAAGTTAGCCGCCGCGAGGACGCAACGATACACGTGGAGCAAGTTGTAAATACAATTTCAGGCGTTTCGCCCCGGGTCAAACGAACGCTCGAAAGATACAGGGCTCTTCTCTGCACAGACTACATCCTTAAAATTTGTCGAACCCGATTAACATCGACCAGGCCGGGCCGGGACCCCTTGTCGAATACCAAGGAGCGCGCGGCAGAAGTAGCAGAGAGTGGCGCGGAATTCGAAATTAGATTACCCCCGAACCATTCGAATCGTGTAAGTCTTTATTACCCGGCCGGGGAAGACACGCATCACTATAAATCGGCCGCGCTCGCTCTTTCACGAGATACGGACCCCTGGATTACTTTATCACGTTTCCCTCTGGCAGGGGTATATATATATGCTTGTTTAGGGGTTATCATACGCGTTCAGAGACTAAATACAGCTTCCAACAGTTAAGGGCGTGAAAGAGTTTAAACGATCCGTGTGTTTCTAAATCTCTTTAAATAATATTTTTCATAATAGAAGTATCCTTTACAATCGGGGGACCCAAATGTTTCTCACTAGTTTGTTTTCTACCACTTGTTTCACTTACATAAAATGTATGAAAGGATTGTATCTACTTCTGATCTATATACATATATAAATTATATAGAACGTATAAAAACATTACAGTTTTGTTAGACATGCTTGGTCAATACTGAACTTGCACGTGTATATAGATTTTTAACAAAATTCATTTGTTTCTGATGTACATTGGAAGATGTGTCCTATATAACCTGATCATTGGGCCCATAGTCAAAACTTTATAAAACATTCGATAACATTGTAATTGTTAGATATTATAATCTGTACGCCTCAAATGCAAATTTAATTTGCAATTACTAGATGCAAAATAAAAATTTTCTATCTGAATTGCAACAAACTGGAGCGAAATGGAAATTCATTTTCTTTTTTAATATGTGAATAGGTTAGAAATAATATAACAGTATTTTTAAATCGTTCTAATGTTTTTAATGTTTTAAATTACACATAATCATATTTTTCAGAAATATAATTACCCACGAAAGTGGAGACCCGTAACAATTTTGTCATTTACCAAGAAAACCATGCAAACCATTTTGAAGATAAATTGAAACCAATGACATGAGAATTGAATATTATTTTGAACTTGCTAATGGCTGCTAAGAGGATACTTAATATTTTTGGTGGTTCTATGCTGACTTTATGAAAATTGGACAGGTTTAGTTGAACAGCACTCCTCACATTCCGAGGGAAGTGTGGACGTTATTAACATCGATTTGGAAACGTGACTTCGCTGATCAAGTTTACCGTTCAGCAGCCCGGCAAAATACACGGTACAATGGATATAACGTTTCATGCTATAAAGGTCCATTCATCTTGGCCCATTCCAGCCGGCGCAGCAGCTTTTTCGTTGTTCCATTAACTCTTATTTTTCCCCGGACCCGCCCACAAGCTATCCCGTGCCAGCGGAGCCGGCACGAAGAAAACCAAGAACTTTAACCCCCGGGCACCGTATCAAGGCATTTCCTTCTCTTTCTCTTCTCTGCCAGACTTTTACTCCCCACCGGCTCCTTCCGTAGCAGCCATCAAAAGACAGTTCTTTCACCTGCAACGGGCATTGTGCGCCGGATGCTACCACGGCTTATCTCTCTCTCTCTCTCTCTCTCTCTCTCTCCCCCTCTCCCTCTGTCACTCTTTCTCGCTCCCTTCTATCCCCACTTGCCGCCCCTTAAACCTCATCCGCAGAAGAGGATTGGGAACTTAACAGATCGTGAATATGCTCGGTGTAATTAATTTTCATTCGTAAGAGTGCAGGCCTCGGAACGAAGAAACAGCGAGCCGCTGAATGAGATTGTACCAGAACCAACAACGGTATTTGAAAGTAATGGCGCCGGACGGCCGGTTTCTAATTTATGCAAGCTCGATGTGCAATTGCAGAGTTTCGTGGACGGAGAGAGAGAGAGAAAAAGAGAGGGAGAAAAAGAGAGAGAGAGAGAGAGAGAGAGAGAGAGAGAGAGAGAAAAGCGAACCGGATTATTTTATGAAAAATTGATAGCGCACAAGATGGCTTCATAACGAGATTGCGCTGCATCTCGTCTTCGCGCTCCCATTCCGCAGTCTTCCTTACTTTAGCCATTTTTGCGCAGTAGTTGAACAGTAAATAGGCATTATTATTATAGTTTCTTCTTCTTCGTTGAGACCCGCCAATCGGGGCAACGTCGCGCGACACTGCCACTTCTGGTACAATATTTCTGTCTATGCCAGCCATTTTAAAACAGATATCAATTTTAGAATGAGCTTTTAATGCAAAGGAATGTTGTTATCTCAAGCGACGTGAATTTTTTAAATGTTTTTACTCTGTTTGCTCTTCTGGTTGGTCCAAATTGTACACGGTTGTTCACATTCATTTTTTATATAATACTTGAACTATTATTGTATTAAAAAGTAATTGTTACACCGATAAATTTATTAGCTTTGTTAAGTAATTTGTCAGAAGACTTTTGGAGTTATTAATTTACGAAATTATGTATTAGCCTCCGAATAAATAATTTGGATAATTAGTGACAGTATTTTAGTATATAGATTTTTAGTACATTGAATTATACTGAAAAATAGTCATGTATTATTCTCGACTTATTAAAACGTTTCAGTAAAGAAACAAATAAGAGTTCCTGTATTTTGTAATGACTGCAGACAATTTTTATTTTTAATAAAAATCCACAGCCTAACAATACTAAGTAGTAAATATTTTATGTATTCTGAACATTTATTATCAGCTTCAAACGACTTTTATAACACATATTGCTTATCGAATGCTACATTTTTCGATTGTTGCCGAATAACTCAATTTTCACTTAACTAGCAAACATTTCAAGTAATATTGAAATAGAACTATACGTTGTTGAAACGGTTAAATATTTTATTTCGATATGGGACAGTGCAGCTTTTTGTGGCAAACCATTATTAAAAAGTGATTAATCCCTCCCGGTTTCATACGTATTGTTTCAAATTTACGGTATCATAATTTCCTTTAGCGATCTATAATCGGCGCAAACACCGGTAATCGATTTTTCCATTTATCATAAAGCTTTTCCGGAGTTCAGTTGTTAATGGGAGACGCACATTTCGTTTGATGAACAATTAATTAATATGGCAATGCCACGCGTCGATGTCGAAACATTACTGAAATTTACTAAATCCGACCGTTCCGATCCTCGCAAACGTACTAATTACGAATGTATCTTCCCCTTCCGGACATCGGTCGAATAATTTTCATTAAATGTGATTTGACGGAGTTAATAATCAGTTATGCCTGGGAACATTGCCGCAAGGTTTATACCTTGGAACCCAAATTCACCGAACGGTTTTTCGTAAAACCTTCTGGAATGTGTTTTCGATATAATATACTACAATTTTAACCCATTAATATTCCGCTTTTTATGATTCAGTTATTGAGATAAATAATTATTATTTATTCTATATGTGTATTGGTTTTTCACTGTAAAGTGACGGTTTTTGCTCCTATAGTCAGCATGAAAATTCATTCAGTGGAGCCGGGTTCCAAGATTTTTCATTTCTGGTATTTAATGTAATTGAATGTAATTGAATTTGGTTAAACTTTACCTCAGGAAACCAGAAATTTTTAACTTTTTTCTATCTTTGGATTTTCGGAATTTTTTCGCTAAAATCTACAGGATTAAATAAAAAAATATTAGAAATTTTTTATTTCCTGAGGTAAAGTTAAACTACACAATTATTAGCACATAAAATATACTTTTTTATCCTTGGAAAAAAGTTGAAATATTTGATTATTCTGTAATTTTTGTTTATTTATTTCGTGGTAATAAAATGTAAGGGAAATTTGACCAGGATCTCTCAATTTGATAAACGAACGAATGAATATTCATAAACCTTTAAAACCTTCGCTGATTTTACATAATTGTAACTTGACAGATATGTGTGTGAAATACAAATTCAACCACAAAGAATATACGAAGAATAACGCGCTATACAGTAAAATTTCATTTAATGTATTTTTTACTTGATTGTTATCGTACCGAAATTATTAACAAAAGGAAGACATTGCTGTTTAGTTTTAGTTTTCGTTAATTAGATCATAAAAACATTTTACTTCATGACGATTCGCAGTTTAATTACGAATACACTCAGATTGTAATAGAGAATATTCGGATTATTTATGAGTACCTCGACAGTTTTCATTTCCCAAGCACTCATTTGCCGCATTAAATACATGCATGTGTACAGACATAATTTATGCGCATACATTTTACTTGCGTACGCTTCGATGAACATGTAAGTGTAGTCTTGAACCATGTATACATTCTCTGCAAATATAGAGAACAGCTGAGTGATATAGACTACTTGATAAATAGTTCATACGTGTTCTAGTTAATTAATATTAATCGGTTACATCGATCGGTACCGTTCCGCAATAATAAAAGCATTTAGAAATGCACACTTAATAAGTAAATAAACACTTTGATTACTTTTCTAGGTTATATAGTTCTAAAAATTCATTGCAACGTCAATACTATATATACAGTTCATTAATTCTCCACGGTTTAAGAATATTGTAAAGAAAATGTATTGTGCCGTTTATCATAACTATATGAAAAACAGATATTTTATCATTATTATTTATTAATTTAATACCAATGCATCTTTATTTCACTCCTTTCCTTATTGAACTATTATTAACAGCAATGTCGTGGTGACTGTCCATGGTCCACCATGAATATAAATTAATTTAACATTGTCGTAGGAACATTAATTAAAATAAATTATTTAATAAATTGATTGTGTCCTAATATTCGTTGCTCGATAACCCATGACATGAAGTAACGAAGTTATGCTATCAATATTATTGTTGCTAATTACCATGTTGGAATTTTAATTTTCAATTAATTAATTTCCCGCCGTGCATGGAGTTTACCGAGGCATGTGCAAAGCATAAATCGCGTTGAATGCCGATCTTCCCAATCATGTTCAAGAAGACTATACAACTCGCAGTGACATTCACAGAAAACAGGATGTTTGACCGTAAGCTGGGCTATACTACTGCGCGACGCGGAGAATCCTGGCTGCGCAGCGCAAACGAGCGTCCATTCGATCGTCTTGCTTTCGTCTATCCAGTGACATCCAAACGATAATGATTCGTACCAGCCATATCATCGGCTTTTTCGACTGATAACGGCAGCGACTCCGACAGCCGGAAATTTGTACCGACTCCAAGTTCGAATCGAGTAATTAATTTCTCCGGCTCGCGGTTGAATGACCTGTACTGAGTGACGGACAATTTTTTTTCTACTTTCTTCTCGAGTCCGTTAAGTTTTCCTCGAATCGACTGTTTTTATATTGAAAATTTCGTATCAATTCCGCGGCAACTTTATACACCGTTAACGACGGGTTAACGATCCCGCGTTCAATTTGAATGTGAATACCGGCGCTGACACAATAACCGTATCAAATATAATAGGAAGCTACAATAACCATTGCATAATTGACGATGATTGGAACGAAATTGCGTTTGATATCGATCGGCGCGAAAAATATTTAAGACATTAATGTATAAATTCATAGACATTCCTCGTGAACGTACAATCTGATATGAAACCATGCACACAAAATAAAATACACAATTTTGAGCGTCGTATACATATTGCTCGACCTATTGTATGTAAAAATGTAAACGCATGACGAATCATTTTTTTGGAATTGGATTTATGAATGTTATGGAAAAATATACATAAATACGAGCTAAATCTAATGAGATACGTGTACATATGTTTCCCATTTCTTATTAGTTGTTGTTGAAGCGTCAACGGAAGCAGAAGTATTTAGTACATTTTTAGATGACGTGAAGTACATTATTTCCTAATTATTAAAATGTATCGCGGAGAGAGTTTTGAATAACAGAGAAATTGACAGAATTTTATTACTTCGATTAGAAAGCCATTCTTAGAAAGGCTAAAATTTCGGTATCTCCCTATTTTTTAAATTAACACATTTAACAAAAAAAAAAAATGAAAACATTTCATAATTCTCACTAAAATTCCATAAAAAACAGTTGATCTACCTGTTTACGTTTGATATCGATAATATTTTCTTCATAATAGTGTTATATTTGCATTAAAACTCTGTTTGTTGGGAAAAATAAAGTAAAGCCGCGAGGTAGGACGCGAATCAGTCACCATAAACAGGATGAGCAAGAAAAATGCGGAGATTTGGGAAAATACGATGGCAAACTACGGAGTTCACGGTTCAAAGTGCACAATTCAGAATATAAGAGCAAAGATCATAGTCTCGAGAGGGTAATTCAATGCATTCGCCTGCAGTTTATACAGCGAATGCAATTTGTGGCGTGGCCGTAAATAAAGCTCGTTCAACATGCGAAGAAAACAAAATAAAAATACGAAACAAAATTTCCGGTGTAGAACTTCGTTTTCAAGAAAATCATGATGGAAACTTCCGTGAAGGCGCACGCTGTTGAAAACAATATGCTAATGTGTTTGCTCGGCACCGAGCATATCCGCTTCTTGTAATAGACATTGACGATGGTAATATATTGTTTCTGTTCTGTGCATCTTGCTGCTTTCTATCGCATAAATTTTCATTAATTCATCGTGGAACGTAAGCGATGTCAATTTTACGGGGATACTACGAAAATATTATCAAATTACAGAATATCAAGCTGAGAATATTAGAAATTAAATTAGAGAGATACTAAAATGTGGATCTACGTGGGATAACTCAACAATCGAGAGAAACTTTCATAGAAGAGCATGTACAGTGATTTCTCGATATATGTCGCCAAAGCCTGGATGATGAACGTCAAAGAATTATCCCCACTACCGCGGAGCCAAAGAGGCCTCGCACGCTGAGGAGTGTAAACATAACACGGGTACGTATCCTGGACGATACACGACGCATATTGGGGGACCCATAAGTAATCAATTATTTTGAAATCTAAAACAAACTTCTGTAGTAAAATCAAGTTTTTATTTCTTAATTTATTATATAATCTCCATCATAATCGAGGACAGTTTGCCGTCTTTCCTGCAAATTTTCAATCACCCTCTTATAGAAATCCGGTGTTCGTGAAGTAAAATATGACTCCTTACATCTTTTACAGGAATGAATGTTTTATTTCTTAAATAATGCTCCAGAGATCTGACAAGATGATAGTCAGAGGGAGCAATATCCGGTGAGTACGGGGGGTGCGGTAAAACTTCCCATTGCAATTCTTTGATTTTTCCTGAGTGAGTTTCGCTGTATGGGGACGGGCATTGTCAATTTCCCGTATTACGCCTTTTCTGTGGACTAAAGATGCCCTCTTTTTCACTTCGTTCTGAATAGAGCCGTTGTAATTGCTAATAATACAACAACTCACAATCAGCAGTAACTGTTTCTCCAAGATTCAACAACCCAAAGTGCATTATGCCACGACAGTCCCACCAAATGCACAGTAACACCTTTCAAAGTGGAAAGCTAAGTTTAGGGGTTGATATTGCGGTTTGATTTGCAGAAAGCCATTGCTTGGGACGCTTTATGTTATCATAAAGAATCCATTTTTCATCTCAGGTAACGATTCTGTTAAGAAATGCATCTCTACGAAATCTGGATAGCAATGAAGTGCAAATTGTTCGACGAATATTCTTGTTGGTCTCGGATAATTGATGCGGTACCTACAGTAACGAGCAAAATTGAGTCTACACTATTTGAAGCAACATAACTTTTTAAAAATTACATCAAATGACTTGAATGTTATTGAGAAGTTAGAAGGATTATTAAGGATATTCCCGGGTTGAAGGTTTATTAGACGAGGTGTAAAAAATTTTTGAAAAAAGTTTGAATTGGTCGGAATCGCAAAAGAAATAGTAAAAGTTGGTTTTTTTAGCTTTTTTATCTGAGCCTGTATTGAAAATTTAAAAAGTGTGTTTGATTCGCTTGAGTAAATTATATCCATGCCGAAAATTTCATCGATACTGGCTAATTCGTTTACGAGTTATAGAGGATTAAAAGTGTGATTTTAAGTCGAAAATCATGAAAAATGGCAATTTTTCCACTTTTAAGAGTTTAAAAGCGGTTAATTTTTTTTTTATTAAGCACTTCCACAATGAAATGTGAATATAACTCGTATTTTTATAATTTTGTGTAATGATTGGCACCCAAAAAGACAAAAAAAATGTATATAATTAAGCATAGTAAGCAAAGACATACTTGAATGGTACCAACGTCGACTACCTATAGCGACGGCCCTGGCGAGTCGAGAAAAGGCTGCAATGGCCGTCTGGCGCGAACGCGTCGGGCACACGCTGTCAATGACTATTTTCTTAATCTTCTCGTATACTAAGGGAACCAAATACTTTTCGTGAATGGTTTCTTTACCAGAAATGTCTGTAGAATGCATTCCTGTATAGTAAATTCCTGCTGGATAATGGATTTTTCACATGTATACAAAAATAGAGCGTGCAAAGTACCCGCGTCGGCACATTTTCAAACTTTAACAACCATTTACAACTATTAGGAAGTACATAAAAATATAATTGACTATATGAATATGTAGAGGAGAGTTCCCTCTATCTCCTGACTCAAATTTGAACTTTCTCGCCTGTTTAGTTTTTGCGCAACACGTCATTTTTTATCAAAATCATGCATTTTTACAAAAATCAAAATTTTTCGAAAACGTTGCGTGATGGAGCAATTCTGCTGTCAGATTTGGTGTTAGGATCGCAAAGTGTATAAGAATCACCCAACAGGTATTGCAAAACGATTTTGGTATTGGACAGTGTAATTGATTACTTATGGCTACCTCTAATAATTTTGTATAAACCGACGTTGATCCAAAATGGGGGTTCTATCGGCGGAGCCAAAAGCGGCAGACCGTTTAGAGGTTTGATGGATCAGTCCGACGGCGATGAGGTTCGCTAAGACGAGGGCGAACGATCGATCGTTAACCAATTATACGTCTCTGTATTCGTTAGCGCGGTAATCACGGGCCCGAGGGGAAAAAATCAATTTGCAGATTTGCTCGGGCGACCGATCAAAGATCCTGCCCGTAATTACCTCCGGTACTATCGGGAACCAATAGCTCTCTATGCGGCAATATCATTTCCACGGTACGACGGCGTTACAGGAATCGTGGTTGCGCCACGCACGGCGCAGCACACCGCGGCGTGACGTAATATTACCAAGATTCCCGGGTCCATTTTACCGAAGATAAACGGTACAGCCGAGTGCATGCCTCTGACAGCGTTTAGTTAGAGCGACGAGATATCCGGCGACGTCTTTAGAACCTACGGACGCAACGGAACGCAAAGAAAAACATCCTCTGAGACAAGGGGGTGAAAGAGGTCCGGGCAGAAGATCGTCCAGAGAAGAATTAGTACTTCTGCGCAGCGCGATAACTGCTTGATAACAGAAACTCGTTTGTCTTGGTTTTGAACGTGACTCTGATTCCCCTGACACGTTTTGCGAATATTGTTCGGGAAATGATAAAGTTTTTCTCCGTTGTTAAACTAATTAACATCCTATCGATCGAAGAGGGAGAATACCAGCGAAACCAATTATCGAATTGCCAGCACAGAACAATAACATTCATCCATTTTATTGTTCTGTTGCTTCATACATCCATTGTGCCCAGATATGATCACCGGTTGAAATTGAAATTTATGGATTTTGATTGAGATTCAAAGAATAATAATGGTATACTTTATTTGAATCCAATCGCTCTTTAAAAGTGTAAAAATTAACCGGAAAGTCATTCTACAAAAGTTTTATATTGTTTGAGGAAATAACACATAACAGATAGGAGATAACTGTAAGTTCATTGATAGGTGAGGTATTGGAATCGAATCAATTTGTTGCAATAAAACTCCGTATTTTTTATTTAGTACCATTATACTATATTACTATTATGTTATATTCGGTATCATTGTAGAATATCATTATATCGACGCAAATCGATTGTGATTATTTCAATGCAGCGTATTCCGTTATATTGAGATTTTAAACTTTGCAAAACGGTAAGCTTGTAAAACAGTTTTTCGCATCAATATAAAAGCGGAACAATGATATTGTTCAATCATTTCACAATAGAGAACAACCGATGATTGGGGAGATAGAATATAGATCGCTCTTTGTTTATACTACATGCCCTAATTGGGCATTAATCGATACAGCTAAACAATGCAGCCACGCAGCGTTCAGCTACCGATTTGCGTTGGAAATCGGGTCTAATTTATGAAAATATACATACATTCTACTGCTGCCGAATATATGCATATTCTTCTGTACAGAATTATACCATACAATATGTCAATAAATACATCTGAACAAGCATGATCATGAATGAAACATGTGAGATTCCCTTTAAACAATTAAAATTACATTGATATTCGCTATTCCCCTATTGGTAAACTTTCAAAAAATGATTCTTGTCATTTAACGAACCCCTACCCACCATGCAACTTTTGACGTTACTATATTTCTATTTGAGCGCGATACACACTTTCTAGAGTCCTCTTTGTCGCAGAAATGAATTCAAATAGTAAAGAATGAATTCAAATAATAAATGTCGAACAGTAAAGAGCAGCAAGTGTTATTATGGACCGGGAACGGCGTCAGTAAATTGGGTCTCTGAACCGAACTAGCAGGTTCATATGCGATGATGGACGCGGCTATAATTGGGTAGCGTCCAAGAAATCCGCGAGGACGTCGTCGATCGTGAGCACCCGGAGGTTCGAGGTGGAATGTACGCTTGTCTCGAGTGGGATTCTCCGTAGTCTGGACGAAGGAGAATTTGTAGAGCCGTTGGAAGGGACAATCAGCGGCGTAGCAGCAATTACGGGACCCGGAGCGACGCGCATTGTCGGTTTCTCTGGGCGACAATCTTTATGCAATCGCGGTCTATCGGTGGTGCGCGCAGTTCGTACAATATTGGAGATAGATAGGTAGATAGATAGAGAGAGATGGGGGGATGGTTAAAGAGAAATCAAGGGAGAGGGAGAGAGAGATAGAGAGTCCCTCGTTTATTCTTTCGCGGACGATAGGAGAAGCCGGGCAGCTGTCAGTGGCAGCATTTAGTTAAAGGGGCGGGACAGGGACTTTGAGCTGAAGCGGGATGAAATAGATAGAAGAAAGGCGAAAGAGGGGAAAGAGGATTCGTCCGGCGACCATGAGAGAGAGAGAGAGGAGAAAGAAGAAGGAACAGGATGGAGAATGCGGGGGGGCACGGGCGGGGGGGGGGGGCGGGAGGGAGGTTGGTAGAAGGAACGCGAGCTTAGAAGAGCTTGCAAACGCTCCACGGGTCACCGCCGTCACACAACAATACAACCCCATCACCCTTAGCTGCAACCACCCTCTCCTCTTACCGGCAACGTTCTTCCTACTACCCACGCCTTCACCACTGCTCGTTTCCACCCTCGTTTCCACCGAGCATCCCGTCCTACCATCTTTTCTCCAGCTGCGCGGCCTACAGCTCACCACAGGGGAACCCTATCCAAGGTGAAACTCACCCCTTTTTTCTTTCACCCCCGCCGCCCCTGGGCCCACCGCCCCATCGCGGATTTCTCCGGTGCTCCTTAGCGCCCGGTCGTTTCTCTCCTTCCCCTCTTGGTTCGCTCTCCTTTCACTTCTTTCTCTTTGTACTTCTCGTTTCGCGCGCCCGCGCCCGCGGCACCCCCACCCCCAACGCACCCCTCTATTTTCCTCGGGGTTGCTGGTTTCGCAGCCTTCTCGCAGTCGTCGTCACCGGTGTATCCCGCGCCCCGCAGTCTCGCCGCCGCGGAAATAAATGAGAAGCACACGTCAAAGTGAAAAAGGAAACCTTTTTTCTCGACTAGACGCGGAGAGAGCGGCGCGGCGCGGTTTTCGCGCGGCAACAAGCGAGACCGCACGCTTCTCCGAGCTCTTTCCGACCTGTTCGAACCGATAACTGCCTAACCCGGGGACCGACGTGCGCAAACAGCTGCCTCGCGACGTTAACCCTTTCACTGCTAAAGGCGTAAATATACGTCCTGAGAAGTTCATCGATATATACGAAAGGCGTAAATATACGTCCTGAGAAGTCCATCGATATATACGAAAGGCGTAAATATACGTCCTGAGAATTCCATCGATATATACGAAAGGCGTAAATATACGTCATCTATATTTTTATACCTTATGGTTTTACTTCCCTGTTTTACCGACTGAGTCAAATGGATTTCATCGTCATTTGCGACATACGAACTAAGCTATTGGCAATTGTTTTATTGTTTCGAACTATTGTTAATTAATTCTCATCATATTTGCTGTGATACTGCAGTGAAGAGATGCAATAAATGATCGGCGTGACACGTATTCGTTGGCGAAGGTATTCGTAGTAAGCAATATTAATTCAAATAGTGTGTACGGAGACCATAGATATACTCTTAAACCTATAGCGAGCTAATTCTTGGATTTTACTTTCTGATTTACACAGGTTTTTACTGGCTACTCTCTGTGTCTTCTTAGTTCTCCATATATCTATACTCGACTGAGGCAATCCCGATCCTCTTTTTGACTTTCCTTTCCGACGTGCGTATAACGCGCCGTCCCTGTTGATGGATTATTCCGAAGTCGCGCCGCAGTGAAAGGGTTAAATTGGCGATCGGCGAACGCGGGCTGGAGATTCGTTTGGAACCCGGCACGCTTTGTAATTCGTCTAGGGCCCTCGCTACAATCATTACCGGCTGCCTGTTTCGCAACGCGTCTATCCGCGTCTTAAGCCAACTCCTGCCCGCCGCTACGATTTTCTTCCTTTCTCTCTCTCTCTCTCTCTCTCTCTCTCTCTCTCTCCTTTTTTAGCTTGTTGCTTTCTCGCTCTCCGCCGCTGGCGCCGCTAATGATTGCCGAGATTCGCTCTCGAGCTCGCTGCCGTTTGTCAAGTAGTTGGCACACACGCCTAAACGCGCGACCGCGGTCAGACCTTCCGCGGCCAAGAAGTGTTTTTCAAGAGGACTGACGCGGAGCGGAGTTGGCTTTCAGCGTCGTGGCCTTCGAGACGGTCGTTGTTCCCCGAACGAATTTTTCTTCGCCCCGTTTTTTCGACCGTATTACGCCGAGCAACATTCGCTGAAAGCTCCTTTGCACGGGAAACTTTTAACGTGCTCCGCTGCGCGAATATACAAATTGGGGCGGCTAAGTCGCGCAACGAGAAAAAACTCCGCCAGTTTTTGGGCAAGATAGCCTTTCGGCTCGCGCGTGCGCTACGCTTACCTGCGCGGCCGGCGTTACGAAGTTTCCGAGCTTTCTTTTAATTTCGCTGGGAATTGCTTTAATGGAAAGTTTGGCGCTTTGAGAGCTTGGTGGTGTCACTGCAGGAGCAAATAGAGCGTTGCTTTCGTCGCTAGATTTACCATGTACTGCGCGTTAGAAATATAAAGGTATTTGCCGTTTTATTGTATTGTATGTGTCGATTAGACTGCAGATTTTTATGGAAAATAACAAATATTTGCATTGATTGCAACACCCAGAAGCGAAATAAAAATTTCTTTCCTCTTTCAGTTATTCTATTAAGCTAAAGCAGACACGCTGTTGGCCTTAAATCTTTTTAATATGTCCACTGCTTTAAATTGTGCTTACCCATTTTTGTCATAAATGCATAAAATCCGCAGTCTAGTTATAATCGATGAGAGTTTGACAGTTCGACGTTCCGACATTGCACGCGTGAGATAAAGTTGTATGTTATATTGAAGTTTGTCAATGCCTACAATGTCTCATTAAATAAATACTTCGACAGAGAGATTGACATGTATGGCTTCATGAGAATGACAAGATTGAACTTATCTATGCAGGTCTTTCGCCATTTTTACTGTAATTCGACTAAGGATTTTTGTGTGAAATGAAAATTTTCTGCGTCTGTTGCAAGAGACAGCAGCCGCTATGAAATTTCTTTCTTTCATTACTTATTTTAATTGGTCACAAGTAGTGCATTCCCATTTTACAATTATTTTAATCTTGTCGTTGTGTAAAACGAAAACGATTAAATTTTGTTATAAATGCATAAAGTCCGCAGTCTAATAATAATAATAATTTTCATTTACAACATTTGTTCAATCATTTCCCGTGAAATAAGTCTTTATATTCTGATCCATTGTAAAATAAAAACGTGAAAGTGATAATTTGTCTGGCATAATTTGTGTAACAACCAGATCGTCAGCGTTTTCCAATTTTAACGTAAAGTGATCGAAGTAGGGCACAGGAAAAAACCGACTCGACGATAACGTGTACATAATTAATTATTAGACTGCAGGTTTAGTGCATTTATGATAAAACTGTGTAGGTGAAACACAAAAAGGAAGAGACATCAAATGAATATTCGATAAAAATTAAAAGAGATGGAATCAATTTTTATTTAACTGCATTTCCTCGTAATTGCACAATTTTTATTATTCGCCAAGATCCTCAGTCTATTCATTATTTAACGTATACCACTTTACACGTTAACTTCCCAGCCACGGTCAGTCGGGAAAAGTCCCTTTGTGAACCATTTCTGCAGTAATGTCTGAAATCTTGCTTCCGAGTTAACGTTTATGAGCGTTATATTAAAATGGGTGCAGTTCTCTATGAGACACGAATACGCACGGTAATAATAAACGAAGTCATTTCATTCTCGTTTCAAAGGAGAGCGGTAGTCGGTCGGAAACATGCTTGTTTGATCTTCCGTTTGCAGCAACCGGGACACGTAACGCAATGCGAAAAAATTAAATTGACAACGGAAAAGTAAAAGTAATTATATTTGATATCTGGTTAGGTAGGTTACCCGCAGCTTGTCGAAGAATATCTCGTGGCAAGCTCACCGTTCACGGTTTCCATCGGTGAAACGTGCGACACGTGTCTATAGTTAGACATCAAATTGTATCATACCTAACTAAATTGACATCTCCCATCGTATGTAAAATAGTCGCAATACCCAAACAAAAATTTGATACTTCCCAATTATTAAAGAGGCATTTCAAATTTCCCTTAAAAACAACATTCCACATTCTTTTAAGAGTGAAATAGTTGAATAGTGAAATAATTTTTTAAATACAATACTAGTGAGAATTTACTAATTAGGGGTACTTTCTCAAACGGCCGATGTTTCTCTTATTTTTCCATCCTAAATAAAAATCTTTACGTTTTACATGTTTTAATCTGACATACATTCAAACAGAGAAATGTCTCTTTCGTTTGAGATTAGATTAATATAGGAGTGCCTCTTTTATTCGAGAACGATTTGAAATTTAGTAGGCGATATTAAGTGCACTTAGTCTATATTTGACATCCGGTTACGTTCTCCGCGCAAACTGTTGTGCAATATTTCATGAAAGCTCACCGTTCACGGTTCCCGTCGTAGGAAACACGCGAGACGCGATAGTTAGACATAAAATTGTTCATTCCCCTGTCACGCGTTCGTGCCGCACTAGACGCACGTGTTCTTTCAGTAGTTCGAGCCGATAATATGACCGGACGTGGCGCTGATTCAGCGTCGAATTCGCGCTGCGACACTCGGATAGCTGTCGCCGCGCCGTTCGCTTTAACAACCAAGAAACGGTATTAACCGGGCCCGGTTCGCTGCTGACTGCGAAAACGCGCCAGGAACGCAGCAAATTCTCGCGCTACGGCACAATTCAACACACTGCGGAAGTCTTTCCGTCTATTTCCGCCGGCTACCAATTGCTCGAAACTATTGCGCTTTTATGTCCCGCCGCGAATGAAACCGAGAAAGTCGCGCTCGGATAGGGTAATTCAAGGCATGACGGCCCACCTTTTTTTTTTTAAATAACGTAAGAAAGTTGTTTGATCGGTATTGGCAGTTTGTTTAATTTTCAGGAACATAAAGTTCGGTTCAAACTGACAAAAATTCTTATTCAAATGGATGGATGTGTCGGAGTCGTGCGTTGAACCAGTCTGTCAATTTCTGAACTAATTTCCCAAATATTAGACTATAAAGACGTTGGAAAGAATGAACGATGTTATATTATTTTCGACTTCGCTGAAATTATCAAAAGTCGAAATGCATATTTGTTTATCTTCTGTTTTTCACAATTGACTTGGACAAGTTTTACTTTGCATAGAGGTCCGCAGTCTAGCGACAAGAAAAATCCATTTTGTTGTCTCTTCTGTGACCAAATTCCTAACGATCAAATTCCTGTCCTCGTTTGGGACAGTTTAAATGTTAAGACGCTTTGGTTGCTATTACAATTAGGGATTCTTTCAACTTGACGTTCTCCACAGTATATTCTCTTTTGTCAGTGTCCTTAAAGGATGTTAATATTGTAATTTTTATATTGTTAATATTGTTAATTTTGTCTACATATTTCGCTAAGACCTGGACGATAAACTTCTGGGAATTATCCCCACTGCCGCGGGGTATACCCAGTGAGTGTCGAGAGGCCTCGGACGGTGAGAAGTGCAAACTATGTCTCCTACACGGTACACGACGCTGGCAAAACCTGTGTTGTTGACATACATCGAGAATTCACTATATTCCCAGCGGCGTATTTTGGTTTTAATATCATTACTTAGTTTTGTAGTAGATATCCAGGAACACTTCAATGAACGTTTTAAATAGCCACATGAAAGTTGAGTTTTTGACTTTTGTCCATTGTCAACGCAATGTGGCGCCGCAGCGTGCTTCGCACCGGCGCGGCCATTTTTCGCAGGCTAATCGATTTCTGTAGAACTGTGCGACGAGAAGCTGGCTGGTTCCCTAATTTTTCGCAGCGAGATTCGCCACGGATCGCCGCTGGTCCAAGCAAGAGGTCTATGGACCCGCGGTGGCGATCGATAGACACACGCTCGCCGTGCAAAGTCCTCGAAATAAAGTTATTTCAATCCGTTCCCGTCGAGAATGGAATTACTGGAGGTACGCGAGAAGGAAAGGCCGTGATTCAAAGGTTATCGATTCTGCGGTCGATTCCCTCGGGAGGTCTCCACTAATCACGTCCACCGCTTTGCTCTTCCCCCACCCGGCTCAGCAAACCGTCCCGGCAGGTTCTTAAAGCGACCGGAGGCCGCGACTAGGAATGCATACCGCATTCGCGGGGATAAATAAATTCCGGTCATGGACGGCGTAATTCGTGTCGGCGCGAGCAAGTCTAAATCACTGTGATAAGCCTGCCAGACTCCGAACACGGGGGGATGCGCGCGATTCGTTCCGGGAAAATGGCTCGACTACACCGCACCCCGAGAACACGCTCAAACGATACCGAACAATACTTCGCAACTAATGCGGAACGTTTGCCAAATGAAAGCTCAGCACAGATCGCGGGAGACCCAGCACACCCTGGATCTCGAGATCCCACTAATCACACAGTTGCACGTGCCTGCCTTCTCTCGACTCGGCTTCCCTAAGTGTGACATGCGGGGGAAGATGTTGCGAACGGAAGGGTTGGACGAAATTAGGCGGTGTGTTCGAACGTGTACCATGAAAGGCGACAGGTGTAATAAACAAGCTCGTACGTGGTTTCGCGGGAACGGTGTGGAGTGTAACAAAACGGCGCGCAAAGAATTCAGTGATTTTCAGAGTCATTGTCTCTGAGCCCCACTATGTATTCTACAGGGTGTATCACGAATCATGACCAGTCGGGATTACTCTGTTATTAGCACCCCTCCAACGCCGGAAGATATGCGACAGAGAATTGTAGATACATGCTCAGAATGTATTAAACACTCTTTTATTCGCTTGCACATTCTTCATTGCAGCTGACGGACACTATTTTGAACATCGCTTAAATTAAGGTAAACGTTATGTTACGATGCTTACCGAATTGTCTTGAAATCCTCTCACAAATAGGCGTAAGAAAAATTATAGATGTATTTGCAAAAAATTGAAGGTGACCGTCAAAAAATCATGAAAAAAGTAGTTGACAAAACGATTTCATATAATCACGTGAAAGCTTTCTTGAAACCATGCTATATCTGATAAAAACCTTTTCGATCGGACTGATAATAATAAAGTAATCTCTACTGGTCACGATTCGTGGTTCACCCGGTATATATTTCGTTAGAGTACTTATAGAGTACATGATACTTTGGAGTAACAAAATTTGAACAATGAAGAAAATAATCATTCAACGAATACAAAACATACTTCCAAGTATATTGCTGCTGTTAAAATTCGCAGTGCAGTATTCATCCGTTCAAGAGTTATGGTGCACGTCTTTAAAGGTGTGCTATAGCTTAGAGATAAACGGGTTTCAAGTTTGAGATGCCGTCTTCTTTATAGTATGACTCATAAAATCTCCAAATGATTTTTATGCGATTCCCGGTCCATATAGACTTCTTTCAAGTGTACGATCTTGTTCATCTTTATTCTCTTCTCTCCTGAGAACTTTGATGCGTAACTTGCGCAATCATGCGTGTATTTACATAAAATTTCTTAAAAATTTATCACACCCAGAACGAGAATTCCAAAATTAATAGTAGAAATAGTCAAACTAAAATTAAACGTGCATGTAAGTGCTAACTTCAAGGATTCTCGAAGAAATATTCTTGTTTGTCCAATAAAAAATTCAATCGAACAAAAATCAATTGACATTAATATTTGTAAATTTTTTGTACAGTAAAATTCGTCACTGATGCATTTCATTAAATTCACCACCCACGTGTATTAAAAATGTTCACACACTCGAAATCAACAACGTTTGGGATCAAGAAAGACGAGTATACGGACTGTACCAGAGCTCCACCGTACTTACTTTATTTGTAATCGGGATAAATTACTAACTTATATACAGGAGTCAAGAATAACGTGTACAAGGTAATCATTTAAGTTGATTCTCGACCCGTGTTCCTGAGTTCCTCGATTTTCATCAATTTTTTCATCGAGAACAGTTCAGCTTGGCAAAAGACCCGATCCCGGCCGATTAAAAAGCTCCTACGCTTTTAATTCTGCGTTCCCGCAAACACCGTGCACGAGTTTCATAAAAATCCCCGGCGGTACGCTAACTTGAACGCAAATAGCTCGCGAAGTTTGCCGATCGGTTTTTCACCGCGAGCTATCAAACAGGGAGGATCGAATACGCAGTTCTCGGCTAATCGGTTCCTCGTGCGGTCGGGTATCGTCCCTCGATGAGAAAAACCGAGATAGAGGGGGGGGGGGGATAGAGTGAGAAAGAGAAAGCTTAGCGAAAAAGCAACGGGTTCTTTGTGCTGGTGCAGTGGTGGCTGTGGATAAATGAGTTCCGAGCATAAGCGTGCTAATACGGATCGCTGTGGTGGCTAAATCGTCTCGAAGAGACAACGCGTGGAAAGGTGGGTAGCGAGGCAGAGAGCGACGAGAGTGGGAGAGTATGGGGAGAGGAGGGGTTGCACACGGCGAGGCACGTACTTTGGGGGGAGAAGAAACGATGCTCTGTGGCAGGCAGCCGTAATAGAGACAGAACGCGGAGAGGAGCGTTGTCGAACAATAAGGAGAGCCCGAAGGTAGCGGCGGGGTGTTTGCCAAGTAAAACTCGGCGGAGCACGACGAAAAATAGGAAGAGTGAAGGCCGCCGCCCCGTATCCACCGCGTCAGCCCCTTAATCTCTGGCGGCGTGATAACGTCGACGCAGCATTTTGCATGCTAGACTGCCGGGCTGCTACATCCATTCCTGTCCTCTCCTCTCCTGCACCGCCTCGCCATGTTCCGACCTCATCGGTACTGTCCCACCGCCTCCTCGTCGCACCCCTTAGGCATCCATCCACCGATTCCACCTAAACCCAACCCCTCCCCTCCCCCGCGTTCGCTCGTCCTTGTCGTTCCCCCTGTCACGGTGAGCTCGCTCCGATGCCCTGACTACGGGCACAACGTGGCAGCACGTAATCTACCTTCTCCGAGTACCATCTTACTCTATTCCTCCCACCCCCTCCCCCATATCGGCCGTGGGTAGCTTGGTTGCTTCGGCTAACCCACCCTTCGGCAGTCTCGTCGCTGCTGCCACACCCCCGCGGGCGATGGAAGTCTCATCAATTACCCAACTCCCGGCGTCAGGAATACGTCCTTATCCACCAGAAATAGGTCTATCTCTGCCAGCCGGAATTTCGACCTCGCAGACGCGTAATCGGTTATCGAGGTACTTGTTCCGACAGCCTAGAGTCTGGCCGGGCCACGCTGGGCCACGCCGGGCCGGGTCGGGCCGGGCCGGGCCGGGACGAAGGCCATGAATTCCATCAGGGTGAAGAGGACTACGCCGCTTTGATTGGCTTCGAATAATGCTCTCGGGCTGTTTAACGCGTTTACGTGGAACGCGTTTAATGGGTCACGAGGACAATGGGGATCCGACTGTCGCGCACCACGAGATCCTCACGAGGTGAACATGACGTAGACTAGGTTTCTTCGAGCCCGCCAGCCCTCCCGGCACCAGCGGTTTTTATTGTTCGATTATCGATCGACCCGGCTTATGGAGTTCTGCCTTTGAAATTGCAGGGTCGGTGGTTTGTCAATCAAACGTTGTGAGAACCTTTGTAGGGACGACGAGGTTTAATTGCTTCCACGATGATTACGAGAGTTAAACGATACTCTCACTTGTGGGTAAATCTCTAGTGGCTTACGCAAAGTGTTTGAACCTTTTCTGATTATCGGAAAATTGTCTTGTATTTAGTCCTTGCGTCAATACTCCGGAAGCTACTGTCTATTTATCTTCAAAATTTGAAGTGTTTGTTGATGAATGGCTAAATTGACATATATTTATCTTTCTAGTCTTCTGCTTCGCAATTGAGTTTAAACTATCTGAATAAACCGATGTCGTTTAATTTAAAAGCGAAATTAAAGAAAAATATTTGATTAGTTCACATATTCTTTTATATCGTCAAATGAAATACACAGTTTGTATTATTAATTTGATAGCTACAAATATTCCTCGACACAAAATGGTTAAGGTCTAACAGTATTGTGTGCTTACGTCGTACTTCTATAATAATTATTATTATGTGTATAAATGAATATATAATATTGTTTTTTACTAAGAAATGATGAAGAACAAGATAAATTCTACTAGCCTCCTAACTCTGAAAATAAATATCAATGGAAGGGATTCATTTTGGAAAATTAATAAGTGGACTTCCATGCATGTTTCCGAGTACCACAAAGAATAAGCAAAGAAAGCACTAAAACTAGAGCAAAATTATTAGAATATATTGTTACGGATTCGGTGCATCTTCAAAGAATAAAACGTATGGAATACCAATAAATCTTTATTAAATGGAGGAGGAGTACTCAGCTTTGCGTCTTCCCTGAGCGACGTTCGTCAACCTACTCTCTCATGTCTCCGTTGTATCGTCGTCACTGGCATAACATATCGATACTCGTAACAATATTAATACTATCTGAAATAATAATAGTTCGTTTGTATAGACCGCATCGAATAATGCATCTGATAGGATCGAATGAATCCACATTTAATTACGATTTTAATGAAGTTGCAGTGTGGTTTATAATTGAAGCATGTAGACAACGTACATTGTTATTCAATATTATTTACATGTTAATACTATTTACATCTATAACATGTAGCTACGTACTGGAATAAGGAATTTGTTAAAAATATAATTTGGAGATTACTGTATCGCGGTTGTGTACAAATTTGAATTCACATTTGATCTGCACAACTTGCGCATCTTAAACCAAAGTATATACTGGGTGCCCCAAAAAATGTATACACACTTTATACCTAAAAGTTAAGTACTCGGTTAATCGCGAAAGGAAACGTGCAAATTTTTATTGTTCTAGGCAGCAAAAAAATCTGAAACATTCCGAGATGCTTATTAAAGTCTCTAATTTAATGTATAAGTGTTAATTAAACGAAATGTTTAATCACAATCTCACGATATAAATAAGAATTTGAAGGAGGAACGCCCGTAGCGTCAATGTAGGGTTAAGCAGGTTATCAGCTGTTAAAGTGTGTATATACCTGTGGAATGGTAGCTATTTTTTAAATAATCGGTAAATACGTAGCGCCTTTTTCTTCAAGAATAAATAACACCCAGAAAACTTGATTGTGCCGAAGCATTTTGTCGATTTGTTCCGACAATGAACTCGTGGAAAATACCATGGGGTAAATTATTTGACCGGAAGGATCAGTTGGACCATAAATTCGTTGTTCCTCGAGCAAGTATCCGGCCTCATCGGTGCGCTGCCGTTTCCCAGAAGCAAGCGACAATTAATTTTTCTTCGTATTTATGTCGCTCGTATAGGGGGACGAGGTTTGGTGAGCTTGTACCCACGTCGGACGGAGTAAAAATAATTTCCTTCCGCGCTGCCGGCCTGGAAATAGGTGACAATTACCGGTAACAGTTTTCCGACTCGGCTGACCGACGATTCAACGGCGGGGCAGGTCTAATGGTTTTTAACGTGACGCAGCTTTTAATTGGCACCGGGTCGTTACGATAAGAATGGAAGATTAAGATGGCCCGCGAACGCAACGCGCGGGCTCACGTTTAATTTATAGCCGCCGTTTATACGTCCTTCCCAGGGTTGGCCGTGCTCCTGACTCCCATAATCCTCCCGGCCACGTATTTCATTGCACTCTCTTCCTACAGTTTCTTCCGCGGCCGTCTTCTACGAGGACATAAAAAGAACTCGAGGACCGTGGTGGTGGAAACGTTGGCCAGGGATAGAAGGGAACGTCGGGAGCGATGCGAAAACCCCTGCGAAAATAATGACGCTTTTCGCAAGGAGATTACACATAAATCGCTTCGGAAACTTATTACTTTCAAGAGCCTCGCGGCACTGTCCTATTCTTTTTTTCAGCATACGCGTTATTGCTGGTCGATGAGTATATTTATCGAATCATATATCACAACGAGGGGACGCGCTGACGGTACCTACCCTGCCGGGTAGTTCGATTTATTCTTCAATTCTGAAAAGACTAAGCCTCCGGATTAAATAGTTTTTAACTACGCTGGTCCGCAAAATTAAAGGAACAGCGAGTTATGAACGACTTTTTTTTATCTTTCAACTTCTGTATTTTCGTGCGAGAAATCCGGTTCGATTTACACTAAGCCTCGTGATTAAACAGTTTACGACTATAGTACTCCGCAAGGCTAAAGGAACACTGAATTATAAACGAAAATCGCCGATTTTTAATCTCCTGCAACTGTGTGTGGAAAAATTATAAAATTTTCTGCTCGTGCTTACTTTAAACGGTGAATTCTCCACCTTCACGGTCCTTAAGTTAGTTTTTTCAGTAACTTTTTTTGCGAAACGGAGAGAAATACTGTAGTTGCTTTTTCCCCTTAAAATTTTCCAAACTAAAACGACTCTGCAGGGTTTCAACAATTTTTAACACTGCAATTTAAATTTTCAAGTGGAGAAAAGCAGCCTCCGTGTCTTTTTCGGCTTTATAAAAAAAGAGAGACATTGCAAAAGTGACTTCAGGATCGCGAAAGTAGAGAAAATATTCGAAATAATATTTTAAAATAAAATTTAAAATAATTTCAGTTTATCTTGGGATTTTGTTGCACAAGTAACAGGAGTTCAACGACTTTTTATTTGTAATTCAGTGTTCCTTGAATTATGTGGATGAGTGTTGGTAATATTATCTTGGAAAGTAACGTCTTTTAAGTTAAAAATTCTTCAATATTCAGCATAAAGCATAAGCAGGAATTAATACTACTAAATAATACATTTCTAATATTTTGTACCTAGTGGGCTTGGGAAGCCCTAGCCCCTAATCTTTTTAGGCTTAAGGCTGTTTGCTAATAGTGCTTCTTAATCTTCGTGCTCTTTATATTATGTGATTCTATGCATGGCTAACTATTGACAGGAAACTTAAGAATGGAAAACATTTCAAGAGTTAAACTTGATATTTAGCAAAAGTTTTAGCTTAAGATACGCGATGTGTAAAATGTACATTTATTTCTTGTAAGTATACGAGATATTAAAATATATCAAACATCCTCTCATTTTTTCTGGCACCGTAAGACATTCTGACAAGCCAGTTACTAACATAATTAAAGTAGGACCCCAACCCATAATTGAGCCACCCCCGAACTTCAAAGTTTGTTTTATGCTACTTGCTTGATTACTATTTTCGGATGAAGTCCACTACCAAGACCTTCCATCAGATTCAAATCTATTAATTTTTGTTTCGTCAGTACACGTTCTGCTGTACACTCTTTGTATGTGTGGGCAATTTTTTTCGTAGTTTAATATTTTTGTCTGAAAGAGCTGGTTTGCGTTTCTTTTCTTTCGTTTTTAACCTGATTCTCTTTAAGGAGCGGCGAATGGTCCACTCGCTTGCATTTACTCCAACGTCTTGAGCCGCGATTTTTGGAGTTTTATGACTTTCAGACCGAAGTCGATGTGCAATTTCACTTGCAGCTCTGTCAGAAACAAGTTGCGCCCTACCGTTTCTTCAAGAAGTTTACACGCTACCCATAGGTTTCCTTTATTCTTGCAACCATCGAATGACTTACACCACATTTTTCTGCAATTTCCCGCAGTAAAAAGCCTTTATCGCACAATGAAATGATACCGTTTCCTTAATCTGAACAAAGTGGTTTCATCTTGACTTACGCGTGTCAACTAATTTTCAAATAGGAGAAAAACTGTGTAAACACCAGTCGAAACGTGTCTTACTACATTTGGCTATCAGTTTATGGACAATTTCGTTTCCCCAGCATTTGTGTACTATCTTAACCATTTCTGATGAAACGTGTAAAACTGTAAACATTGCTTCAAATCCTTATTTTTGTAAAATATTATATATATACAATGCGTGTAAAAAGTATTCGTACACCTCTTATAGTTTTAGAAACCATACGTTTCATTATGTAATTGTACATTCTTTTGTAAAACAAAAACACAATTACGATTATTACATGTTTCAACTACAAAATGTGACATGAATAAACTAACGAAAAGTTAACGTTAATGAGATATATTACGAACAGTCTGAAGTATCTCAAAATTAGCACGCAAAAAGTATTTATACGCTTAACAAATTTAACAATAAACGTGTTATAATTTGCGAAAATAAATTAAATTAATATTTCGTTGGATAGCCTTTCGAATGTATAATTGCGTCCAGTCTTTGTGCCATTGAATCCACTAAATTCGATGCGATTTCGTGTGTAATATTGCACCATTCCTCTTGAAGAGCAAGTTTTGATTGTTCTTTACTTGAAATATGCCGGGTTCGGATTTTTTTATCAAGCAGATCCCATAAATTTTCGATCGGATTAATACCCGGTGATTGCGGAGGTGATTGATTATTTCGTGAACAATTCCGAATAGTGCTGGCACATACACTTACTCCAGCGTTGTTTGCAAGCTGAGCAGCGATCTTAGGGGCACTAATTTTAGGATTGTTTTTTATTTCACGCACTATAAAACGTTCTTCGCGTGAACTAAGTTTTCGAGGTCGACCAGATTTCGCTTTATTTTTATTGGTTTTTCGTTCACTGTATCGTTTTATAACTCCTTGTATAGTGCTATGTGGCCTATTAATTGTTTTTGCTATTTCTTGCAATAATTTGCACTGATTATGCAGTTGTATAATAATTTTTCTTTCAGTCTCACTCGTTTCCTTAGCTTTACAATCCATTTTACCGAATGTTACAAAAATTGACTAGTTTTGCAGAAGGTTGCCACTAGACTGTGCATCAAAGACTCTGTCTGATTATTTGTCGGGTCCCGCTAAACCATAATATAAACAATCGGACGCCTTTCAAGTGCATTCTAGTACCTGTACAAATACTTCTTGCGCCCCAATTTAGAGACACTTCTCATACTTTTTAATTTTTCTCGTTAACGTTACACTTTTTCAAGTATATTTACATGACAGTATGTAGTTAAAATATATAACAATTACAATTATGTTTCGTTTTATAAACATGTGTGCAATTGCATAGAGAAATACATGGTTTTTTAAACCTACAAGAGGTGTACGAATACTTTTTACACTCACTGTATATTGTTAATATTATCTAACATAAACTGTTGTATTGTTTATCATATTCACCATATAATTGTTATTACCTAAACATTATCGTTCAATTGAAAAATCGGTTGTATTATCACGTTTTATGCAAAACTAGCGAAGTGTGTTTACACTTCTGCTCGTCACTGTATGCGTGCCGAGACATTACCGCGTACAATACACTGTTAGCTACAGAGGGAAGACTAGGGCGATACCGCGAACGAGACACTTGTAGTCGGAATGAGATTCGAATATGGACAATTCCTAGCGGTAATGCGGCGATGGAAAGCGTGTTAACGGGTTGCGGATATAGCGTTGGCACGAGGAGTCCATAGTCACGCATTAGGAAGTTGCTCTCTGTTCCGTGGCCCCTCTAGGCTCGTACGTTTCAATTTGTCGCTGGCCTCTGATGTAACCGCGCGGTCTCATTAGTCGAGGGGTGAAGGAACGACAACCCTTCTCCGTGGCGTGGGCGCGCACAGCCACCACCGCCGCCACCATCGCCACCTTGCTCGGGTCTCTGTCTCTCTTTACAATCAACCTTACTGCCGCTCCACTACCCTCGACCTAACCATCCGCTTCGTCGCCGTTCTCTCGCCGTTGCAACTACCAACGAAGCCCGGGACCCGGTATCGCGGCGCAGGGAAGCCCGGCCGGCGTATCCGTCCGTCTCTGGTGTTGGTGTAAGGTACGAACAAACAATTACTGGCTCCACCCGGGCAATTGGTATGCCGGCGGTGGAAGCTTCTATCCACCTGTCGGCCGGTTCCTTTAAGACTTCTCCAGAGAAACTTGAACTCTTCGAAGCGAAACCGGGAAGGAAACTAGAAAGAGAAACTAACGGGGGAAGAGAAGGAGAGAGAACAGAGTTCTCCGGGAATCGGAATTACGCTCAGTTCGAACGATGCTTGGTCCTTTTTCTTCGCCCCCGTTTTTCATTTTTCCCAAGTGCCAGGTCTGGATAGAGATGAGGGAAGAGGTCTGGAACCGAGTGAAAACGGGACGTGGCGGACGGGAGCGAAGCCGTGCCGGGGGAAATAGGAAATCCCGGGTACGGTTTGATCGCGATCGAATCGCGGTGTTCCGTTGCTATTGTGTGGCCGCGCTCCCGGGGTCTCCGCGATCATGGCGGAACTTTTCTGTCGAACGGGAGAGTTCGTTTGCATCGGCGAGAGCCGAGATTGAGCCCCGGTTCCCTTCGTATCTAACTGCGAGACTTAATCGGGACCGAAGAAAATTCGTCGAGACTCTTATATCCCAGTTGCTAGGTAATCGGAGAAGGTAGCGCTAGGTCGTGCTACAAATCCATCAATTCTTCGTCGATACTTAACGGGATATTTTAAACCTTCGTGAAATCAATTTTTTGCATTTTAAAATAAGGTGGAGTAGAGTAAAACCGACTCAGTACTTTCTATCCATTCCACTAAAACCTAATAATCTTAGTGTTTTTATTTGGCGCATAGTTTATTCTTTAAGTTGCATTAATTTGGATTAAAAATATCTTCTGAAACTTATAATTTTCTTAATAAATTAAAAACAGTGCTGCTAGGGCGGACTTTCACGGAACTGGGGCAAAACTGTACCTACCTGTTTAAAAATGATTGAATCTTATTTCCTTATATTATGACGCAAAAGCGGAATTGTCATTAGTAATAAAATAACATAGAAATAAAAGTTCAAATTTTTATTCAATCATCGTCAAGACATCTATCACATTCATATTGTACCATTGTATTGCATTTGTATTGTTTCTACATTGTTGGTACAATGCAACGTATGTATATTCGAATAAATAAGGGCCTAGTGCGGATTTACCCTCTGCACCTTACAAGCGTTTTAGCAACTCGCAGTCACGACGTGCAGTAAAAAAATATACACTATGAAAGAGAAACATAAGTCACGTAATTTTGATTGGAGATCATACTATAGATTTTGACGAAAGAAAATTTAACTTCCCCCCAAAAATATATCCTATACTTTAAGAAGTGTAAAAATTAAAATTGGCCAAACGTAAGAAGACTTCGATCTTTCTTGAATTTGTTTATATGAAAGCAGAAATAAGCCAGAAGCATTATAAAATTTGTGTAGGGCTTACGATAGTCGTCGACATTACATTGTCAAGTATAACAATCTAACGCAATTGGATTACAAGAATTAAATTCGAGGAAAAAACGAGTCCGTCGACGAAGGAGTTTGCTAGACATTGCTATGCAAACTGCGTTCGTTAAACTTATTGTTCCGTCGTGTTTGACAATGTCTTCTGTCGGTTTACGGTCCCGCTATCGCGAAAGAGAAAACTTTTTAATAACGTTAACAAATTCGCATAACGGAGAAACGACGGGGGCAACGCACGAAGATCTAATGTTCGAAGCGTCCGCGTTTCGAACGTGCGTTGTGTGCAGATGTTTATGGAACTATGCGATCCTTGTTCCACGGTAATTAAGTCAAGTATAATTATTGTTCGAGACGCTGAATGTTTGCATTGTTTGCACGGAGAAGGGGGAGACGTGCGAAGTTGCAAGCTCGGAGCGAGAAGTTAATAGAAGCGGCACGTTGATGGATATCAGCGAATAGAGAAGCCGGAAGTCTTCTGTTGCTTCTCGTCTCCGAGGTGATTCCGTGGAATTTATCATTCGGCCGATCCGATCCTATCATCGTAAAATCAGCATTCAAGCTTCCGTGGCTCTGGCGTTGGTGCCCTACCGGGTGTCGTAACCGAGGAATTGATCGCTCCTTTCCTCTCCCGAAAATAATCCAAAAGCTGCCGCTTTGACGGATTCAATTTTGACGAAACGAGAGGGGGGACGAGTTATGTTTACGTATTAGATACTTACACAACTGGAAACTTCGAGGACCCAAAGAACTTCCCTTCGTGTTTGCAGCGTTTAGAAACTTACTTTCGCGGCACTTTTCTTTGTCAAGGACGATTAATAAGTGGACTGTGAATTTTGTGGCAAAAATACAATTTAAAATATTGGAAAGATTAACCCCTCTACGATCCTTAACTCTTCCACTGCTAAAGTCGTAAATATACGTCCTGAGAAGTCCATCGATATATGCGAAAGGCGTAAATATACGCCATCTATATTTTTATACTTTATGGTTTTACTTCCCCGTTTTACCGACTGAGTCAAATGGATTTCATTGTCATTTGAGACATACGAACTAACAATAAGCTATTGGCAATTGTTTTATTGTTTCGAACGATTGTTAATTAATTCTCATCATATTTGCTGTGATACTGCAGTGACGAGATACAATAAATGATCGGCGTGACACGTATTCGTTGGCGAAAGTATTCGTAGTAAGCAATATTAATTCAAATAGTTTGTACGGAGACCATAGATATACTCTTAAACCTATAGCGAGCTAATTCTTGGATTTTACTTTCTGATTTACACAGGTTTTTACTGGCTACTCTCTGTGTCTTCTTAGTTCTCCATATATCTATACTCGACTGAGGCAATCCCGATCCTCCTCTTTTTGACTTTCCTTTCCGACGTGCGTATAACGCGCCGTCCCTGTTGATGGATTATTCCGAAGTCGCGCCGCAGTGAAAGGGTTAATCGAATGTACATTCGAAAGTTAAGGGGAGAGCCTAATTATTGAAAATTAATAAATATTAGGTCGTCCCATAAGTTCTTGCCGTGGATATGTTTATATTATACACTATTGAAAAGTATTTTAATGATAAACCGCAGAAATGCTATAGTGATGATATGAAGTCTTTGCCAAAAAGGTCAGAAGTGGCTGTGGAATGAAATTGTGATTACATATTTTATTTTTAGAATTTATATGGTACAAAGGTAAACGGCACGAACTTATGGGACGTCCTAATATTTGGGAATTTATTGCAACGAATGCGGTGAGTCAATCGTTTTAAAATTTTAGAGCTACTTGACTCCACTATTCGAGTAATCGAAAATCATTTTTCTGTCAAAAAGGTCGCACACAAAGAAGTTATAATCACTTATGCACAGCCCGTCGTGGAAGAAGGAGTTTCGCGATTGTATCAAGGAGTTGCAATGCAGCACCTGCTGTATTCATCCTGTTCGCGAAAATATATACGCTGATATATTCCGTTACTGTATATGCACGTATGCTTTCAGCATAAACCTGTTTTTAGGTCAAAAAATGAGAAATTCAAGAAACGGTGGAAATAAAAGGAAAATGCATGTTTCGCAAAAAGTTTTACTATCCAAAAGTATATGTGTCAGAAGTCAGATCAATTGTTCGGATAATATCCGAATAACATCGCACGTGTTACACCGGAAATACGCCCAAAGCGGATTTATGCTTTTTCCGAATTTCATTAAACGCTTTCAGGCGAATATTCCCCATACTATGGACTTAGACAAAAAAAAAATCCACAGATTCGACTTGTTGCTAGCCGCTGAAGCGACGTCCCTGAGAATGGTCCGTCTTCCTCTTCTCCGGCGCGTGCGGTCAGCTTCTTTGACTCGTGCTCTCGAACGTCCGTTGGCGTATCGATTTTGAAACGCTTCCGTGCCGCCTCGCCGTCGACTATAACTTTCAGGGGAGCAGGGCCCGGCCTCTGTTCACCCCCTCTTCAATTTTATGCCATACTCCGGGGCTGTTTCACCGGAACTGCCAACAACGCGCCGCGACTTATTTCGTTTGATCGTGCTTGCGAGAGGTTTACCCTGCCCGCTGAGAAACCGCGGGGACACGATTCCTCTTTGTGTTTACCCAAGCCCTCCACTGGGAACGGAACGTAGCCGTGGACGCGGCGCGCGTGCAACTCGCCGCAGACTGCTTAAGGCGATACATGATAACGGTGTAATGAGTAATTAGACATTTTACGGCGGTGTCTTGAGCAGTCGACCCCCGGCGATTCTCGATTCGCTGCGACGCGACGAGAAGAACAGCACCTTTGACGGTAACTTGGCTTCCTAATGCTCCGTCGCTTGTGTTTATTTAGTTTATTAAGCGGCTGCCGTAATGACACAACTGTACCGTTTTGAGTCGCTTACAAGCAGAAATTCGGGAAATGCGTAAACGCTATTGCTTGTGCCAGTCTTTCCACTGACACGGATAAGAAAGTTCAAAACCGCGACCTTCGCTTTCGCCCTCGACATTCTGAGCAATGGAAATGTAAAAAAAAATCTTTGTTTACCCATTCCCTAGTAAACCTAGTATGTCAAAGAATCTCAAGTAGTTTTGTTCAATTTTAGAAAGGTTATTAGTTTTTAGTCCACCGAATTTTGTTCACCGACTGTACACTGAAACAGTTCATGACAATATATCAGTTTTTAGTTAAAACATCCGAATGAAAAGTCGAGTAAAAATAACTCGACATGGAGCGTGTCAATATTACGAGTGGATTGCGAACTTTTTGCAACTGTATTTTAGTAACAATAGGTTTACGGCAACTGCCAAAATGACAAGTTCTCTAATATTTTTAATTTAAAACTATTAAGATTCTAAGGACGCATGCATGAGAAATTATTTAGCAAATTTATTTCTTTGGGTATATATTATTTTTTAAATATTGCTAAAAATGTGGGTAGCACGCTTGTTATTTGTATAAAGTAATGCAAAATAGACACTTTTAGTTATAAAATCAGTAAAATTTAAGGACGTTCAATAGGGTAAAGGAGCCACTTACTGTGGGGTAGCAATTACGAAATATTTTTAAAGCATAATGGATATTAAAAAAGAGATATATGACATACAAATGAAATGATTTTAATGAAAAAATTAAATATCTCTTTTTTAATATTCATTGTGCTTTAAAAATATCTACAATTAATATAGGCACAGTGACTGATACCCCCACAGTAATTGGACGCCTTACCCTACATTGTCAGATAGAAGTTTGAAATATGGTACTTTGAAAATACTCAACGTTGGAAATACGGAAGAACTAATGTCTTCAATCTCATATAAAAGCAACAAGAGTGAACATACAGATTTGTTACGATGCTTTATTCTGTCAGAATAAATGGATGAGCTTGTTTAAATATGTCACGTTGACCCATCTGGCAATTTCAGCGTAAAGAAGGAAACGGTGAGACGGGACTGGAGAGTCGTCGAAATAGACGACGACCGGAAACGGATGATACGCCGATTTCCAACGTTCCGCTTAACTTGCGAAAACTTATTTCCGGCTGGATACGGAACAGACGTTATTCGGATTAAATCGCCGGTACCGTTCGCCAGGAAACGAGTCGTTCTACACGAGCGAAGACAAGACACGGGGCTGCGTCTTCGGAACGATCGCCAATTCATTGGTGAGAAATGAGGCAATCGCCGGGAAAGGGATAAGCGTGACGCTCTTCGATTTCAAGCAACGGACAAACCGAACGCATTAGCCGCGATCGATGCTCAAACGCCGGATGAAGAGCGGTCATTAATTAATTTATCGATGTACACGACGTAATTATACGTTCGCATATACTTTTTTATCGTATCGGGTATACAGAATGATGAGCATCGGACTCGATACCCGACGTAATTTCCCCTTTCCCGATCAAACGATCGGTCAAACACGGCCCCGAGCCTTTTATTACGTATGATCGAAGGGAATGCGTATTACAAAATTAATAATCGGGCACATAGTTTTACAGCGCAGGCTGTCTCGTCGACGCAATTGTTAACCGCCCGTGACTTTATTAGCCGAAACGCTGACCGTGTCTTCCATCTTTCGCGCGAATATTCGCATCAGCCGTCTCCGAGTCGTAATCGATTTCGTCACGGTTCAATGAGATTTTAATTAAACGCGGAAGAGAGCCCACCCTATCTCGAATTTCGCGGAGCTCGTTTCACGAAATTCGACATCACGAAAACGTGTAATTCGTCGGTCACACGGAGTACGCTCATTCTAATGTTCTGATCACCATGGTGAGCGATGATCGAATGAAAATCTTCGAGTGGACGCGAACGATTTATCTTGTATTTCTCCATCTTCGATTAAGATGTACGATACTGTACAATAGTATACGAGTCGAATACGTATAGTCGTACATATTAGACGTGGCTGGATTCGTTCAAATCCGTATGCTGCAATCTTTGCACATGTATTTTACAATCTACTTCCTTAAGTAAATGTTAATTTTCTTATTGGAGTTTATAGAGATAGTGATTTGTATTGGTCACTTGATAATTGCTTGGCCACCCCTCATATTTGTTCTAGGTCTGTCTATTTCTTCAGAATTAGTAGACTGAAGACTTTATGCGTTTACAACAGAATTGAATACGTAAAAGTTAAAACATTAATAAAAAGATTTTGACGTTTGGTTTACGTCACTATTGTGTGTATTATCTTCCTGTATATAGTAAAGTCTTGATCCAATCCTCGGGTCCGTGCTGTGACATAGATCGTGTACGGTTACTATTTCCTTGTGACAGCGTGTGAGCGTGTTTGGTGTCATTTTAGTCAGAAAAAGGCCAGAAACAAGTTGGCGAAAGTCCCATAAGAAAATAATGAAAAATAAAGAAGTTCTGTAATTGGATTAGTAATGGTGCACACCGATATACAGTGGAGGGGATAGGCGAACTGACTAAGATCGTGTAGCTCCGTTCGGCTTAGACGAAGACTTTACTGTATTATCTTCAACCTACTAAAATGAGTAAAGAACGAAAGAATTGTCTATTTAGAGTCCATTGCTTGCAACGGTACCGGCATGTTTATTTAGCATAAATATCTGCAGTCTAATTATTGAATTCTAGTGATTTAGTTGTTCAGAGCAGTGTCAGAGTAAGTTGACGTCACAGGGATCGAACGATTGTTCATGAGGCGAACGTGCGTAGTGTTATCGCGTTCCAAATAATAAGAATTATTAGCAAATTTTACAACAAGTGTTGGTAATGTAATTGCAGATGTTCGCAGAAATAGATAATAGTTCTCCGCGAGCCTAGCGGGACAACAAAACGGAAGCGGTGCGTGCTGCGCGAAAATGAATCCTCCACCGGCAAAGGGGCTAATCAGAGATGACGGTTACGTCATCGTACCTATTGGATCTTTGCAATAGGGCCAATTACGTGCGTAATTATACGAAACCGCACTCACCTGCGAGCCGCGGCCCCACAAATTCATTCGGCGCGGACCGCAAAGCAAATCACTGTCGTCCATTGCACAGAGCCGGCGAGCTGGCTTGTCAACCGTCATTGAAAACTATGCTGCCACCCACGGTGATTGCGATCGCTATGCGGACGAGGCGCCGAATGTCTCCCGTTTCTGCGCACTCTGTGCGATTCGGTCGTTGATCTGTGCTATTAGCCAGACGTCTAAAGCCAAGCTGCGCTAGGAATGAAATGCGTAATATTTCCAGTAATTAGCCGATACTGCTCGAGCGTGCTAATGTGATTTTCTAGCCATTGACCTGTTAACTCGAGTCAAGATCATTTCGTTCAGCTGTACCTTGCTACATTGACACAACAATTTATTTAGAGCGCTTGGAAAAGAGGAAAGTTGTTTTCGCACGAAACGAATCGAAATAAATAATCATAACTTACCAGACTGATATTCGATACTGATTATTAGACACTATTTAATATTATTTTTCATTGCATTCAAAGTGAAGTTATACCATAAATGCATGTAACTTATGAGTATGCTATTTTCATCAGTTCTTAATCTACACCAATTATTAGAGATATTTAATTAGTTGCAATACTTACTGTTTATAAGAGACAGAGTGAACTATTCATTTACAATTGTTCAAGATCTTTCTTCATTAATAGGCCAGATAAGTATTCGTTCTTGTTTTGTTTGTTAGAGGGATCAAGTTTGTTGGTTATCAATAAAGTTACGTTGAATTTATGCGTCTTTAGAAGAGCTCGACGAGGCTACATTTGAAGAGTGGCTGCAAACACACTTCGTCAAGATTTCAGATGTGAGGAATGCATTCTATGTAGGATAGGTATTCCGCTGTCCGTCATATAATCCTATATCCCACGATTTCCTTGCGACGAATAGTCACTTTGACCCAGTTCTTCATCATTCGCGAAATCCCGGCTTCTCGTATTTTCAACAGGATAGACGATGAAACGTATCCGCACGTACCGGGATCACAACGTCAACGGCTGTTCGGAATTTCGAGGCCGCAAAAGAATCAGTCACGCGGTGGTCGCTTCGGTTGTGGATGCGGTGCGCGCAATTTATTTCGAAGCACTCCGAACCGATTGAAACAACCACGAAACGGCTGTTTGTTTTATGTTCGCCGTGGCAATCACACAGTCTGTACTATGGATTCGTGTGACGGACCGATTTTTCCCTTTATCTAACGCTAACTCGACGTCTCATGGGCCATACCACACTTTGTTTTGATTTATGAACCTCCTATCGTTCGGAAACGAATGCACCGAAAATACAATCTACAATTAAACCGTATAATACTGTTACGCAGCCACTGTAGTGGAAAAACCAGCGCGAACCTTACTTCCGCACGCCCTAACCGTAATTCAAAGGTCATTAGGTTATAGATACAATCCGTTTACTCCAGGCAAAACTTCATTGTCAACCAGGCTACCATTCAACACGCAAGATCACGCTGATTGGCTGTTTGGCGAAGATGAAGATCCGTATTTTGCGTTTTCCGAAAATGGAAGTAGGAAAAGCAAAGGACAAGACTACGCGCGTCCACCATTTACGTTTTTACTCGACCATTCTGCGACTCTACACTGTACAGTATTTCTTGTTGAAGTTTGAAATTATACTCTGTTATTCAAAATTAGTCCATTTCACGTTAAAACAACCTATCAGCCCTATCCCTTTAACTAGTGATAAGGTCCAACGCGTTTCGCGACGATGAAGAAAATTCGGACGGAGATTTACGACCTTCGTCGACTTCGGAAAGGTCTAGCCGCGGACGCGTTCGCATAACAAATATTATATTAAATCGGTTCAATCAATAGTATTGTACCAAAAAATTATACAGTATATTAATTCAATTTATAACAAAATTTGTATTATAAGGATTGCAGTTTTTACAAAGCATACTCGTTATAATTTACTGGAAGAATCAAGAACATTTCCCAACAAAAGACATTAGAAGTAGAGAAAAATGTATTTAAATATAAAATCAGAATATAATTCTGACTTGATAATATTTGAATATGATATGTATCTCGGCGAAACAGCATATTAGGAGGTTGCATTGAAATTAATTGTTAAATATTTCCTATAAAAATAATGAAAAAGACTCCGCGCAGTATAATATGTGGACGACTATGGTTCTCCACTTTACTGTTCTGAATTTTACCCTGCCTTTTCAACTGTGTTTTAGGATACGCTTCGTTAACTTTGCAGCAACGTATAAAATCCGTGAACTTGAAAACTATAAAAAAAAACGAAAGGCGTACTTCATCTCGCGTTGCAACCTAACCTAAACGCTTCGAGGAAATTTCTTTGTTTTATCTTACGAGGTTCATTGTAAATGATGTCATGTTCCTGGGGAAATTTAGTGTCCTCTTACCAAAAATCCTTAACTTTCTTCACGAAGTTATTTACATGAGCTAAAAGAAAAAGCATTACGTAGTATGCACAAGTTTCTAGATAAACTTTGCAAGAACATACTGTAGTTGAAAATCAGATTATAATATCGTGCAACATGCTCAACCCTGCTTCATTAAAAGGTTCAACACGAATGTAAAACATAAAGTTATAGAAACTCAGAATTCATATTTTGTGTAGAAATTAATTCACAATTAACCGATGGAACGACTACAATGTTATGAATATTGCAGAAAATTTTAGGTACTGACAAAGTTTAAACGATGTGCAGAAAGTACTATAATATTTGCTCAGAGTAAGGTACCACTAAAATTTGCTGTATTATTATTAAAAATATTTTTTAAATGATTAAATTTGTTTGTATTTGATAAATTACTAAGCATTTCAGTATTGTAGGAATAAATTGCACCATTTCGTAATGTGTAACATGAAAAATATATGTATAGAAATGAAATATTCTCGGTCGGAAGAAATGTTTCGTTTTGGGGTTAAAATAGCTTCGAGTGCAAAGGGTTATAATAAGAACAAAAACTTTTAAAGCATTTTTGATTTGCATAAAGATCCTCAGCCTCATTCTAATACAACGTTGAATAACAAAATTTGTGGAATCATATTCCATGAGTGCATCTAATCTAAATGAATGTAAAATAAAAAGTTTAGAACTGCTCGCTTGACCGGCGGTGGTAGGTGTTTAGTGTTGAAAGAGTGCCCGAACGCGAGTGTAACAGTCGCCTATGGCGCGCCATTTTGTTCAGAAGAAGGGGCGGTGTGAATCGTCCAGATAGAAACCAGACGTCGCTTACTTTCCGGAATGGAATTTACCTGTGAGCAGGTTGCGTGTAATGGTCAGACGGGTTTTGAACGAGACGAGCGTGTGAATTTATATTTCTTGAATCGATCCGGAAGACGGGATCGTAATTTCCTTCTGTGTGCGGAAACACTTATGCTCCTTGCTGTGTTCATTCCGCTCGTCGCGCGAGAAGCCTGCCACGGGCTCGCCTGCCTGTACATTCTCACGGTGTGCACGCTGCACTGCTCTCTGTACACTGCAACCTGCACTCTGCGCTCCGCAACGGGGCGCACGGTGTGCACGGAGCGGCCGTGTGTTCCGACAGGTGTGCGAGCGCACACACGGTAAACTGATTTCTGTGTCAAGCACCGGCGCAGATAAACTACTTTGAAAAATTAAACGAGTCGCGTGTTTACACGGCTACAACGCGGCCGCGCTTTTCAAACGGCGTTTCGATGGTGCTCGAACCAGGAATTTCCATTCGCCCACCGGTATTTGTTATTTACACTGCGCGCGGAAGAAGCCGAGAAGCACGACGAATAACGACGGGAACTGCGTTATCGTGAATCGTTTCACCGCGAACGCCAACTCCTAATCCGTACGTGCGCTGATTGTATATTCATCGTAGAAACCGCCGTTCCGTTTTTACGTTTCGTGTCCTAGATATTATCCTGGGACGTTTCATTTTATATATTTAAAATTGTGGGGCCGCACGGATGTCTTGGATTTCCAGACGTACCCGGAAAATCGTGTGCGGAATCACCACCAACTGAATTTTATAATATTATGCATGGAAATGAAACAATTGCATTTTTTCATTCCAGCAATGCCGGTGGACGACATTTTTCGGGTCCACTGGTTATAATACGCGAAAAGTAGGTCGTTTCGCTTGTCAAGAGTGTTTTAAGTAAATTTAACGATTATTTTAAAGGCGCCGTTTCCATTGGCATTGGAATTGACTGTTAACTTTATCTGAATTAATTTTTTTTATAGATGTTACCAAGATATTTATGAAATAATTGTGTTAAGAATGACGCTTACAAGGGAAACTTTCCAGACGGGTAATTAGTAAATTGCGGATCTCTAAAGTTTACTTTTAAAGCAAACTTAGAAAAATAATAAATTCGAACTTGTCTGGTTACATCGTCAGAGTGCCGAGTAAGTTCAAACTTTTCGAAATTTCTGATTGAACGTTACTTCTGAATGGGACAATTAAAGGAATCATAGACGATTCCAATCCAACGGTCTTGTGATTACAATCGTTTTCGATCGCCCAGGCATAACGAAGATTACCGTGGCTTAATGGTGTTTCTAGGGATCAGTGAAACTCGCCTAGCTTGAGATTCCTTCATCCAAGGTTGGAACTTCTCCAACTGACTCTACTCCTATGTTTTCTTGGATAGCATCTCTTTGTGTCTTCTGTGATCTCTGTGATCATCCCAAGGCATTCCAGGGCTTAGAGAAAAATTACTTCTAGAGATCTACCGAGCTTATTTAGCGGTTCTTTCGGGCACACGATTAAGTCAAAGAATATTCTTCTGTAACCGTCTCCACAATGCTTGCCAACAAAGTTCAGGAAAGTGCCGCATTTATTAAAATTCTTTCCCTTTTCGTCGATTCTATTCTTGCCAGTCTCGCGTGAGGTTTTAAGCCCCGCTAATACGTCCAAATGTTATTGTCGCGTTCAAGCATCTTCGTTAGTATTCGCCGTATGTAAATGTCTAATTTCCGAGGAGTTTCCTCCATTCTAAATTGCAGTGTAGCATGGAAAGCGCCGGAGAACGTTGGAGGTGGAAGGTACGCGGGAAAAATAGAGTTTCAGTAAATAGACTTTTCTGTTTGCTAGAGGAGCGTGTCTACTCGTGATAGACAAGAATACCGTCATTATGACGACGGCGCGCAGCGAAGCTGGCCCCGGCAGCAGATGCGTAAACGAGATAGAAGCTTACAAAAGACGAGCTGCGGATACTATGGCAGGCTCGCGGCTGCCCGCTCGGTCTTTTTCCCTTCTTCCGTAACCCCATGTTTCGCCCGGCGAACTTTAAAGAGTAATTGAACGTCAACGAAGCCCGACGCATTTTAAAATCCACGCTCCCTCCGCCTTTCGTGCGCGTCTCTTTTCCACTGACGTCTCTGCTATTCGAGTTATTTAGATCATGAATATGTTCAATTAATTAACGCGTTCACGTTATTTGTTAAAATTATTACCTCTCTCTCGTTTACCTCGCTGGAATTACCAGCGCCGGATCTCCCAAGCTTTAAATTCTTCAACCGTACGTAATTTGCGAGTACATCTGGAAAGAGAACGGAAAGATGATTAAATTCACGGGAAATTCAAGTAATCGAGGAAACTGCGCTGTACACCAATCATTTTCTATCCAATCCCTATATAAACTGTACCTCTCTGACTGCTTTACCGTTTTAAAAATAACGCAGAGAGATACTTCTGGATATTAATATCTTGTATCATAAAGGAAATTGAAATAATTATAATAATTCATAAATGCATGCCTCGATATTTTTAGTATTTTTAAAATAAAATATTAGTGTAAATGTAAATGGTCCTATAATGTTCATATTTACTAGGTTGCATTTGAAATCTTATCCCCGAGTCTGACTCAAGAGGCAAATAATTTTAATACGTCGGAAATAATATAACGATATTTTCAAAATCATGATACATCTTTACAGTTTTATATATTCCACTTCTTCAGTTTTTCCACGATAATATTTGCAGTCTAGTAATAGAACAAAATGGAGCATACAAAAGTGGTATGTATGTAGCTGCAGAAAATTCTTCAGAAAAAAATTCTTGTAGAAAAATGTAATACTATTTAAAGTTTCCGATTCTCTCACAAATAAAATGTTTTTTTTTCCAAAGGCACACATAGGATCTAAAATAAAGTAAACAATAAGTTCAGTTACGATCCACTGCGAATGCATATAACTGTAATTAACAAGATCCCAGTTACAATCGGACATTATATAATGAATTGAATTTAACTCGGTGCCTTGTTAATACATAGAAAAAATATTGAACGCAGCCGGACTCATACATGTTGCGACCTAATTATTTGAAATAGTATCTCACGCAAGTACGTGTACATGTAGTTCCATGCGATTCCAATAAATCGCAATTTTTCATAGTTTCTTCTTCACGCGCTGTCTGGTAAACTAATCCTTGCAATATCTCAAAAAAACGGGTCCTGAAATATCATAAAATTTCGAGTGTTCTCTCTGATCTCTTCGGACAGACTATAGTTTAATTTACGAGCAGCGTTTTTCCGCTTACGAAGAACCGTGGAGATCATCAAGCGTTCGTTTGCGTTCGCGATCCCGCTGGTCCCGCGGAGGAAAGCGTCAAATTACGGAGCACGCTGTAACATCCTCGTTGAATTATTCATGGGAAATATGAGGGGATACTTAATCGATCACGAAACACACTGCGAGTCCGTCACGCAATTAAATGTAAATTAGTCTCGACAAACGTTTCGGAGGACGAGAGCGAGTTCTGGCGAACGTCCATTTTCCTCGGTGTCTTCGGGAAAAACGGGCGTCGTCGTTCGTAACCCGCGAGAAGGTAATGCGCAAAAATCGTTCGTACGTGTCTGTTGTTCAAACTTGAGTTGGATCAAAGGTCGGACAAAGGACGGCGGTTCGGTGAATTCAATGCAGCAGCGTGTGGTCTTGTGCGCAAACCCACCCGCCCGAAAATATACGCTCGACGAGGGTGGATCGTGGGTCGCACACAGCCTGCGACACGTACAGTTACGTACAACAAAAGCCTGATTTGTTTAATTAACAAAATAAATCATTTCTTCGCAAATGAAATTTTTGTACAGTACACCCTTGACGTCTTAGAAAATAATCAACCATTAAAATGGAACCCGGACAATACATTTATTTTATTATCAAAAATAGTGATATGTAGTACATTTCAACGTCACAAAATGGAGCGTACACGTAGCATAATAACAATTAATAATTCTAATTTAAATATCCATTTATGTCTTATTCGCAGCTGTCTTGTACATTTTTGCTAAGAAACGACAAATAAATGGCGATGAAACGTAACATAGCTACGTGAAAGAATAGTGTAATTCTCATCTGTTTAAAATTCTATACTGGCCCAAACTTAAATCATAAGATCTTTCTTGAAGGGGCAATTAAAGAAAGAATACCACGCCCCACCATCTTCACTGAAACAATTATGAAACCGAGTAGAAGAACAATGGGAATAAAAATCTCGAGAATATTGTAAAGATCTGGTAACAAATATGCTAAAACGATTGCATCCCTCAGAGCAGTCGAGGGTTCTTAAAGAAAATCTTAAATGTATTTTCTAGTTAGTATTTTAGACTGGTGCAAAATGGAGTCGGGGATAAAACAGTATAACTGGTACATTGAATCCAACCGAATTAAAATAGTAATCGTGTCGTGAGTACAAACTAATGTATGATCATGCGCCCCTTGAGGCTCACGTACACTACCGCTTAAAAGTATCCGGAAACTTGCGAAATATGTATTATCATTGCATAAAAGTTTTAGTGCCTAGAAAAGTCACTAAAATCTATTTTTATAGGTTTCTTATGGAATGTCTAACGTTTTAAATTAAAGGTTACGTACGTGGAACTTACCAATACTAGACTAAAATTAAATACAAGATTCATCGACGTAACCACCGCGGAGCGTCCGGATACTTTTGAGCGGTAGCGTACATGGGAAATAAATTGCTGTGAGTAATTATTTCAACAGTGCCAATACTTTTGTCCGCCGCTTTAGAGACAGACAGGAGGCCGTTGGCGGAAACGGGCACGAAGCGACGCGGCGGCGTGGTTGAGGGTCGATTTTACACGGACGCCGTACAATCTCTATGCATGAGGCTCGCTGGCGCTACAGCTTCCTAAGTACACAGAATACGTATTTGCATTTCGGTCTTTGTACCGGTGTGTCCCTGTTAGTGTCCCGCCGGTCTTCGTCCCTCCTCCGTGGTTTCTCCGTTTCGATCGTTGCGTCTCCGTGTGGATCTCTCTCTCTCCCCCTCTCCTCTCTTTCCCGTCTCTCCCCCTATCTCTCTCTCTCCCTCCCTCTCATCCTATCTCTCTTTATGAAATCGTCGCAGACCTCTTCCGGTCCTCCTCCACGACACGTTGCCCTCCATCTCGCCATTCCGCGCTCGCGTCTCCGTCTCGGTGTTTCTCTATTCCCCTGTAGCCACACTCATCGGAGTTTCCACGTTGACCCGAGCCCTATACAGACCTAGCAGAGGATCCGCTTGCATCCTGTTAACCGCACTGCGGTCTCTCTCTCTAAGTCCTCGAACTATCCTGCGAGTCAGTATTTATAAACTTCGAATTAAATCATCGTTAAGGTATCCGAACCCTCCGAAATCTCGCCGAGATCCGACTGAACGGTGCTCTCTAATGCCAACTACGCGTCTATGCTTCTACGGTAGAACCCCGATAGTTGCGATCCCACGACGCTCCGGTAGAACTCTGATTAGGCGAACTAATTGGGTGACGAACGGGATGAACGGACTCTGATCCGATAATCGAAGCTCGAGACGTCGTACGCCATGTAAACATTTATTGCGTTTTGAGCACTGGTTAGCTCAACTATTTCTTGTAAGTTCGTCAACAATGCAATCACTGAAAAATGTCCGAACAAGAAAGGCGAATAATTCAATACAATCGATAGATACCTCGAAAAGTATATTGGGGGTAGTATAATTCGGGTCATTTATTAAAAGTATATATATTGTATATAGTATATATTGGGGTACGATACTAAAAGCATTGTTAGTTGGCTAGTTATTTTTGTAATATGTCTTTATCCACGAAGAGGTTCCAACACCACTCCGTTACACTGTAAACATTGTAGACAACAATTTTCAATTGTTTCCATCTTAATTCCGCAAATATGTGGATACAGGCGACAGCGCTGTCTGAGGTTTCGTTTTTCTGCGTTGTGAACATTTAGACATTATTCAAGGAGCTCGACTACAGGTGGGAGAAAATTTAAATTCTCCATAACAATATAAGACTCCATTTTTCACTTATTAGGAAGTAAAAATCCGCCTGAAATGCGACAACCCGACCAACAGAGTTGTACGTTGCGTACGTCATTGGGGCGCGTGTGTACCTTACAAAAAGTCACCTGGTAGGAATTCGGCAGAAATGCGGGTGTAAACCGTCCAATTGGGTCATTCTCATGCATTTTCGGTTCTATCCGAGTTATTGGGTAACGTGTGTGACGTCAGAGCCTAGTCATTGGGTGCGAGCGAGGAGCCCCTTTGATTACTCTATGGCGTAAGCAATGTACACCTTGTCGGCCGGGTTGCCGCATTTTAGGTGGATTTATAATTGACAATACCTCGAAAATGAAGCCGAAAACGCAATCTTTTATTCTTCATTCTCGTCTTATATTGTCTTGGAGTTTTTAAATTTTTCCACCAGTAGTCGAACATTCTGTATAACGCCTACTCCATTTTTTATTATTTTACACAGTCGCAGTTCGCGCAGTACGTTCCCATGGGAAACGTTGCTATGCAGAGGTCCACCGTGCTCGTCTCAAGTATAATCCGGATTCCATTGCTCTTGCTACCGGATCTTCGAAACTAAACTTCTTTCCTCGAAGCAGCTGGTTCCGAGGGCTGCTTCTGCTATTTTACGCGGACAGATATTCGGCGTGGTTGTTATTACATGGCCGCGTTTCCAAGACTGCACTGCGGGTCCGCCTTTAAACCCTTGGCGACCTACTCAGGAAAGTTCAAGAACATCGGGGATTAAGACATTAAACGCGTTCCTCCGGCACGTTTGGTTAGAATTATTGTCACCGAACTGCTTGAATTGGTTCCTTGCTACGGACAGACGAGGCGAAAATAGCTGGATAAACGGTTGAATCGTGGTGAAAATTTGATCTCGCTGAGAGTATCGATTCCCAGCTCCACTGATTGCTATTCTCCGGGGAATTGATATTTTCCACATTACGACACTAGCTCGTCTCAGTTTCTTCAAATCTTTCACCGAACGACTTTACGATTACGAGTGCACGCAAAGATGTCACGAAAGACAAGTGAAATTGAAATAACGTAAATAGAGTATACAGTCAAGCCTGTTTTTGTGCGGTCCTTTCCTATGCAATTTTTTTGTGCGGTATATGAAAGCCAACAGCGTTGGCATTATAACACCCTTGTAATGTTCTCATCACAAGATGTGCGTTTTGGATTACGACGAGTATTATTGAGTTATGAGCATTTTGAAAATTTCTCAATTTTAATTATTTATTTAATATTTAATTATTTATTTTGTTTGGAAAGCACTTTCTCTACCGCACAATCTCGCTCTCTCTCTCTCTCTTTTTCTCTCTCTCTCAAGTCCCTATCTACCGCACAAAAACAGTTTTTACCGTACATAATGAATACTGTGACACAATTAAATGAAAAAGTAATTCGCTGAATTAAGGAGAGCATGAACATGTTCTGAAAGCGAATAACGAACTCGACGACGATGAATTAATCAATTCATTCCAGGTTAAAGGTCGACAACCTTTCATACCATTAATTCGCGAGTAAATGCATACAGTTTAAAATGCGTACAGGTCGTAGCAAAATTTTCGTAATATTGAAGCAAATATATTATTATTCAAAATAAAAAGCAATGGACACTCTGCTGTTTGAAATATTTTATACCTGAATGAAATACTCATTTCAAAATAATATAAATACTATCTCAAAGAAGTATTTTATCTGGCAAATTCTATACCACTCGAGAAACTCGAAATATTTTTTTCTACTTACCCATGGAAAAAATCTATTTCCCCGAGTCCTGATTTTAGAGGTTCTGGTTACAGAGAGGTATCATTTTTACCATCATCGCAGACACAGGTTATTGTCAGGCGCGGTTGTTCGTTTCCCCGCGCCGCAGAGAACTTTTCACATACTTTTTCATTAGCCTAATGTACAGGATCGATCCCCCCCAAAAAAACCGGCCCCGTCTTCAAAGTGGTCGGGCATATTCGGCGAAAACGACAGTTTATTCCGAGAATCGTGAACGCGTAAAGATTCGCCGTCGTTTCGGGTATAGCTCGACCAAAAATGCACCCGGATACAGTTCTCGTCGACTTGTCGTCCGGCTTCTCCGTCTCGCCTGTCATTTATTCCTCGGCCTGCCTGGGACTCTATTGGAGTACGAGTTCTGGCACTCGGTTGACGTCGTTCCGTCCACCTGCGCCTCATAAATTCGCCGAGCGTTCATTTTCCCGCAGCGAAACTTCGCTTGCCGACGTAATCGAAACAGAGGCTCGAGAAAGAGAAAGAGAAAGAGAGAGAGAGAGAGAGAGAGAAAGAGAGAGAGAGAGAGTGAGAGAGTTGGGAAATTTCTCGGTTCTAGCCTCGCCCGGCCCTGTTTGTCGACGAGAAAAATATTGAATTTCAGGAAAATAAACTCCTTTAACTGCCGAGGCGTTTTCGATGATCCGGGGGGAAAGTTCGCCCCGACGCGGTGCGGCTGCTGCTCCGTTGAAACTTGAAGATCCTGCCTGGGGATTTTTCACCTTTCCGAGGATCCCGTTCGATATACTTCTCCCGAGTTGTCGAGCTGTCTTCTCGTTATCGAGTATCTCGGGATATTACGGGGTTCGGTCTCGGGTGCGGCCCCATCCATCGCGATAATCCGCGCCCCAAAGACCCCCGTAGACGTTTCATAATGGACTTTCTATCCCATTAGCATCGACGGACGGGTCCGGTGATTCCTTGGATCGTTCCTTTTGCCGGGATCGTCGTCGCGCGGAATTTCTGTATTTCGCCTGACGGGCTCTCCCCTAAATCATCGTTAAAGCACTCGAGTTCAGGACTTACGACGTTCCGAGCAGTTTTCCGGCGCGCGCGCGCGCGAGCGGAGTCTGCTAAATTAATCACCAAACTGGCGCCGAAATACTCGCGAGGATTCCCTTTTCCCGGGGAAACTGCCGCGGCGAAAACTTTTAGATTGAACAGCTTTTATCTATTCCCTCTTTTCAGGTCCAGCAAAATGGCCCCCGTAATTTCGAGGAGATTTTTCATTCGCCCGCATCGCGACAGACAAGTCTTCCCGTCCACCCCGGCGTGGCGGTGTCTATCCTCTTCCGGCCATCAGAGCCACCGCGCGCTTATCCATCGTCGCCGGATCTACGCGGACCATCAGGCACACTCTTATTTGTGCAGCGAAACTTTGGATTAAATCATCCTTTAAGCAAACCCCGGAGTTTACGATCCCCGCGCTGTCCCGAGTAGTTTCGAAAGCAGTTAACCAACTTCGGCTTGTCATAAACCTGCATCGATTTCTTAGCAGGCGGAGACTGAACGCCGAAATTGCCCAGCCGCGAGAACATCGACGGTTTTACCCGTGGCGACCTTTCCGCGATCCGGGCGATCCACTCAATTATAATTGGTTAACCACCCCGCGCAGCCGGGACGACCGATGGATAAGGCGCAGATTGAAATTATCCTGGCTAGTGGCTTCTCTCTCTCTCTATCTATCTCTTTCTTTCTTTCTCCGTCTTTCTCTCTCGCCGGAGCGGTAGAATTTTTTTCCGTTCCTTTTTCAACGGAAAAACGTTTGAAACCGGCACGGTCGCGGTTCAACGGCGGCGAGCAATTCTTTCCGGGCGGTTATTCTTGAATTAATAAGAGAAACGGCTGGAATTTTCAAGGGACCACTTCTCCGTGACAAAGGAACACGCGGGGCAGCTTTCAAAGAAACAGTTTTATACCCGTTAATCAGCCGGCCCGAATTTTATGAGATAATTTCGTTGGGTACCGCCGGTGCGCCGGTGGTCCGCGTTTTTTAAACGGCGAATTCACGACGAAACCGCTCATTTCATGGTCACGGCACCCTCCTCGAGATGTTCTTTATGATTTTTTCAACGACCGTGGATACGGGACCCGTTACGCACCGCACTCGCTGTTTAACCCGCCGATTGTCTGCGCGGGGCTGGCATATTCTATTGCTTCTGGGAATAGTATAATTTTCTTATTAATAAATGTACCACCGGAGTTTCTGATCCGTTCATTTCTCTGTTCTGTCGTATATGTTTTAATAAATTATGATTTCATTTTTCCCTAATGTTTCTGGATTATTTAATTCAAGTCCCATTTTTGTATACTTCTATTCTAATAACATGCCAATATTGTTTCTAACCAAATAAATCGAAGATCATTTTTCATCACATTTTCTGATTTATTATGGTTCCAGCTTTCGTTAATATTCATGGATTATTATAATCCGATTTAATTCAACCCTGTAGCCAATTTTGTAGCCAATAGGCAACATCAATTTCAAGTTCTATTTTCATGTATTATATCGGCTCTAATAACCTGCTAATGTTGCTTCTAGTAAAAGTAAATGAAAAATCGCTTCTTGATTATTCAATAAACAGGAACAGGTTTATTTCGATAAACAGGAACTATTCTTGATATTTAAAAAACATGTGGACGTTGTGTCATATTTTTTTTTCAACAAATATTTGCTTTTGTGCCAGATGCAGAACTAAAGAAACTGCAGTCATTTATTTTAAATTGTTAATAACTAAAAAAAGTGGCCGAAACCACAATTCTTTACTCTTCATTTTCATCTTATATTGTCATGGAGAACCACCCCTTAAATTTTCTCCCACCTGTAGTCGAACACCGTCTATATTATGATGAGAATCGATAGAAATTTCGATAAACGTTTACTTATTATATATGTAAAGCAATATAAAATTTTTAGTGCTTTGTAAATGCAGTATTGATTGGTCTCAGCACCACTTATATTTTATAGGAAAAAGCAGCATAGAATAGCCCATGAAACACACTACTGTCGATATTGAATACTATCGGAATGTCAATGATTCATGTGATTCATGACACTTTGTAAAAATTTTAACGTAATGTCCGGTATAGAAAATAATTCAGTACCTTCTCGTCAAATCAAGAACGAAGCCATTTTAAATTTTAATATTTTCTTGTCGTTTTAGGATTTTGATGTACTAATTCTAAGTTTAAAACTTACAAAGCACTTATTTATTTATCATTTATTTGTCATTTAAAATACAAAACGGATGAAGACATTCGACAGACTGGCATGCTTATTGAAGTTATAGTTACATCATGACTAAACATTGCTATAAAGATAAACCTCAGAGAAGAGTCTCATAGGTATGAACGATATTCGTTTCATTGTTACTATTGTCAAGTATCGATGCCAATAAATTGTCTTTGAATTCAAGAAGTTATTAACAGTCGCGTCCCCGCGCCGGTCACACGGACCGCGAATTGCATCGGCAATCAATGGCGCGTGGCGAGAAATTATGCGGGACATGTATGACCGTAATCGCATTACTTTCTATCGCATTAAAACGCGCCACGTGAAATCGCGTTGTAATTCTTCGATTTAACGATTCCCGTATTTCGCGCTCGTGTTTTTATTGAATCCATTTTGATCCATCCGTTTTATCGTTTTATCTATGTTCTCGTATACAGCGCAAACAGATCGCGTTTTCGTCAAGTGAATAATAGGCAAAAAGAACGGAAAAATCATACGATTACAGATCAGGAAATGAATCACACCCCTATTTCGGAACCGGGCTTGATGTATGAAGCCCGCACATATATGTACATACATACACTATAAGTTCAATTTACTTAAGATGTTGCAAGGACATCTGTGAGATTTGTTTCGGAGGTTAGGGACGTTCTCGTGGTGGGGAGTAGCGCGGTAGAAAGGGAAATTAGAGTGGGGGAGCGAGGGGGGGGGGGGGGATTTGGTGATACTGGGTTCACCCAGGTCAAGACTTGTGTCCCTACTCTAATTTCCTCTTCTACCACGCTCCCCACTCTAATTTCCCCTTTTACCGCGTTCCCCACTCTAATTTCCCCTTCTACCGCGCTGCCCACACTAATTCCCCCTTCTAACACGCTCCACACTCTTCCGCCATGGCCTGGCCACGTGACGCGTTTTGTCTCTCGCTCATACTCCGGTACTTGCAGAGAGAATGTACTTTTTCCCCTAAATTCATGCTCCCACTCCTCGTCTGGCGACACTGGAAGGACCATCACCAGTTTGATTGGTTCTGAGTCAGGTTGCGGTATGTAGTGTGTTCACACATTTTTAAGCATCGTTATCGCTTTGTGGTGACTAACACAAGGGTTTGGTTCTATATGTACTAGGTACTTCATCATCAAAATTATCATCAATCACCACATTGTCATTAGTTCAACAAGTAGCAATTACGACTATATCGGTTAATTGAAAGTGTCCATCAATGTCACCTTGCAACCAAGATTTGACGTCATCGATCCCTACGCCTGCAGACCCATCTACATGTACAACAAAAAAAAACAGGATCATGCCAACAAAATCTGGAGGGCTAACATCATTGTCAGTTTCAACCATTTTCTCGGAAAATTGTTCAATTTCAAGTGTTCGCTAAGTTTGTTGAGCAACTGCTTTCTGTAACGTCTCTTTAAAGTTTGAAGAACTCCTTGATCCATGGGCTGGTTTAATGCTGTTACATTAGGCGGGAGAAATTTAACTTTGATATCCTTCCTTACCAGTTCTTCTTCTGTTAGGTGAGATGGAGCGTTAGCAACTAACAATATTGCCTTCAACGGAAAAACGTTCGTGTTTGAATGACTTTTTACACTTGGCACGAAGTTATGAAAAACTCGTTCCATAAAAATTGCACTGTTTATCTAAACACTTTCCTGGAACTTGTAAATAAATTTTACCTGAGGAAACCAGAAATTTTTAACTTTTCTTTATGTAATCCTGTAGATTTTGTCGACAAAATGCCGAAAATTCAAGTTTTAATTCTAGGAGATCATTAGTTCACAAATGATACGTCTTTAAAGTTGAGCGATTTTAAGCACTTTTGACAGGTAAGGGTGCCGCCATGTTGGTATGTACTCATCATCACGCGTCGTCTAACGAGCGGGGCCGCTAGATGGCAGGATAAGCACACGATGATGTTGATAACATAGATTTGCAAGCGTAGTTTCTGCCTTCGCAAACCTAACTTTAGCCAACCTCCCCGCGGCTCAGCTCATTGAATGATGTCTAAGTACATACCAATATGGCGGCGCCCTTACCTGTCAGAAACGTTTAAAATCGCTCAGCTTTACGCACGCGTAACTTTTGAACTACGGATGTCCTAGGATTAAAACTTAGATTTTCGGAACTTTTTCAACAAATTCTAGAGGAGTACGTAAAAAAAAATTAAAAATCTCTGGTTTCCTGAAGTAAAGTTTAGTCGAAGAAATGTTCGGATGTTTTCAGACACGTGGTTTAACAGAGTTTACAAGCAGCATAAGCTGTAATTAATATTTCCCTGAAGCATTCCTACAAACGGACAATGTGATTTTTTCTTCGGCTCAAACGAATTGCTATAAACGTACACTCAGAATATTAATTAATTAGCGGATAAAAAAGACAGAGATTGTATTTAACAATTCGGATAAACCGGAAATCCTGATTAACGGGATCCGGATAAACGGAGTTCTACTTGTACATTTAATTACAATTCATTTCCGACCCTTTTGAAAAGCAATTAGCTTTATTGTGCTTCGCGGTTTTGTGCGTTTACGGAGAAAGCTTTTAAATGAAATCCAGCAAAATATAGTGGGAAATATACTACCTATTTCCAGACTATGGGTCTTTATGGAATATTAAAATTCTCGAAGTTTATTGTATGAAACAGGAGCTAAGTAAAAATGTATTTCTTACAGTAATTGGTTTAATAAATTGAAAATAATGTAACAATGTTTTCAAATTATTCTGATGTGTCTACTGCTCTGTACCGGACTCGCCCATTTTTACCATAAACCTATAATTTCGCAGTCCTCCAGCTATAAAGAGAAAATCGAACATCTCACAGTATACATAAAAAAGTAGTTCTCGATTTTCACCCTGAAGAACGCATACACCTGGATTATTAAAAGTCGTGGATCCTGGGAGATTTGAATAATTTAATCTATGTATAGTCTAGCCGGTCTGGTAGCTCCAAGCATCGTTAATGAATTTGTTACTGAATCCAGGGGATTATCGATCGGGCGAACAGGATATTAGAAATTTTCAAGGGAGCGTTTCGCATCTCATTTTGATGGTGTTACCGGGAAATACGCGCAGTTGCTAGCACGTGTACCCGGTGCAAACGGCGTTTATCGTAAGCGTTCCACGTTTCTTCGTCGAAAGCGGCGAACGACCCTTTAAAATCAATTCGGGGAAAAGTTACGGTATCACTGATGGCGTTACCTTATCGCGGGGAAACTCAACGCTTTTTGTATTCGAGTGCAGGGCGATACTGTTTCAAAGGAACCCAAAGCGAGGGTGTCGTATACTGCGCTGAAACGGTGCGCGTGGAAAGAAGAGCGGTAAGATATAAGTTTATGACCCGGCGGATCCCTTCTTTCTTCGGCAGATCTAATTTCTTGGGGAAATATTCCTTAATTGAAACGGTTTCAACTTTCTATGCGCTCGTTTCTCATTATTACCAACAATGGACAGTGAAATGACGCAATGAGAACGACAAGCTACGAGTAAGAAAATGTCTAGCAGCGACTGTATATGCATTAGGAGACTATAAAGGCGCTGTTGCTGTTACTGCGTATAATCGCATAAATTATTATATATATTTTTTCAATTTATACAGTCCTCGAAATAGTGATATGAAAAGTCAAGAGAGAATGGAATTTCAAAATTCATCAAGTACGCAAATAAATATACAGAGTGTTCATTTTAAAACTTTCCAACCGAATATCTCGGAAAGTATGAAAGATACTAAAAAAGTGTAAAACAAGTGTCCAAGGATTTCGAGGGGGAAAGAGGGGGCAGTATCAGTTTTTTATTTGAATGGCGTTTTCAAGGTCATTTGAAGGTCAACTTTGTTTTTCAAATGGAAACCTACATTATTCATTATGGGATTTTATTGTACGTAAAAAAACTAGCAATTTTCGTAGTATACCTTTTTTTTTATCCGCGCGCTAGTTTCGGAGATATTAACAACAACTATTGGTATACTAACTGTTGGAATTTATTTTATAAATGGAACAAAATGAATCTTTTATTTCTTTAGAAGGAAGGATCGTTTGAATCGGCTTTAGATATACATTGTATGTCCCGGCATGGGAACCACGATCCTCTGATGTTCATATTGAACTGTTGCTCCTCTGTTTCATTTTCTTGTTTCATTCGCGTCGTTTCTCTCAAACGGTAAAGACGTGTCTGACGAAGTGCTATTAGAGAACTTTTAAGATAAAAATCTCTATTCTACATACTAAAGAAAGAGTGTGCTTTGATTATATATACACCCATATCCCATTACTAACAACTACCATATACTTAAATGCATAATGATATTCCTCACTTCCAATCTGTGTCTTCATGGCGAACTTGCGTGAACGTCCGCACGGAATTTTCTAAAAACGTCCCCGAAGAGCGAAGCTTTCAAAATCGATTCTTTGAAATTTCAATACGGCGGAACGAACTTAAATGCGCAGTGCTGGGATGATATCGTTTGCGGGATCCTGAAAAGGTGGTCGTTCTTCAGGTCCGGTGATAGAGGACACGCCAGGGGGATGAATGCGGCGTTCGTAGTCGAGTAGACGAATTAGTTTGAGCGGGTTTTCCGCGAGCGCGAGCTTCATCGTGCTCCGTAACGAGTGGATTTAAGCCGGCTTGGACTGTAGAAAGTTCGCGGCCGTGTTCCCGCCCTTTTCCACCGCAGCCAAAGGGGTTGGTGGAGGATGTCCAGGGAATCAGTCCTGCGAGAGGCCGGGTTTTTATGTCAGTGGTAGTCGTTTAAATATTCGAGAACGGCTGGTCGCGCGTGGTTTTCTCTTGGTACCAGCCCTCTCTCTTTCTCTCTTTCTCCCTCTGTCATCACGTCGTTTAACTCGGATAGAAGTGTGCGTGGCGGGTAAAAAAATTGGCTGCCCGGGGGTGACTTTGGCGCACGCGAGAACGGCCGCCACGTGAAAGGCATCGAACCCCAAAGCGAAAAACTTTCCGCCGCGGCGCAGGGAGGATTAACGTTCCACATGAATTCCCATGCGTGTATCCTTGGCGACTTGATAGAAGAGACTCGGGACGCTGCACAGAGGCAAGACAGGTAAGCTTCTCGCTCTGCCTAATCCTCAGCTTGAACGATAGCGTGGCCTTCGCATATGGCTCGGGTCGACATTTTACAGCAGATTTACTACCGAGAACCGAAGATACCGCGCGTTTCTTATAACTTACTTAGTTTACGTCTTTGTTTCATAACATTCCTTAGAAACGGATACTAGGCATAATCTCCACAGCGTGTATATGTGTACAATATGCGTGTGACTGAACTGTACAAGTGTCTGTTTGTAGGCTGGCCCGACATTCCATCCGAGTCTCTTCTCTCCAGACGCCAACGATAAAAAGCGACGTTGCGCACGCACCAGACAGCCAAATTTTTCCCTTCGGTTTCCTCGGCAGGCATAAACCTCACCGTGTCCGGCTCCGCGTGCACTTTGATCCTTGGTGATGTCGTCGTTTGATTGCCCTTCCAATTAAAATCCAGAAATCCGACGATTTTGCGCGGGCCCGAGCACTACCGACCGCCGCGCCGCAAATGTCATTTCGCTTGCGGTCAGCGAACCCGTGACCGCGGAAACCCGACGGTATGTGGTTTTTACGGGAGAATAATGATGCTCTTAACCGTTCGTTGCGCAGTTGTTACGATTTTAATGGAATACTTTTGCAACGCTCGCATCGTTTATGATTCCTTGTCGCCGGTTCAATCTACGAGGTTGCGGACCATTAAGGATTACGCTGAAAATTTTTCCCGATGGTCCGCTGCTACTTAAATTATTTTATAATATATCTGACGTTTGGTAATTCTCCTGTGTCTTTTTTATTGAAGAGCAGTGAAGTATGGTGCTGGAAAAAGTCGACGAATAAAATGACTTCTAGACTATTCTATGGTCTTCTAAAACAAGCAAACTTCTTTTCTTTTTAGTTACAATTTTTGTAATTCTCTACCTGTTAATCAGTCTAGGTGACAGCAAAATAAAAGCATAATATAAAAAGTATTCATCTACTGGATTATATCATAAATTCATTCGGTTGCAAATACAAATATGTTTTAACTTTAACGATTTAGTTGTGATCCACTGCAAATGCAGGTAATGCTGACTAAATTTTATAACTGATTGATTGTAATTTTCTACTTTGTTAACGAATGAAAAGGAGACATTGAAGGTAACTGCACGAATTTATGTGACAACCCAAATTAATAGAATTAACATATCCTATAAGATGAGAAAGTTAATACGAAAAGTGTAAAAACTTGATATCAACATGAGTAAATGTTGCATGTGCAAGATTTTGAAAAAAAAATGCAGACAAAAGAAAGGAAAAAGAGGGTAGTGTAATTTTTGCTATACTTGTAAATGATTACGAATGACGGGATGTTGTGCAATGTGAGAACAGAGGACTTTTTGAATTTTACACTTTTGACGTGCAGATAGAGAAACATTGTTCCGAGGGCGAGAAAATTTATGGCCACGTGTAGACACTCGTGTCAGAAAACGTTGTCGGTTCTTTTGTTCGGTAATACCGTATCAAGTGGAACAGGAACATAGGATCATTCGTGACAAGTGCAGTGGCTCCCGCTCAATCTAATGTAAGTACACTTCTGTTCCTCCGCCTTTCTATAGTTAGGATTTTCATACTTGTCGCTAGTGGACTTACCTACCAATCCCTTTCCCGCGAGTGCTCAATGCATTATCGATTCCTACATCTGCGAGGATCTGCTAAGTGTCGTCGCCGCTGAAACACCGGCAAGCTGAAAATAAAAAAGCCATTAATTTTTTCTACTTTTTATTGAATGGTGCAGAGCTTTATATAGGTTATCACAAAACGCTATGCTCCTGTTACTTCTTTTCAGTCTTCAGTGTTGTTTTTCTTATTAGAGATGTCACTAAAAATTACCATATCATAATTCAAAACAATGTGCGCATAAAATGCTAATAACGTGAATGTAGCACGAGTAGACACGTCTACTTGCATATGTACACAGCACAAAAGTATATTTTAGTGTCCTGCAGTTAAAATAGACTCCGTAATTCACGATAAGGTAGAGTGACCACGTTACCGACAAAAATAGGCAACAAATGGTTTTACCTGCCTCAACTTTTCGTCCCTATATGAGAATATTTTTCGCTGGAAAAGGGTTCATTCGAAAGAGGAAAGTTCAATTTAGCGCGCGCTGATCGTAAGCTGATGAGATTATGCAGACATTTGGTAATATAAGCATTAGAAATAGGCCACAAATTGGATGAGTTTTCTGAATGAAATCGAGAGTAGCACGCGCTAGAAAATATCTCCAGATACAAATTGAGCATATATTTTGTCTTAATTCTCTGCGAAATAAAGTCAAAAACTTGAAGCACGTTTCTGGCGTCAGAGTTCATAATATCGATAATACAGAGAAAAAAATGTGTCAAGTTTAGAGACGACGGATCATAAGTCAGTGGCTGAAGGCTGTGAACGGAAATTATACACCAGTTGCCGACCAGCTGACTCTGCAAAAGTCACGTGACTACCCTTGGCTTTTAAGTTCTGACTAAAAAAATTGGATTTTCTTATTCGAAAATACTCTCCACGTTAGAATCTGCGAATCGATCCGCTTGAAGGCTCCACTGCATTATGGAACATACGGGGGGAGCAGTAAACAGTGTTTCCAGGCCGGATCCTCCTTCAGTCATGAATAGCCGCAGTATCATCCTTTCTAATCGAGCCAATATCGTAAACAGATTCGGCCCGCGATCACGCGAAAGCACACCGATAAGCCGGCCAGCTAGAAATCATGCTGATCGCGTACGAAATAATTAGTGGTGGATCGTGCGGCTTCGGGTCGATGGGAATCGCTGACACGTTCATGTTACGTTCCACGAGTTCACGAATTCAAAAGTTTACTGCTTAATTGTTCGCCGATAAACCTGACCAACTCTGTACAGTATCCCTCAGTGAAATACTTTGCTCATTAATTAGACATACACTAAATATAAATTTTCCTTTACCTTCTATGAAACTGTTGAGGACAAAGAAGTTCTTATTATTATCAGCACGTATGGATGACATTAATTTTTTATTAGGTTTAGAAATTAATTTTCGTTGTGGTCAGTTCGAATAATCCGAGTTTTAGTGGAATGTGTGGAATGCATGTACAATTTTCTCAAAAGAAGACCTAAAAAATGCTCTCATAGAGGAGTGGAATAAAATTTCGCCACACGTAACATCGAATTTAGATAATTCGATGCCGAAAAAGATTGCAGCAATTATAAACTCAAAAGAAAATCCTACAAAGTATTAATTAATCCTTTTCTATGATTTTCTAATGTTAAATAAATTTAAATTGCGTTTTTTCGTCAATTACTGGAAACTTAAGAACTGTACGAATAGTTATTGCTTGTGTATTTCTGTCGATTTTGTGTTTTTTCCTGTTAATTTTGTAAGTTATACAAGTAAATCATTTTTTTCTGCATTGCATCTATTCTATAGATATCCTAGAATATGTTAATACACATTTTTTAGAAAAAAATAATTAGTAAACAACATTTTTACGAACATTTGTGTCAAATCTATTGGTGTACGAATACTTTCTAGAACCACTGTAGGTTGAAGTAGTATTCTATCCATTTATATCCTGATAAATTTAAGTCTCTCGTCCCAGTTTCGTTAATTGCATAACTTTAACTGACTGAGAATATTTGGAGTTTACATTCGGCCCTTAACACGGTGAGGTACAATTACAAATACAGGTAACGGCACGAATAGAAATAGAAACGGACTTCGTAATTTTGGTTTCCATCGTTTCCAGAATATTATTTGTGCGAACTTATTATTTCTGAAGTCGAGGGCAAGCACGAATGCGGAAGATATAATAGTTAATTCTCGATATTCTGTACGTTATTAATATTCATTCGTGGGTGTCTTGGAATTTTGCAAACGCACCGGTTATTTCATTAAATATTTCACAACATTTAACAACGCATTTATAGAATTCATTTTACGGACGATTTCGGCCGACCCCCACGGCGCTGTTTCGGCCATATTTTCCATTCGCAACGGTAAGTCGATCCAGTGGTGCGTTCAGTTCGATTTATTATGCAGTCTGAATTTTTTTCCGGCGCACAAAAGCGTACCGGTGAACGAGAACGGGTCGAATTGAACGCGCCGCGAAACAGCATTAACTGGAATCGATGATTTCGCCTTTCAATTACTCGCCTTCTTTAGGCCGGCGTTGCCTGTGAATAGTCTCGCTCGTAGGACTCGAAAACTCCCACGTGCGTCGGCTCCATGGAAAACTGTTCGGCGATTAATCCACGCTTCCCCTCCAAAAGACTTGTTGGACGCAAGCAATTAAATCCAATCTACGGTTTCCCATAGATCGCTCGAAATCCAGGAGAAGCCCGATTTTTATGAAGCGGAAACTCTCCTCGCGAAAAGAGGAATATTACTAAACAATACGCTCTTTATTGTCCTACTGAATGCCTATTAATGCGAAAATTTATTGCTTCTGGCGTATGAAATCGCACGATCTTTTAGACAAGTATTGTTTAATACTTCAGATTTTTTAATACTTGCATAGAATAATGACAACGATGCTTGCAGCTACGTGTTCTGGAGGAACTCATCACTTGGCTATGAATTTTGTACATTCATGGTATTTTTAAACTTTTAGAACTCGACACCGTAAAATATTTAGGGCGGCCTTCTCGTTCAGCGACGTCGATAAAAATTTTTTACATGGTTACGAATCAAGAGTCTTGACTTCTTCTTTATATGTGTGTAAAGTTTGAGGAAAAATGTGTTATAATTAGACATTAATTATATATATCAACGTCTGTAACCCTAAAATTTTGATAAAGTTATTATACCTTTGAAAAATGCAACAAAAAAAATTAATTTCTTGGTAATGGGAATATTTGAGGGAATTTAATGAAATTTTTATTTCTTTTGAAATATAATCTAGAATGTACAAAGTTTTCTATTCAAATTTCGCTAATTTAATTTATAGAAACCTAGGTTTGTAAAAACTTGTTGTTAAAGCTATCGCAGGTACATGCATTGCCCCTATTTACTCATGGTGAAAGATTTGTTCTTTAACAATATGTACTCTAACACTCGTCTTAAATATTTTTCCCGTGTCTATTTTTTCCATAAATATATTTTTAACATAACATAGGCAATTCTAATAAAAGTGCATTGAATTATAGCACGAATTAGAGAAGGTACGATAGAAAAATTTGATTTTCCTTGACCTTTCTTACAGCGGCGGATTACGAAGTACTTACAATTGTCCACGGGGGTTCTGTCGCGGGGTTGAAATCCTATTTAAAATTTTCCACGTTAAAAATCCCCGTTTTACGGGTGTATATCATACGGGAACGAAACGGATTTCCAGCGGACAGTTCTTGTTTTTTCTCTCGTATAAATTCTATAGAGCTGTCCTCCATCGTGGACGATGCTTATCTCGTTGATCCAATATATACATAGCATTCGCCCGCTTCAAACGAGAGGAACAATGAATATTTTCAGCGTTCCTCGGGCTCCCTTGTCCCTCATTGTTTCGCCATTGGATAAACAACGGGTTCCGTCAGAATGGCCGTCGCGGTGAGTACAGTTTTAATTCAATCCTGAACAAAGGGGAAAGAACTCGGCCACTTCGAGTAGCTCGGTGAAACAGAAGATCAAGACTCTCCCTCATGGCTATCGTTTTTCAACAAGTTGAAGAGGCCGTTGCGCGCCGCGTTGAAGTCGAAACATCGTCCATTATGTTGGTTACACAGAATATTTGACCACAGGTGGGAGAAAATTTAAGTGGTGGTTCTCCAAAGCAATATAAGACGAAAATGAAGAATAAAAAAATTGCGATTTCGGCTTCATTTTGTAGTATTTATCAATTAAATATCCGCCTAAAATGCGGCAACCCGGCCAACAGAGGTGTACGTTGCTTACGGAATAAAGGCGCGCGGCAGTCACACGTTAAAAGGCGTTCTCGCTCGTAAGGAATGGTTACACTTTGACGTCACACGCTTTAGCCAATAATTCGGATAGATACGAAAGTGCACGTGGAATGAACCAATCGGATGGTTTAAACACCGACTTTCTACCAGGTGACTTCTTGCGAGGCTCGCGGAGTACCTGTCACTTGACACCTGGATGTCGCGTGCAGCTATGACGTACGCAACGTACACCTCTATTGGCCGGGTTGCCGCATTTTAGGCGGATTTTTACTTGTTAATAACTAATAAATGGAACCGAAATCACAATTCTTTTACTCTTCAATTTCGTCGTATAACACCCCTTAAATTTTCTACCACCTGTAGTCGAACACTCTATGTAGGTACGGACCTGATAATTATTTAAGTTTATACAAGCACGTACATTTATGTAGTAATTATCTGTTAACAGAAGAGGCAAATACCACACATGTTTGAATTTGTAAATTGTTAATTGCACAGAAAGAACCTTGCCTCTTAATTTTGTAACGAAAAAAGAGACTAAAAATAAATCGAGTAATAAATAACTAATAAAACGAGTTCAGGGAGACAGAAAATTCACCCTTCAACCCCTGTACTAATAACCGTGCACCCGAGTATCCACTCGGACTTAATATTTTTGTTGACAAATAGCAACATTATGATAGATATTTATGTTCTTCTCGGATGATCACAGGCTAATTTACATTCGGGGCGTAAGGCAATGTATTAAAACCACAAAGCGCAATATCATTGAATATTGTAGAAAAATTTTCGTTAGTGACATGAGTTCTCATTACGAGTCAGTGTCAACCTTACAATTTGGAGTCAGTGGAACTACCCACACCACCGCGGTGGGGGGCCGAAGTTCGAGAGCTTGTCACTATCGCTTAGTAGTCATAAGCTTTTATGACTTGTCGACTGACGTGACTCTTAGGTTTCCAGCGTGCCCTGTATATTTCAAATGCGACGCTCGGCGACAACCTCAGATTTCGTCTAAGAGTCAGTCACCAGAACGACGCAACTGACTCGTAACGAGAAAGCCGTCAAAGCCTAAACAATGGGATTATGGAACCATCAATAATAGAACATTCCTTCTTAGACGGTACAAGTTACATCGGTTCGGAATTCGACAATTTCTCGACTACAATTCCTTCAATTTTGGCGTATTTTCCGAATACAGTATAACACGCACCGTGCGACTGAATGAAATCCATTACTGCGAAGTATCTTTGCAGGCGGTGAGGGGTGGAGGGTGGTCGTAGAAGAAAATATCGATAGCGTTTAGCCCGGAGCGGAAATGCTCTGTAGTCAACGCGCGGCCTCCGTTGCCTCTGTGTGCAGCTAAACCTTGCCGCGGCGGGATACGTGTATCGTTAACGGTTTTTGCTCGTCGGACGATCGAAATCGATTCCCGTCGGCAAAACAACGGGACCGCAAACACATCGCTGGCCAATACACGTTTCTGTGTTTCGTCGTCCGTCGCGCAACATGATGTCACGAATCCCCGAACGGCCGGACGGATTCCCGTGCAGCGCGTTCCTGTAATTTCATTAGCAATTGAAATTCCTTCACAGGCAGACCGGGCAACGAATTGCGTGCGACCGATTTGTACGGTCGGTTATACGTCGCCGTGATTCTATTCCGTTGTTTGACGATTTAGTATACTTACTGTCTTTCGGCCAACCCCGGCTCGTTAAGATGATAATGCGCCAAGATGGCCGACAGAGTCATTGCATTTTCGACCACCAGCACGGATCGCCCGACAGACCTGGAACATGCCAGTCCTGTAATATTAATGTCGCCGGAATTTGATACAGTTTGTGTTATTGAGCTGTTGGCGAACAACTCCACCGTCTCTGCGATACAAACACGCGATGATCTTCAAACGGCCGGGTTCGGTTTCAGGTTAACATCCTATCTCGATTAGGCTACAAAGTAGGTTATCCTGTTCGACCATTATATTACAGGAGGGAAGATTGATCTCGTTTCTGTAGTCTGTCTTTCGTTTAATGGCACCGGTGCAGTTACTTCCTACTCAAACCACTTCCGTTCAGTTTACGAGACAATTTTCCTGAATCGACTGCGGGTGGATCGCTTGCCGCACAAAATAAGGATGTGAATGCACTTTTTGCCTAAGTATACGTACGAAGAAATATACAGGCAACGAAATTTCCATAGACACAGTAAAAATTTCATGTATTTTTTTTCTGTATTTCATGATTGAGATAGATGTGCTTTCGTTTCCCTGACTAAAATTGTTTTTTTTTCAATATTATTTTTAATTGTTGCATACAATTTTGAATACTACGATAATTGCTAACATCGCGTCGAAAACACTAGCGAAATTGCCATAGTTGCTGGGGTTTCTGTAGGCATTCTATACCGTGTGATTCTTTTATCTTTTGTTATATAAAGCAGGCAATATTAAAGTGAAGACTATTTCGCGAAGGTTATATATTTTGAGATTTTAAAGGCGTCTTCATTCTAAATAATATAATATTCAGGTATCATCTATTTTAATTGCTCACGTGCACTGTGAAATCGTGGAGGAGAAATATAACTCGGTCCTATTCTACTGTGCGAACGATGGCCGTAATTCTTCAGTAGTATTAATACCTATAAGTCAGACGTGGTCGCCCATGTTCGAGGAACTGCGAAGGGGGTTACTCAGGGACCTGTCAATACATGACACAAAGTACATGACGATTTCTAATCAATATTTAACTAACATGTAATACAATTTTGGACGATTTAAAATTTTCTCAACTACAATATTATTAAAATAAAATTTTATCATTCTAGGAGAATTATAACTCGTGATAGATCCCAATTTCACGTACATCACTGCCAATTATTCAGCAAACTTAGTATTCCATCCATCGAAAGCATTTTAATTAAAAGGATTATTAATGGAGGATTAATATTATGAAACAGGAGCTTAAAAATCTTTTTTAAGTGTCGATATTTCGAAAGAGTAACTTGCCCATTTATTAAGAAACTTGTTTAATTAAAAAGAGTAACTTGTCCATTTATTAAACATTTGTGCCAGTCTGCATCGGCCGAACTCGAATCCGTGCTTTCAAATAGACTACGTATCCAACAAAGAGCGGAGGTACTTCGTGTTGCGATCGAAATGGAAAGTTCGAGTACCGGGACAATTCCCGGTGGAATCGGGAGCGTGGGAAAAATCGGGGCAACGATGGACCGCGTTTAATTGCAGTCCAGATTTTATTATTCCGTCGGACAAGTAATTGCAATAAAATTAATTCGTATATCCGTTGGATGGACCGAACGACGCGCAGACCATTAAACACGAGGCCGTCCGTCGGGCAAAAGCGAGAGGGCGGTATAGTGCAGGAGGGAGAGAGAGAACAAGAGAGAGAGAGAGAGAGAGAGAGAGAGAGAAAGAGAGCAAAAGAGAGAGAAAGAGAGATAAAGAGGTAGAGAATGAAACGTCCCGACGCCGGGTTCGGTGTCGGCATCGGTGTCGGCGTCGGCGTCGGCGCGTAGGACGAGTCCTCGTTCATCCTGGCCGTGGATGCCCGTCGCTAATGGAGTACAACGAATTACGACTAATTAACGGCGGGCCGCGTGCCACCGCGTGACTCTGCGTCACGCGACAAATCCCGGGATTTCCCTTCGACGCTACAACACCAAGAAGTCCTGCCAGCATAATTAGAGTAATGTAGTCGTTCCCGCTGATGAGATTGGGCATTAAATGCCCGTAACGCCCAGTTGTGCACTTATCACGCACGCTGCACGCGATGCAGCTTGATTAACTCCGCCTACGGAATGGGCTCAGCCGCAATGTAATCCCAGGTACCCTCCTGGAACTCGGAACGACCAGGAATTTTAATCCCGCGGAAATGAAAAGAAGATGTTAAGGTACTTGAATCTCCGGGTATTATTACACGTCCAGTTAAGCTTACGGTTGTTGTTGTTGTTGTTGTTGTTGTTCGCTGGTGGGACCATGCGCGACGAATACAGCATTCACCCATGCTAGAAAATGTGCAGCTTTTTATGCCAACTTAGAGATAGTCAATTTATATTATCGAGGAGTAACTAGACTAAGGATTTCGCGCGTCTATAGAGTGCGTGAAACGTAAAACAGTGAAGACATCAAAAGAATTTAGGAATACCGTCATACTATTGGTAACTCATTAAATTTATTGAGAAAAAGAATAACATTTTATTAACCCCTTGCACTACGATGTATTTTACGTTTTCAGTGATCAGAACTTTTTTATAATTCGTAATTTCCTAGGGAAAGCAGAAAATTTATGTCTATTGTATGCCTATATATTCTTCAATAGTTGTACATTAAGAATGCCAAAATAGAATTGTATTTCGGTTCAAAGGAAACTAATAACATACATATTTATTAGGCTCTGTTCAGAATCTTCATCACGAGTCAGACTCGTGAAAGTAGTGCAAGGGGTTAAACGCCTGTTTCTGTTTAAAATATTAACCCTTAGAACTCGAATGGTGACCACTCGAAGGCACCACTAAAAATTGCTGTATCATTATTCAAAATATTTTTTACATTATTAAATTTGTTTCTATTCAATTAATTACTAACCATTGTCGTATGTATAATATGAAATGAAATATATATAAGGGAAATATTCTAGGTCGGAAGAAATGTTTCGTTTTGGAGTTAAAATAGCTTCGAGTGCAAAGGGTCAACAAAGAACACTGCACAAAACGTGGCGTGTTCAAACTATAAGTGCATATGTCTCAAACTATACAAACATACATTCTTAGTGCAACTTACAATTAGATCTTAATTAATTTTTCCAAACATTGCGACTCATTTTAACAAACAACAACCTTAAACATCGCTACGAGCAATTGCAGCACGATTCACAGTTCCACTGGCATGGTTCCATTTAGTCGAAAACTGTACGCCACAGTCGCGTACACCGCACACGTACAGTAGGTGCAATCAACTCGAAAGTGCACACTCGTAACCCGGCAGCTTCGTATCGTTTAAGAGTACTTTGATTTTTTCTTTGCGGCAAGACAAGCTCGAAGTGCTTGATCCACGTGTAAGACAACAATCTAGCCCGCGTAGCATCTTCCCTTTTACCTACTCCCGTTCTACGACGAATGTTTATGTCCGTGGTCGAGATAAAGTCGTGGCTTTTTCCGGGCAATAAACTTGCACCCCTAAGACCAGTTGTTTCGAGGAACACCGGGTCGTAAGGGGGATGGTCCGCGTTCCGGTAAAGGGGCTTTTTAGGTCTCTTTTTAAAAGATATCAAATTGGTTCTAAAGTATAATCTAGACAGCGGGGAAACGCCACAAAGACGAGAGGCACGCGAGAACCAACCAGCCTCGCGAAATCACGTTGGTTCGCAAAGAGAGGAACTTTTAAGCGTCCTTTATCTCTCGCAAAGGAACACACACACGCGCGCACGCGTACACACACGAAGACAGAGAGACGTTATCAGCTGGCTCGCAAATTACTCGGCATTATCGTTTTCCGATTTTAGCGTCTCGAGGCCTTTTGGCCCGATGTCGCATTAGTAAATGTGCAACCAGGCTAAATATTTCGACAAGAAACTTCGCGAGGACCTTGCACTCGGAGCGGAAAGAGTCTCCGAAGAAGCGAAACTTGCCTCTTGCCTCTTGGCTGCATCAGCCCGATAGTTGTAGCGCCGGGTCGTTCCTGAAATTGTTCGTAATCTTCGGAGGGCTGGTTGCGGGGGGAGGATGGCGCATCCACGGCGTTCATGACGCAGGGGTTGGAGGCGCGTGGAGCGAAAGTTTCGCGATGACGATCGGCGCTGGAAAGGAGAGAGGCCGCGTTCCAGGTTCCACCCCATCCCCGTCACCACCGGCTGCAACCCTCGTAGCCAGCACGGTCGAACAATGGAAACAATACATTGAAATGAGAAAGTTGGTTTGCATTGTCGGGCAAGCGGGCGAGCGAGACGCATCTTCCTCTTCTATCTCTTTCCCCCTTTCACTCCCGTGGCCGCGCGAGCAGGATGATTCGCGCGTCTGTCTATCTGTCTTCATCCCGGCCCCGTACTCTTTCCCACACGGCAGTTTTTCCCTTGCTGTCCCACCGCCTTGTACCCTTTGTGTGTCTCTGTGGGGTGCTTGTACACTCGCCGGGGAAAGTACACCCGCGACGGTATTTAAGGGTGTCTTCTGGTCCAAAGCGTCATTTCGTTGGCTTCGTTTAGACATTTTTAAACGACGAATCAACGGGTAGTCGTACAAAGAAACATTACCATTGAAATTGTTAGGGGCAATTGGAAATATGCCAGTCGAAGAAAACGATATTTGTTTCCAACGACATTGAGGTCCGACACCCACAACGAAAATAGAGCAACAATGATTGAGTTCTGAGCTATGCGAAGTTCTGGAATGGTCAGTACAAAGTCTATTTTCAATGGGTAAAAATCTGGAAAGAAAATATAAAAAAATTTGAGTAACATCTTCAAACCTCCTGAATTGAGCCTAGTACAAGACATTTAAGCAATAGTTTACTTAACCGTATTATTATAATGCTCGTCTGTGAGAGACTTACGGCTTCTGAAATGCAAAGTCATGTCATGGCCTATGCCGGAGTCATTTCTGACCGCTACTCAATGTCACCAGATCAAGACTTGTCCCCCACTCTGTAGTTACCCCTTCTACGACGCCATTTTCCCATACCCCGGCGGTGGGCGTCACCAGATTTCCGTCACGGCCCAGTCACGTGACGCGTTTTGTCTGTGTCGTGCATGTGTCACAATGTCACATGACTAATCCGATAACGACAGAGAGGGCTGGTCCTTAGGCTTCTCAATAATCTTGTGTATCAAATGGAAACTTGAAAATCTTCTTTCGCACAATAATCGTAAACGAAATTATCAGTTTACGTCATCGAGGCTGAGTTTCCGTTGCTGTGGAAGGGTCTGTTCGAAAATCCTGAGCCACGGGCCATGGACATCCAAAAATGATGGAACATGACTTCTGAAGGAATAGTTTCATTGGCTCAATTTTGCTGGTCACTGTACTTTCCGCGACGAGTGTACGTATGCCTGATTCCGTCCTCCTTCGTTTTTCCCCGTTTCAGCCGGTCCCCTCATCCTCCACGGTTTTTTCCTCTTGTGAAGAGACGCGCCCCGCCTCGTTTCCAATCGCCCGGCTGAAAGAAAGGATTGTAAACCGCCGGATGAGCCGCGGATTCCGGAATGGGGACTGCTCCATTCGTCGCTTTTCTCTTGGATTCGCGCGGTCGAGCGACTGAGCGAGCGGCAGCAGCGCGCGCGCGCGTCAGCAATTAGTCGAAGAGATACCTGTCCCCACGACGCTTTTTAATAAGTTAATCGGGTTGTCGTTGTCATCCTCATCGTCCTCCTTCTCGTCGTCGTCGATTCGCTCGCGTTGCCCGCGTGCCAGCCTATGAGGAAACGGGGGATTTTTTAGGGGGTACTCTGGTCTACAGCGTCATTTTGTAAGTCTTGTTTGAAAATTTTCGTAAAGAAACCAGATGACTGTTTTGCACTGCGGTGTTGCATGTATTTTCTCACATTCGACGATAGCTATGAGATACGGTGTGTCCCACGAGATCTGTCAGATCTGTCTGTCTAAGACAAATACATTTTTATACTCAGAATACGGCAATCTATCGAAATCGAGCATCAACAATTGGACATTCCATTTAAAAGAACAAAGGTGACCTCTATATCTTCTCTACGCCTCCACTTACAAGTACAGTGAGTGTAAAAAGTATTCGTACACCCCTTGTAGGCTTAAAAAACCATGTATTTCTCTATGTAATTGCACACATGTTTATAAAACGAAACATAATTGTAATTGTTATATATTTTAACTAATACTGTCATATAAATATACTTCAAAAAGTTTAACGCTCACGAGAAAAATTAAAAAGTATGAGAAGTGTCTCTAAATTGGTGCGCAAAAAGTATTCGTACAGGTACTAGAGTCTTTGTTGCACAGTCTAGTAGCAACTTTCTGCAATACCAGTCAATTTTTGTAACATTCGGTAAAATGGGTCGTAAAGGTAAGGAGACAAGTCTGACTGAAAGAAAAATTATTATACAACTGCATAATCAGTGCAAATCATTGCGAGAAATAGCAAAAACAATTAATAGACCACATAGCACTATACAAGGAATTATAAATCGATATGGTGAACGAAAAACCAATAAAAATAAAGCAAAATCTGGTGGACCTCGAAAACTTAGTTCACGCGAAGAACGTTTTATAGTGCGTGAAACAAAAAACAATCCTAAAATTAGTGCCCCTAAGATCGCTGCTGAGCTTGCAAACAACGCTGGGGTAAGTGTATGTGCCAGCACTATTCGGAATTGTTTACGAAATAATTAATATCACGGCCGAGTTGCAAGAAGTATTTCGTAAATGCCGCAAACAGAAAGAAGATACTTGATTTCGCGAAAGATAATATTAATAAGCCTATTGAGTTTTGGCGAAGAGTCATATTTACTGACGAAAGTAAATTTAATGGTTTTGACTCTGATGGCAAGTGTACGGTCTGGAGGAAGAAAAATACAGAGCTGCAAAAAGAAAATCTACGTCCCACAGTAAAACACGGCGGAGGTTCGGTCATTGTTTTGTGTTGTATGAGTGCTGCTGTAGTGGGGTCGTTACACTTCATCGAGGGAATCATGGACCACAAAATATACCTAAACATATTAAAAACTCATATTGTAAGTAGTGCAGAAAAAATGGGTCTAAAAGACAACTTTATCTTAACTCAAGACAATGACCTCAAATATACAGCACGCAACACAAAAGAGTGGCTACTTTATAACACACCACAATATTTGAAAACACCTCCGCAATCACCGGATATTAATCTGATCGAAAATTTGTGGGATCTTCTTGATAAAAAAATCCGAACCTGACATATTTCAAGTAAAGAACAATCAAAACTTGCTCTTCAAGAGGAATGGTGCAATATTACACACGAAATCGCATCGAATTTAGTGGATTCAATGGCACAAAGACTGGACGCAATTATACATTCGAAAGGCTATTCAACGAAATATTAATTTAATTTATTTTCGCAAATTATAACACGTTTATTGTTAAATTTGTTAAGCGTACAAATACTTTTTGCGTGCTAATTTTGAGATACTTCAGACTGTTCTTAATATATCTCATTAACGTTGAGTTTTCGTTAGTTTATTCATGTCACATTTTGTAGTTGAAACATGTATTCGTAATTGTGTTTTTGTTTTACAAAAGAATGTACAATTACATAATGAAACGTATGGTTTCTAAAATTATAAGAGGTGTACGAATACTTTTTACACTCACTGTATATCATTTATTCCATATTATGTAGTTTCGTAAACCCTACAACTTCTGTACGTAATATTTTCTCATAATGTTTGAAATAACCAAGATATTCAAGTGGACACAGCTCGTGGGATAGACTGCATATCGTAAAGTCTAAATCTCATCATCACCATCAACATCCGTGGATGATGTAGACGTTCTTCAGGAAAATGCGAAAGAAGAGGAATCGGTACACCTAGGTTTTAGACCAGAAGACCCTGTTAAGATGCTGCCGCGCGCTATCGGTGGAATTCTAGAGGGGATATACGGATTCAGACAATGCCCCCGGGAGACAATACCGGGCGATACAATAACCGTGTGTATCTTTTTCCCCGTTTGCCACGGTGAATGAACACTCGCGGTTTTCGAGTGCGCTATTCACCGGCCCCGACCGTTTGTTAAGTTAACGACACGGCCTGGACATTATGCGGGATCGTTCGGGACGGTTCGTCTCGCCGACCTCGGGAAATTATGCGCGTGTTGTGGTGTGTACGCGTCGCGCGGCGCAGATAAAAGAATGCCGGTATTTTAAATCATCCGGTGAATTATGTGTACATTTCGTGGACGGTTTGTTCAGTCGGCTTGATAACGATGAAATGTTTTTTTCTCTGGAAATTTGTGCGGCCGGTTAGTTTTTTTTTTTTATTACTTCGTACGGACCGATAAAAAAAGTTCCGCCCTTGACTTTTCACGGTTTACCGTGCGGTTAGGCGAGCCTGGTTACCGCAAACGCTGGAGATTCGCAGATTCTAATTCGACGGGAATTTACAATTTAAGTATTTTCATCCGTTGCTAATTATCTTTTTTGGAAGGCTGAAAATGTGTATCTTTAATTTTTGTGGAATAAAACATACGCTGGTAATAGCATGAACGATGAACGTTTTTTAACAAATAGCAACTTTGAGTGGACAATGTAAGACATAACAATCATAATGAATATCGTATTCGGGGCTCCCGTTTTTACGTAATTAGCGAAGGTTAATTCGCCGTGTCTGCTTATGCAAATACTTTTTTTTTCGATTATACTCGAACAATACTATTCACAAATAATAAGGGAGATCCCAGAGCAAGGCAACTATACAGTGTGTTTGAAAAGCGGGTGATTCTGTGTGTAAGAACAAAGGAAAAATGTAAAATAAAATTTGTTTCCAACCTATACCGTGCTCACAGGTTTTTAAATAAATGATTTCAAACAACAAATACGCTTTTCTTTAGTTAACTATTTCTACATGAAATAAATTCTGGCATTAACAGGGAATTGTTTCTCAGTTCTCGACGTTGTTACACGTATTTGTAAAAATATTTAACAAAAACTGAATAACACCAAAGCATTACATCGTTTGAAAGTAATTTTACACAATACTGTACCCGGAGCGCTCAATGAAACCTGCGGAAAAAAATTCAATTCTCATTTGCCATTTTTTTTTCCTAAAAAGAACCGCCCTTGTTCCAATTGTACCGTACATTGTACGCCGTTGTGTATATTCCATGTTGTAGTGATTGTTCCGTTCCTTTAAGTTTTATGAACAAAAATATCCGACAAGCGAACATTATGACGATATAAACCACGACTCGTAAATGTGCAGGAAGAGAATTCAGACTGTAAAAACGTCTGTACGTCGGGTGCATTACCCTCGGACGCGTAAAAATGTTTAAAAGGTTGGGAATCCGATCTGGCGAGAAAGATTTCATTCGGCATTCTGTTTCGACGAGCCAGTCTTGCTCAACGTATCCCGCGAAAACGCTAGGCGTTCCGCCAAATTCGTCCAAAATTCACGAGGTTGAATTTTCGCGAAACCATCCGCCGATTATACATATAAATTTACGCAGATGATAACAACGCTGGGGAAAAAACGCACCCATACACACAAAAACTACATATCACTGTGGTCGATCCTAATAATCATTCATGTTTCATCGGCTACCGTTCGATCTAATTTTTCAGGTTGCTCGAATTAATGTTTAATTTTTAACTTCATCGTCACACACGGGAAAACCGAATCGATTTACAGCCCGAGCGGACGTTCAATGAATTGCAATAAGGTAATATGAACTATAACTAGATAAAAAATTGTAAGCAATTAATAACATTGTCTTTGACCTACAATGAGGAAGAAGTGAGTCATAAAATTATTAGAGTACTCACATTTACACATAATGATCAATTGTTACTTTATTATAAATTTAAGTATTTCACCATATTGGAGATTTATTAATTAGTTGTGAGATGAAGTAACTTCACAGAAGGTGATGGGGATTATTTTATAGAGCACTAATTTTTACACCTAATATATTTAATGTGACGGATAATGTTGCTTACAGTGGTGCGAAATACAGAATGTTCGACTACAGGTGGGAGAAAATTAAAGGGGTGATTGTTCATGACAATATAAAACGAAAATGAAGAGTAAAAAAACTGTGATTTCAGCTCCATTTTTTGGTTATATGCAAGTAAAAATCCGCCTAAAATGCAGCAACCCAGCCAACAAAGGTGTACATTGCGTACACGCGATAGAGGCGCGCGAAAATCGGTTGTCCTAGATGGCCCACGCTCGCACTCAATGGTTGGTGGCTTTGACGCCACACGCTTTAGCCAATAATTCGGCTAGAACAGAAAATGCTTGTGAAACGACCCAATCGGACAGTTAACACCGCATTCCTGCCGAATTCCTGCCAGGTGACTTCTTGTGTGGCACACACGTCGTGCGCCTCTGTGACGTACGCAACGAACACTTCTGTTGGTCGGGTTGCCGCATTTTAGGCGGATCTTTAATTGATAATAACCAAAAAGTGGAGCTGAAATCGCAATTTTCTTATTCTTCATTTTCGTCTTGTATTGTCTTGGAGAATCACCCCTTAAATTTTCTCTCACCTGTAGTCGAACATCCTGTATATATTTTGAATTTATAAATATGAGTATTTCTTAAAAGAATAAAAAAATATTCGTTGGAATTACGGTTTTATTTAGAAATTGATTGCTTTAACAATATAGCTCTACTAATTTAATCACCCACTGCAGTATAGTATACAAACATTATGCTCATACATTAAAGCAAGATGAATATCGGCGACAATGAACCTTTGAACAATGTACGTAATTAGACGATAATTACGAGTGACCACCAGTGTGAAAAATGCATTATTGATAAGAGTATGATCATATTTAATCATGTTGCACAATAATTTATCAGAATATTATTAAATTATGGAATTTTGATAGTGGCGGCCTGGTTATAACACCCAAAATAGCTGCTGCAGTCAATGTAATCAATAAACATATAAACAGGTGCAGCGAACTTTCATATTTCGACGTTGCTTTTAGATACTCCATCTTGCGTATATGTTTATTTTGTAGGCATAGTTTAAAGGAGTATCGCTATCTTTTCCTTTTACAATAAGAATCCACGTTTAATATTCAACATTTCAAAATTAATTTCTTTTGTGAAAATTATGAATTAAACTAAAGATAGGTTCAACTCAGTTTGGAAAATTATTTCCGAGAGTAAGATTTCTCAGAAACGTGAATTAAAGTTATGGAATCATAACTTTTCGGTAATTTCTTCTTGGTGCTTCGTCTTGATGATTTTCTGCCGACTCTAAGCACTGATCGTGAAAGAAAATGGAAGGAAATATTGGAAAATGTAGTTTACCATAATATAATATAATTAATTCTCTCTTAAGTAACATTAATTTTTTCTAATTTATAATATGGACCGTTTATTTTGAAAGTGGTGTACGTACATTTTTGAGAAAAATGAGATATCGCGTAATTCATGCTTAATTTAATGTAAATTTTTTATATATAACTGGTCCGTGTTTAATTTCTCAAAAAATTCCATGTTTTGTACAACTTAAAATCGGTTGGCAAATGAAATTCCATAATCATCGATTATGAAAGTGGTGTAAGTCCAATTGACAGAGGTAGGTGGCATAGTTTGATTTACAAAAACTGTTACCTTACCCGAAATTGTCTGTCTCAATCGCATATTACAAGCGAAATATGTACGTCTTAAACGAGGGTTCTCACAATTTCCACGATAATAAAGTTAATATGTACGTGTGGGACGAAACCATTGCTTCTAGAGGATCGCAAGAGGTAGCTTCTTGCTGTTTGAAGTATTTAGAAAATGTAACGACCCAAAGCCATGTTATTGCTTACAGTGACATGTGTACTGGGCAAAATCGAAATTTACAAATGGCATTGATGTGGTTGAAGGTTGTCCAGTCGGAAAATAACATTGAGATAATTGATCACAAATTTTTACTCTCGGGGCATTCATACCTTCCGAACGATGCAGATTTTGGCATCATAAAAATGGCATTGCGAAAAAAGAATTTTGTGTACACACCACAAGATTACTACAATGTAATAGCGCAATGTGGAAAACATGATAAATTCATTTTACATGAAATAAAACGGGAGAATTTCATTTCAACAAAAAATCTCCAAAATGCGATTAAAAAACAGATAAAAAAAAATACTAATGGGGAACAGGTCAATTGGTTGCAAATATGTTGGTTGAGGTTTCTCAAAAGTGCACCATATACCATTTTTTATAAAACAACGATGAAGGACGCAGAATTTAAAATTATAAATTTATTAGCTATACGTCCTGGAAGACCGCTAAAATTTGAAAAAATCGCCCTGGCGCCTTTGTACCAAAATGCCAGGCCTATTACTTACGAAAAATATAACGACATGAAGCAGTTATTACCTTATATACCTCCGGTGCATCATGCATATTTTGAAACACTACCACATGCAGAGAATAAGTAAATACTATCAGTATCTTGTAATTTTGACAATGTAATTGGCGTTTAAAATAAAATTTTATGTGTTGTTATGCGTATTTGTAAACAAAATTATATTAAAATGAAGTATATTTTAAGTGATATTTGATTTTTCAAAATTGAAATTAAACGATTTTTACAATTGTCTAATTTTGAAAGTGGTGTAAGTCCATTTACAGCCCATAAATGTGTGTTATCGCACTCTAATTCGCCTAAAACAAATCTATATAATCAAATTAAATATTGATAAAACAATAGAAACAATGCCAGACCTCATATAATTTGCCTATATTTTTAAATGAACAAATATATTAACCTTTCATTTTCTCGAAACAAAAGAAAATGGACTTACACCACTTTCAAAATAAACGGTCCATATTACGAAAATCGATTTTTGATCGCCGTCTCGTCCGACTGTGCGTGGTGCGTTCATAAGCGAGATACGAAGGTGCAGGAAGCTGAAGATAGCGCGAAGGTGCAAGAGGAACGGAGAAAGAAGAAAGAAGAACGAAGAAGCGGCAGAAGCATTTCCGGGAGGAAGAGAGTGGCACGAAAACTTTGATCACAAGCCATTAATAACGCGGCTCTCGCGTGGAATCGCAGCCAGACCTAAAAGGTCGGAAGCGGAGTGGTCATTCGAGCACGCTTAAAGAAGAATCGTGAAGAAGAGGCCGGTCGTTAGGGGCTGGGAACGGGGAGTGTAGCAGGAGGAGGCTGGGGGTTTAGTATCCGAGGGATGTTGACGCAAAGCATTACGCAGATGGTCGATGGACGGCTGTGTCTCGCGTCTCTCGAACAGCTAACAGAGAAACAGAAGTGTACAGCTTCAGGGGCTCTCCCGATGACGTCGAGGGTTGACTAAGGTTAGGCCACTCAGCGTATCACGTATAACTCGCCGTGGAAGGGGCGAGCGCGAACACAGTCGCGCAAACATCGGTGCGCACGCGTGCCGGTTTAGTATTCGACGACCACGGCCGTCTGTATGCAGAGAGTTGGTTCTCTTCTCCTTTTCTCTCTCTCTCTCTCTCTCTCTCTCTCTCTTTCTCTCTCTCCGGGCCCTTTTCCACTGTTACAGCCGAGTACATTCAAAGAGGGAGAGTCGTCGAGTACCTCCGTCAGAGGGTAGCGTGCGGCCAAACCCCGTAAAGGGTGGTCACGGGGGTGAGAGGCAGCCAGGAGAGACCCTCCTCTCGTTCGTTCCGTCCTCCTCCAGCTGGCGTCTATTGTTTAGTTATTCTGATGAGCCAGTGCATTTCAAATACACTCGAGCGGGCCATTATATCGAGGAACACATCACTTTCTTTCGCGGGATCGGCCGTGTGCTCGCGTGAGCACGTGCTCTCTCTCTCTCTCTCTCTCTCCGTATCCGCGTCGTTCCGCGCGCGGATTTCCTGTCCTTCGCGACGAGCATGCCAGCGATTCCCGGCATTTTGATAGGGCGCACCGTCGTTAATTGGACGCGACCGTCGAGACAAATCGGTAGCGCGTGTCTGTCGCTCGTCGCACGTTTCACAGAGAAGAGTCCTCCTCCACTTGAGCGGAAGAGCCCGTTGATTCTCCGGCGTAAACGATTCTTGACGACCCGACAAAGGAAATATATAAAATTCGAGGCACCGGCGTGCGGAAATAACGAGACCAAAGTAAAAGGTCGCTCGCTCTTTCTCTCTGTACGTTGTTCCGTTCAACCGCGAAAATAATGCAGTCGATGAACGAACGCGTAGGTTCCCGTTTTCTCTCTCTCTTCGTACTCCTCTCCTAGTACCCGTCCACCCATTTCAGCGGGGTAGGTGCTTCTTTTTGTTTCCGCGCCGATAAAAGCCGGACCGATGAATAGACGTGTGGAGGAAGCGCGTTTTATTCGATCAAAAGCATGTTTTTGCTCGTTAGCGCGCGATTATCCGCGATTCAGAATTAAAGCTGTCGGCCACGCCGGGTGACGCGGCGCGTCCTGCCGATTTTCTTTCAACAGTGTACTGCCTTGCCTTCCGGCAAATACAGAGTTATCGCGATACTTCGTTTTTGAATCCAGTGGTAATCCGGATTGCGTCTCGTGGCTGCTCAAAGAAAAAACGAACGCGAAGATAATATGGAAATCCCTCGTAATCTTAGACCAACCGGCTTTCGAGTCTGACTCGCTTTTACAATCTCGAGCACAGCCCTTCCGGATGTAACTTCCGGTGTTACAGTTCTCAGTTGATGCGTCGTGTCGGATCTCTGTATTTGTACAGGGTTGATCGAAGAAGAGGTAAACTAAAGAAACTTGCACAATTTGTAATGTTTCAATTCTCTTATCTTGGAGTTGGGTGACAATGAAAACTGATACATCATCGTCATGTGCTTTTCTTCACACAATTTTGCAATCGTTTTAGAAGCAAAATTTCAAAATTATTTGAGCTATGCAACTTACAGGAATCGCCCTGTGTTTCAGCTGAAACACTTGTTGATGAGGCGTAACGAGTTATTTCAGGTGTTAGCTTTCACTGTCTCTGCTTCTGTGTAAATTCAAGTAGAACGAACTATCCTATATCCAAGAAGAAAAGCACATAATCCGGAAAGAAATAATTGGATTACATTCTTGTGAAATCTATTAAATTGTCACCCGTGAGTTGAAAAGAAAAGGATGACGCACATTTACTCGGCGACTAAAATTCTTCGCAACGCGCCATTTTTGGAGACGTTTGAAGCCTAATCATTCGAAGAGAGGCGACGGAGGACGGAGCAACAGGAGATGGTCGTGATCAAGAAGGGACATGCGTCCGAGGTTCATGGAAATTAAAAGGTTGGCGTTTGCAGTGCGAAATGGATTTTCCATTCCGGGAAATCTAAAATTATGTTTATCAGGTGAAACGTACGACAACGTTTGCTCTTTCCTCCGTTGAAAAATTGTTGCGGGGATGGGGTAACGAGAGATGCAAGGGGGTGAGAATATAGGTCACGAGGTATTACTGGCTACGTGCAACGAGATATTCCTTGGAAAAAGGAGCGGTGAAGGATGGAGAAATCTCGGAAGAGAATGCGGCTGGTCGAGTCTCCTTTGGAATAATGAAGTCGCCCCGGAAGATGCTAGAATTCCTTTCTCGGTGAGGGGTAACGGGGGTGGGCACGCGATCACATTCGAGATCCCGGCTCGAGTCACGGGTCTAAGTGCATCTTGGAAACAATCCCGCCAACGAACAGGGAATTCCCGGCATTCGGTGGGCTCCCGTGGAAATTCTTCGTTACTCCCTCGACAAGTCCGCGCGCGAGACTTCCGCGGATAAGGATTGCAGGCGAAAAAGAGAGGGACAACGTCGTCTCCGGTGTCCGAACACCGGGGGAAAGTTAATTAACGGCGACTTTGCCCGCGTGAAAATACGGGCGATGAAAGGAGGATACGCGGACGACCAGGAATCCGAAAAGAAACGTCCCCGTTGCCGTGATTTACTCGCGATTGACCCGCCAGCCGGTAACTTGATTCGTCTTCCCAGGAAAATTCAGCTTTCTCCAGGAACCGGATATCTCCCCCAGGCTGGCAAACGCTATTGGCCAAATCGACGCCAAATCGATCACTTTTGCCAGTCTATTGCAAGAATTCTGTCCCGAAATCAAGTACGATATTAGGTTGCAGTTTTAATGGTTCCAGTTTATTTCTAACGTACAACCTTTGCATATTTTTAGGAGACGTCTCGTGTTTATAAATTTTAATCTCGGAAACTGTTTTTCAGAGTTGCGTGGATTTCTTCTTGACTTTGATCAGGAAGCTTTGGTTTGATGTATGCATACATTTTTCATTGAATATCTAGAATCGCTTCCTCAAAGATACTGCAAATTGAAACTTCTACAAAAATATTGGAAAATTGTTTTCTTAACTGAATCTACTGTACAAGATTGAACCTTTCATGGAGAGTTCTTATATACTGTACTGGCGATACACCTTACAGTCGAGGTCTGTCAAACGACCGAAAAGGGTGGTGTATCATGTTCTCGGGGATCGTTCTAAGGCGGAAGCTTCAATCTTTAAATCTGTGGTACATTCAATCATAAAAAAATTTCGCAATGTGTTCACAGACGTTTAATATACAGGGTGTCCCACATAAATGGGAACACCTAAATATCTTTCGTATTTACAGTCCTACCAGAAAACTTCAGAGGACAAAGTGACACTATTGCACTATTGCAATTTATGTAGCGTTTTTTAATGAAATTTCAAGGTCACCGATGTTTTCTTTAATGGAATAGTATATATTTTTTTACGATAGCATGATAGACAATAAATAACTGAATTTAGTGGATACAACCTTGTTGACCTTGAAATGACTTAGATGCAAGAATAATCATGTTGAAGCGGATGAAATGTGGAAGTTTAAAACTTACGTGATTTATTAAAGATTGCGGCGTTTTTTTTTAGGTCGGGTCGATCTTTAAATATCGTAATAAATGTTCGAAATGTTGACCAGCCGCATTTATACAATGTTGCAGTCTTTTAATAAATGATCCGTAGGCATGGTCGATTTCCTGAGACGTAATTGAAGCACGTGATGCAGTAATATTGATATTGTGTCCACTGGCAGAACCGGACACGATTAATATAGTCGGTGGCAGACAATTCCTGATGTAAACTCAAGTAATATGGGTGAGACTTTTCTATTTGCAGTGTTAGTGAAATACTACTTCTGCTAATACCGGACTCTTGTTCGAGTTGTCGCAAACTTACGTGTGTATCATTCGATACTGCAGCTAGGATATTAATTCTATTTACTTCGTGAGTTACAATTCTTTGTTTATTACGATTTTTAGAACTTACACTACCGGTACTTTTAAATTGTTCTACCACGAGGGAAAATGCGTTGTAACGAAGGACAAATACGATTCACAAATTTTTCACGATACAAACGTACTGCTTGCCTCAAAGATTGATGGCTTTCGCCATAAGTGAAAGTCATATAGATTCGTTCCTGTGCAGTATAACGCATTGTTATCACTTTCACGTTTCGAACTCACATAATGCAGAAGGAACAACATACTTATTCTAACCGATTAACCTTCTGTTAACAATCTCAATGATACATACTCTAACATAAACATACGCTGTTTACTATGAAAACTAATTCGAACATTTATTATGATATGTAAAGGTCAACCCGACGTAAACAACGCGCAATCTTTGCTGAAACACGAAAGTTTTAAACTTTCAGATTTCATCCGCTTCAACATGATTATTCTTGCTCTAAGTCATTTCAAGGTCAACAAGGTGGTATCCACTAAATTCAGTTCTTTATTGTCTATCATGTTCACCATTATATTGCCCCCTGCAATAGTGTCACTTTGTCCTCTGAAGTTTTCTGATAGGACTGTAAATACGAAAGATATTTAGATGTTCCCATTTATGTGAGACATCATGTATATAATATTTTCGCAGCACGTATCTTCAATTTCCCACCTGCTAAATTATGCAAAAATATTGTATGCAAAAAGTGAATGATAGAAATAAAAGACGTTCGTGATAGTGGAGGCTTTGAGCTCTAGGATGAGCCCAGATTTACTATTGTACAACCCTTGGTATCGAACGAATAACAGTTTAAACATTGAGAATAAAACGAAAATTGGAAATGTGGTGTGCCAATACCTTTTGGGGCCACTGTACTTGTTTGATTGTCAGCATGAGGTTTACACCGCAGAACTCAAAGGACTCTGTATGTTATGAACAAACTCGAAACCCGGAAATGACGACTTACCAACTCCCCCAGTTCCCCACGTTTTACGTCATACCCGATTTGGATCACAATCCTGGCATCGATCGTAAAGATTCATCGATTTGACGTGCAGGCAGCGCTGCTGTAATATTTAGCGCGCTCGTAACCGTTTGAATCCGTATGACTCCTTGGTACGTCTTCCGATCGCTTCTCGCGCTCGCTGCACATGCTCTGGAGGAGCCAGCGGAGAGATCTGGGTCCCGTTTATCACGGATTATTTACTAAAACGTTCGTGGCACATGCGAGGAAGTAGCTCGTGCGCGCATATTCGTCGCACGTTCCTTCGGGATTCTGTGTGCTCCGGCGTCGGACCCGCTTCCAGATGGGCAATGTTGGACGGAATGTTGAATACATCCGTGCGGACCGGCATTCCTACTTAAATCAACATAACTCGGGTGATGAATGGTTAACAGGGTTCGCGGGGGACGCAATGCGCTCCATTTATGGAAGCTATTACGGCCGAATTTCAGCGTTAAATGTGTGATTTATGGCCGGCCGTATTATCTTCGTTCATGTCCCGTTGGCGATACACACAGTGCCCCCACCCCCCACCCCCTGTACAGCACGTTCGCCCGGCCCTCTGTACCCCCTGTCCCTCACGTTTCCCTCTGAACCATCCTGCGATAGAACCCTCTGTACGTCCCTCCTGCGTCGACGGTGCGCGCAGCCAGCCATCAGGGCTCCTATTTCTGAAAATTACTTTGAATTCGCCAAGCCGGCCGAAAAAATTCATCAACCAGGCGTCCACGTGCTGCGACCATGATTAATGTCTTTCTAACTGCCGATTGAAACAGTAAGGAAAATTGATTTCTGCCCGATCGAACGCGACCCGACGCAGAACACGGGCCGCGTCATGCCGGACTCACCGAACCGGCTGCTGATCGTGATTCATTAAAAATCATCGAAACGACATTCTACTGGCAGGTTTCCTATATTTATTTCTCCTTCTGGTAGGATTGTGGGAAAATAATCTACAAGGGGACATAAAGCAAATATTGTAGGATTTAGAATGATCTTAGAAAACGTTACCAATTGTAAATATCTATCACTCACGTCACACTTGTTCTACTTCCGCCAAGTAATAGGACAAACGAACCCGGCGGATCTTCCAACTCGATTTTCTTGAAAACGAAGCGCCAAACATGAAACGTTATTACTTCACTTTGAATTATTTTGTGGGTAGGTTATAGTCTATCTATAACAGAACTGTGTTTGTACTGAGTTTATTTACCGATATGTACAACTAGTACTAAACTTTCTGAGTCTCGCGGTTTTTACAATACGATCTGTCCCTGACGACTCAACGACTGTGTCTCGGAGTACGTCTCAGGACGACTGTCTCTGTACAGAATCTCGAGGTATATCGAAGGACGACTCTCGACCGACTTTCTGTACCAATTCTCTAACGCCTTAGTTTGCCCTGGTAAAAATCCTGAACAATCCTGAGTGGCTAATCCACGCTTTGGGTCCTTCCATTCAGAGCTGTTCTTTTTCTTCGTCTCATCCCTGTTCCTTCCGCCCTTGGCGTGTTTGTTTTCAGGACGACGAGGTGATCGGAGGGAACGATGGGACTTTCCTCCGGGTCACCCACGCCTGACCCACGTGTAGATAGATCGTTGGGTCTGCTTCAAGTGCCCTTCAGTTCGTCTCTTAATTTACGACGGTCTCAGTTTGCTATTGAGGACTTTGGGACAAAACCCCAATAAACATGGTTCGATTAGGTCTAGAAAGTGTCCACTCAAAAATAGTCTCGTCGAAAGAAAAGCTCTTTTGCGTGGACGACCGGACGCTACAATTTCTTTTTGCTACGGCAACTGAAGGCACGTATTGTTTCGAAAATGCTACATATTGACAGGTCCGTAAAAATCTTAGAAAATTATTTCGTGACTGAGTCCATCCTGCATTTAAAGATCTCCTTTTTCAACAACCCCCTGCAGAATGTACGACTTTATTTTTGTTTTATGAAAGAATAACGAGGAAGATATTAGGTTGTGCAAAGTGTTCGCTTTAAGAGAGCATCAATTTCTGAGCAATTCGAGCGTCAAACCGTGCAAAGATCGTTGGTCCGCGATGTGTGCAAGACATGGCGGCGCGGCGACGTGCTAAATAACCGGGGATTACAATGGCGCACCGCGGAAATTCCAAATATTCGTGGCGCTAGGATCCTGGAGCCTATTATAACGATATCTGTCCCGTGTGTTTCAGGCAGCGACGCCTCGTACGAGATGCAGGGGCCGAGCTTCGTGTCGGAGCCACCGTCGCGTGTGGAGTTCACGAACGTGAACGGCGGCAGGGTCGACTGTATAGTCAGAGGAAATCCGGCGCCCACCGTCGACTGGATGGTAGCGGACGGCGGCAGCATAACGAGTATCCCTGGAATCAGACACGTCCTTGGCAACGGGACGATCTACTTTCCTGGATTCGAGGCCGAAGTGTTCCGGCAGGACGTCCACTGGGCCATTTATAAGTGTTCCGCCGTCAACAGCGTAGGCGCCATCGTTAGCAGAGACGTCACTGTCAGAGCAGGCACGCCAACGCGAAACTTCTTGCTCGTTATCTACATTATGTTGTCTCCTCGCTCTCTGCACACCTTTTCCCTCATTTTCGACGACAGGCGAGACCTCACCACGCCGAGTCCAACGTCCTTCGCGACCTCTAGCTCGCTGAAAGACGGAGGATCACGGTAGGCGGGTGACGTATTGTTTTGATCGATGGTCGGTCTCGATATGGAAATGTTAGTCGTTTCCCCTGCGTCGCGTCGTTTGCATCGAGGCCACGGGTCGCGTTTAGAGGACGAGTTCGACGGTTTGCCGGAAGGATCTTGCACGGAGGGTTTCCATTAAACATCGCCAGCCACGGCGGCACGAGCAGCCAACGGCTTTTTCTTAGACGGAATAATTCAACCTCTCCACCGATCGGCGGAGATAGTACGTCTTCGGCGACGGGACGATATGAAATATTTATTCCCGCCTAGTCCGTGATTTGGTTCGCGTTGTCTGCGCGTTCCCAGCGCACCTGGTCGTCCTCGATCTCCGCACGGACACGTCTCCCGACGGCGGGCATGTAATTCATAGTTTGCCGATAGTTTGTCGGCGAGACTGGTTTGATGGCCGAGAGGGGGCCGTGGAGAGAAGGAATTCTTTCTTGCCCGTGTCGCGGGACCGTCTTCGGTGGCTGTCCGAGATCGATCGCCGGAATTATTCAAATCCTTTCCATTGAACACGGGGGGCTGCGAGGAACGGAGATGTCGTCTTATCGGGCCGCTCGTTTCCGAGAGGGTCCACGGGGCTGGAACGGATGAGCTCGTTCGGCTCGAAAAGAGCGTTCACGGTCGCGTTGTTTCTGGGTGCTGTTTTATCGGCGCCGTTCTCCTCAAAAACCGGGCTTCGTGACAAGATCCATGGAAACATGGGGGTGGTTCGGGCCGCGGCAGGGCCAAGATATCGAAGCCCGCCCGGCCGATAGATGGGGGCAAAAGCTCCCCGGTGTCTCCGCGGGGTGCCTTAAAAATAGAGCTTCCTCCGGGTCAATGAACCGGAAGATATCTTATCGACTTAATACGCCCGTAAATCATCGTCGCGTGAACGCGGCCCATACCTTTTCAGATTCATGCTTGCTACCGCCTCTGCCGCGTCAGCTTCTACCCGTCGCGCCGCCTCCGCGCCGCAGCTTCGCTCGCGTTCGTTCTCGCGTCTTCCTGACGCGATACCCGTGATCCCACTCCTTTTTGCTCGAGCCGTCTGGCTGGCGAAACCCTCCCGAACGACCAGCAACGCTGATTCCGTCGTTTCCCGGCCCGGAGAAAGGTGTCTCCTCTCGAACCTGTACGTGTATTCCGCTGCGCAAAACGGATATGATTACGCGCCCGCGCTCCCGCCCTTAGCCTTACGTATGCACCCGTAGCGGCCGCTCCTCGAGGATCGTGCTGACTACGTTCGATATGCGATTCGAATAGCAACAATGGTTTCCCGAGCCCCAATTCGCAGGATCCTTACGACAGCAATTTCGACGCGGTGATCGAAAACACGTACGCCTCGGCCATTCGTCGGACGTGTCGCCGTCGGGCTCTTTTTCTCTGTCTATCTGGGCGTCCTCTTTTCAGATATCCAAGTGTCTCCTATCCCTGGCATCTACAACCCCGACTCCTCGCGAGATTTTATGCAGAGCTCGGGCACTGATCTTGCCACGCTCGTTGGAGCGTTGCTTCCGCATTCTACGTTGTCGGATACCTCCCCAGCCCATCGAAACTCTCAGGAAATAAGGGTAACTGGACTGATAAAGGGGATCGCTTCCGGAGGGTGACTGTGTTTAACGATTACCCTCTGCGAGTGTTTCGAGTGTGTTACCGGGAGGGGAGATGATTGGCCAGGAAGCTTAATTAAAGTGTCAATTTTGAGGGAATTGTTACTTTTCGGCGAATCTGAAAGGGTTTATATTGTGGTGTCGAGGGTCGGGTAATCGCGGTTGTATTGTTTGCTCAATGGAAACGGATATCGGCGATTACAATTTAAAAATTCAGGTCGAAGACTGCAATGATTCTCGTATAATATGGTACTGCTGTTGTACAGTTTTTAGGAACATTTCTTTCGCAATTATTAATAATAATTCTTCTCTTGCACTTCACTGATTTGCAGTTGATCTGTTGTGATTCTATTCCGAATTTTTTTGTAATAAAAGTCCAGTAATAACTATACTTGCAGATCTCTACGCAAAATAAAGATTTGATTCACCAATTTCAAGAAACAAGGGCCAAGTAGGAATGTATTTATTCTTTTAATCATTTCTCTAAGTTTACATCATACAGTAATACATCATAAATTAATAAACAGGAGTTTAATCCTATCGTTATTACCAGTGACCATTGTCACCCGATGAAATGTTGAATTGATTCATAGCTACGTTATTTCCATGGTTACCGATGTCTTTCGATTCGTGATTGTTTTGTTTCGTGCCATTTGTCTTGTATGAAAAAGTATCAAATGTTACGCCCACCCAACGGTTAAATAAAAGATATTTTTTCATGGGCAATAAATTTTGGGATTTATACAACAGCAGAAAAAATATTACACAGCGGCTTAAAAGAAATTTTATGTATTCATTTTATTTTTATATTATTTGTGCATATAATCTTCATGGAATAAGATGGCGCAGCTGTTATCGTGCCATGTTATGATTTTTTCGTCTCGTAACATGGGAAGGGGTAAATTTCATGTTCTTAGAATTTTACGGTAAAGACAGAAATTCGCATTAACATTCACAATTATTACGAAAAGTTTATACATTTTTGCACACGAATTTCCCAGGCACCATGAACTAACTACATATGAATTAACAAATCGACATTGGTCATATATGGCTCACATTATTTTTTGACTAAGTTTACAAATTAATTTTCACTGTGATATATTGAAGAAAATTAAATTACGATTGAAGAATGCCAAGGGGTTCAAGGAATATTCATTACTATAAATCTTATCCTTCAAATTTCGGATTCATTTATTAAATTACTCTGACTTCGTTAGATTTGCGGAGGGCTGTAATTCGGCAATCGACATGTCAAAAGTAGTATTTTCCAGCTTCTCGGAGTTTAATATTCTCTTTTGTCAGGTACTGTATTTCGGTCGATACGCGAAGCCGCAGGAGCTTCAATCGTATTTTCCTCGGCCACGCGCGATTTTCACGGTTCGGGTGTTCATCCGCAACCCCTTGTCTTTGCTACGTTAATCCGGTCGCGATGCGTTCAGTTTCATTCCCCTGTAACGAACTATTTAAAGTACGTCCACTCCGTGGCCAAAGAAGTAAATTAAGGTCCTCGAAGGAGGAAATTGCATCGCTGGCAAAGAAACCTCTTCGAGAAGAAGCTCCCTGATAATAAAGTAAAAATTACGTCCGCGTTCTTTCCAGCGGTCCTGGGGCATTGTTAATCCTTCGAGACATCGACACAAACGACCACGTTGTTCTTCCGCGGGCAATGATAATCTCTTTCTTGCGACGCCGGGCAAAAGACAACCGAATATCGTCGCGGAAAACGCAGACTCGTTGACGAGCGGTCCAGGTTCTTGTTAACGAAACGAATCGTTTAATACAACGAATTTTCTGCGGAGAAAACTCCCCCCCCCCCTCTTGCAACGCAAAGACCGTCGGGAGTTTAACGACGTGCGACGTTTGTGCAAAAGCAACCGGGCTGCCTTATTGTGTCCGCTTTCAACGCGAGTCTCGCAAAGCCTCGCGAGTCGGCTGCGATACGCTCTGCCCGATCTCACTAAGACGTTCGTTTTCTTCCATTTACCTGGCACAATGTAGCCCGGGACTTATTCTTCCTGCAAATTTCGCAGTTTCGGTTTAATTTCGTGCCGCCATCGTCGCCGACGCGGTAATGAGGAATCTTAACGACCGTTGCGAGCGCTCGCGTAAATAACACGCAACGCCCCTGCCGTTGAATGTTCCATTGTGTCGATCGCGCGCCTGATGACTGTTGATTCGATCGATCTTCAACCCCTTTACGTTTCGACATTTTTTCTTAACTAGGAACGACGTGTGAATTCGTTACTTCGTTAAGTGCAGAATCTATTTGTTTTCTTCTTAATTCGACGAATAACTTTCATTGCGCCACATTTCACGTATTATTTATGTCAATCGTAGTACAGTAAAGTCTTGATCTAAGACCCAATCCTCGGGTCCGTGACATAGATCGTGTAGCGCTACTATTCTCTTGGGACAGCGTAAACACCCACGCGCGACCGAAGGCGGACTATACCGTCAATTAAACTACTAAATACTGTGTTTAGTGTTTGGTGTAATTTTTACTCAGAAAAATGCCATCAATAAGTTGGTGACAGTTCCACAAAAAAAATAATGAAAAATAAAGAAGTTCTGTAATTGGATTAGTAGGCGGTTCGCACCGATATACACTGCATGTTTACATTTTACTTTCTCGCCCCCTCCCCCAGTGGAGGGGATAGGGGAAGTGACTAAGATCGTGTAGCTGCGTCCGGCTCAGATCAAGACTTTACTGTACTATCTCGACTATTAAGCTTTTGGGTATATTTAAAATGCATATTCCAATAGAAAATACTGAGATGTCCACATAACAGATGCTCGTACAATACAACATTTACATAAGAGGGTTCGTAGAATAAAGTTTCCACTGCACATCGACATCACAGTTAATTAGCAAGCAATTTTTGACATAGGTAATTCATCATTCTGGAAGGTTAAATATCTTCCAGAATTTTTTCTCATTTTTATACAGAAACATTTCCAAGCGTTTTATCTTATTAATCCTATTAGATAATTGTACACTCCCGTTCATAAATCATCGGACACCAGCTGTAGCCATTAAGAAAATCTTGATCACGATGCTGTTCTCGTATTTTGCTGTATACTTGCGTATATATATTTACAAAAATGGAAACATTAATCATACAAAAATGTGGAACATGTACGTCGTAAATCAAGACGCAACTCTTGCAAAGAATCGCAAAAACTTTGCAGAAGAATTAATCAAGAAACATTGAAAAAGTTCACCACCAGAATACTTAACGCGAGCACGCTTATTTACAAAGCACAACGGAGATGCATTAATGAAATAACGCTTAGAATTACGTACACTATAAAACAAAGATTTTAGAGAATTAACATCTAGTTTTGAATGCCAACATATATAAAATTATGGAAGATGAATTCTACAGAAGGTCTATTCAACACGGCTAGGAAACCACAAATAAACACATTATTTTTATTTATTTTCATTTGAGAATTAACATTCAGCAACATACTATTGTACCGTATGCTTTTAGCGAATACTTTAGTTTTCCTTTGAAGCACGGGTTCTCAGTTATTAAATAATGAAACTTGCAAATAATACTAATACCGCCGAGAAATCGCGTCACACTACCAATTGCGTTAATTGTCTCGAAGTAATGCGACCGAACGTTTCGTAGAGATAAAACGAATTATAGTTGGGATCTCTCCATGCATAACACTCAACGATCTGTCGGATATTTTTACAAGAACATTCCGCACGCCTTTCTCGCGCAGCACGCGGAAAGAGGACGGTGAATACTTCAATTATGCAATTACGCATAGGCTCCGTTGATCCGACAACAGGCCACGATTGGCAATTGAAATGAATATTCCCCGAAGCAAGAACCACTGGACCCGAGATCAAATCACTTGAATATACATGTCCGGGAGCCGATGGATCGCGAATTCATGGAGCCCGAGCAAGAGAAAGATGGTGTTTTGCTGGTTTGCAAGTATGGGCGACATCGGACGCGAATCTTTTGAAGAATTTCCATTTTTCCGCTCGCAGAGGCGCTTGAGATGCTACTCTAGTCTATAGGTTTAAAGAAAATCGGACCTTTCGCGTATACATAAAGAATTACGCTTGAGACATGTGCTTTAAAATAGTATGCACAGATTCCCAAACTTGATCAAAAGAAAGTGGTAAAAACTAGTCAATCTTAGGCTTTAGGCAGCGAAAACAGTTCCTATCTCTTCTAATGAGTCAACTAATAAGTAGATTCTATGCGTTGATCATAAAAACTAGTTGCTGCAATTTAAAACAGTAAACTGATAAAAAAATTAAGAATTTCAGTATATTATTTTCAACTTATTAAGATTAGTAAAGAAATAAAAAATCCTTTATTAGGTTACTGTTCGCAGTCAACTTATAAGTAAATTAATAATATTTAAAACATTTACTTTCAATTTTGTTTGCAGTAAATAAGCAAATAAAATTCGTTTCTTCTGATTATGAATAGAACTACAATAATTAGCAAAAATCAATTTTAATTTCTTATTTGTCCGAACTATTGGTGGATTTGCTAAAGTACAAACAGAAACGTGCAAAACAGTTTTATAGCGAAAAGATTTTGTAGCGTAGCTGTGCAAAAAAAATATTATAAAGTCAGCTGAAAATATTGTGTTCCACACTAGAATACCCTTTTAATCTAATCCTATTAACAATCTAGCGCGGCGTGTTCACGGTAACTATACCGTTTCGACAAAAAATGAACTTTCGGAGTAACACGATTTTTCGTTGGTGCCCTATGGCCTGAAAGGTACAATTATTTTTAATTGACGGCAAATCTGCTGTCCTTTGCCCAATCTTCTTTCGGAGCTTGTTGACGAGTGTACAACAGGCGCAAACGATTCGTGGAGTGTTTTTTCCCTCGTAGTTGGAGCGTTTTTGAAACTCCTGTTCGCTGGAATCGAAATTCACGGAAAATTCCGAGGAAATAGTTATTCTGCGCGAACGGCTCACTTGCGGTATAATCAAGCTGGAGATTGAAGTTTGAAAAAGGATGGAAAAATGGGGCAGGTGATAATTGCATTTACCTGCGTTCTACGGTTTCAATAAGGTTCTTTCTTCTCATTATTTATTGATTAATGGCCTACGAAACTGTACAATATGTTCGACAATTAATACCTAACATAACATAATACTAGATCATAAAAGGAACATTAAGTTAATAATCAACTTAACAAAAATAAAAGTACAAAAACATAAGTAAAAAGTGCATTAAGCAGAGAAAGAGAATTATCGAGCGATAATGCTATTCAAGACTCCCACAACAGAATTTTGTAAACATGTGAAAATAGTTCTGGAAAATATCAATATTGATAATAATGTTAGACATAAGTATCAAGGGTTACTCACGGTAGAAATTTCAGTATTTAAAAAACAAATGTTCATACAAAATGAGTTTCTCTCGGTTCATCTTATTTATCCAGATTTGTATTCTCATGCAGTGGTGAACAAAAATAGTGTAAACAATGATTTCTTATCTTACTTAGATTTCCGACCATTTTGCCCCACCTCCTCCCAAATTGCCTGTTCCCAAAAATTTCGTAATAAAATGGAATTTGGGCGTGCGTTGGAAACGCGCGTCTTGGCGACGGTGTTTCCAGAAAAGGGTTGCCGCTCGAGTCCGCGTAAAATTCGAGCCGCCGAAAAGGTCGTATATTTCGAGCAGAACGAAGCTCTCTTTCCGGCAGGTGGCTACGGATGGGGTGGGTCAGAGGGCTAGGATTGGGACGAGTCGCGCAGCGGTTCTCTCTTCCCGTAGGTTTCATGGTTTGTAAATATTACCTGCCACGATACGTCTGCCGAGTTTATGCTCGGCTTGGTTGCCGCGTAACCGAGAGCCGTGTGATACGGGGGTGGTAGCAGAGAAGCGAAGGCAAGGGGGATGCAGCAGAGGCGAACTCACCGAGTTTTTACCCCATTCTGGAGTCTGAGTGCCTCGCTCCGCTGACTCTCGAAACGGGTTCCAGACCCGGGCCCTACACACCACCACATTCTCCTTTGCCCTGCGCCCTCCCCCGCCGTCGGCCGTCGTCTCTCTCTCTCTCTCTCCCTCTCTCTCTCTGCCTTCCTCCATCGCGATTTCTCGTTCTGCATCCTTGCCTCGTCCTCGTTCAGCCGGGCCTGCTCTTTCGCCGACCTTTCAACTCAGGATCATCAACTTACGCGGAATGCCAGTTCATGGCCGGATTGCGACAGCCTCAAGATTTTGGATAAGATACCGCGAACCCTTCGCCAACTCCCATTCTCTATCAACCATCCCCCATTCGACTGCATCGAGACCCGGAGATTTTTCCTGCGTCGTTTAACCCGATCATGCGGGTGCCGCGTGAAGAGGGCTCGAGCGGTATCGGCGCACGAGGGTGGTCTTTGGCCGATGGGGGCGCAATTACAGATTTAAATGGCGGGATCGAGTGATAAAAAAGCCTGGGGAATTTAGGAGACGTTAATTGAGCTGTATTAACAGAACGGATGGTAGCGGCGGGAAGGGGAACGTATTGGCTCGCAGCTTAAAATTCCTTAATACTGATTGGCCCTTGAAATATTCATCGGGAGGTTTAATACCGTGTTCAGGTATCAAGAAGAATCTCGGTCAATCCCTCGGGTTCATTCACGTTTTACTGTGAGCTGATTTAATATTTGATTAACGAACGGTTCTTCGCTCAACTTGGGCGCGATACATGTATAATTCGATTTTCTCAAAGAGCTAATTGGTACATTCTATATGGTGTAGGTACGCGTTTTGGTACATGGATTTGATTAAAAGTTAGGTCGATTCTACGACAACGAACAAGTTAATTATTCTAGTAAAAAGTCATACGCGTTAAAATTAACGTGTTGATATTTACATTTATTCTTGAAAAGCTTGGTGAAACGAGAATTTCCTGGCCTTTGAGTAATGGACAAAGTATGAAATGAATATGTTTAAAGTATACCATACGCTAACGATACAAACATAAATATTAAATATTTAAAATCCTGTGATATTCGACGTGCAGTTCGAATTCCCGACATGATTGACGCTTTCCTTTTTGCCGTGGCTAAGTTACGAAATAAGCGAAAGTAAAATAAGCTGAAAGGCAAATAAGCTAAAATGGTGACGGCTTTCATTTTAAAGTAGGCTTCAAATATATGCGTTGCTCACCCAATGTTTATTTTCCTGGGAAAAAGGGCAACATGCTAACAACGTTTACTGCGTTTCGAAAATTCTCCGCGAAACCGAGAACATTTGCGCGAATTTCCTTTCCGCAGCCATACGTGTTCGGCTTCAAGCTCCGTACGCGCTTGTATTCGGAAATGACCGCGTCCCTCTCGTCCTGCAAACACTTCGCGGTTATGTCATCTGTTTTGTTTCCTTTCGTCGTCAATTCTGAACTTTTCAAACTGCAGTTGGATGCTGAATGAGGAGACGGCACCGGGGCGCAAATTATCGAGGTATTTTTCATTAATGACACCCGTCTCGTTTCAATTCGAGCGACAACCATAGCAGTTGATTTGGTTGGAGACGATGTTAACGTCTTGTAGGTGTAGGTTACACAAAGCCTGCTCGGCTGAATTTAATCCCATGGTCTCGCGGCGGCGCCCTCCATTTTGCTTCACATCCTCGCCGCACTACTTGACAACTTTTTTCTCGCCTTCGCCCATGTCCTTACCGACCTTTTCCACCGGGGAGACAATTAAGTCGTGCAGACTGACGCCAGGAACGGATTCGAGGATTTACACTCGAGCTGGCAACCACGAAAATTCCATAAAAACAGAGAAACCATTCGAGAAATCAAAATTTATCACGTTGACTGCCACAGCAATGCGCACAAAAATTACGCTAAATCAGTACAATGTTTTTACAAGAATGCAAATCAACCAAAAATTGAAAAAACAAAGTTCACTATGAAATGTTTGATTTTTAACAGTAACGTGCAACGAACATAGCTTTTTTATAAATAAAACTTAAAGTCACCACTTATTTTATTAGTCACAAATTACGCATTAAAAATATTCAACATAAATTCTCTCCTACGCGGTTCCTACAATAAATACCTCTAGAACATATTGTCAAGACTAATTTTATCGACACCGGAAAATTAGGAATTTATACGTGACACTCCAGACTAATTAACAAAGGGCTTAATATTCACACACTATGATCATTCATTGATGTATAAATAACTCCATGTCAGTGTATCATGAACAGAACTAACAATAATGGTACATTACTACAAACGGCGAACTATTATTGGCTTCCCGCAGTCTTATTAAACACGGCCATGATGAAGTATGTGTACCCATTGATTTATCACTACTACATGATATTGCTATTCATTCCTATTGGTTTAGTTCTATGGCAACCAATTAGTATAATTTGAATGTTATTGAATATATTTTGAGCCTATTCAAATTACTTCACGAATCTTTATACAAGATCAAAATTTTCTGAAGCAATAAACAGACTTCTAAAGTTTTTATCGCAAATGCATAAAATACTCAACGAAGACGTCAACAATCACGAGAATTTAGTATAGAAAAGTTTTTGTTTGGTGAAACTATGAAGATACGACACGAAAAATTCTGAAAGCATGGAACGGTCCAAATGCAATATAATTCCTCCAAAGCCGACATCCTTAGCGTGTATCCATCGCGACCAAATAATTTCGAAGCCAGAGAACTTGATCTATCGATTGCTCGAAATAATTCGATTTCCTTCGCTAAATTCGTATACACGGTTCAACGGTCCAGCGGTGGGGATCAATAAAATCCTCGATTCCTCGCGGCACGTTTTCCAAGATCGTCATGTGTTTCGACCAGCGACCCGCGACATGCTCGGAACATGGCAGCGAAATTTTCTCTAAATTTCCCGGCATTCCGGGAATGATATCGCGAAATTGGGCATAGCTGGCGGAGTTATAATTGATACCTCGTGAATTCCGCGTATCGGAGCGCAAAGCCGCGAACCCGTGAACCCCGGTTAACGAAGCCGTGGTTTAACGTCATTACGTTTATCCAAGTTGGGTTATTAACGTTGCGTGTATCGCGCCGCCTCGAATAATGTCGGAACAAAACGGCCGGCAATTAAATGCCAAACACGATGCCGATAAATCTGTCCCCGTAAACCGAAGTCTATTGAAATTACCAGCGACCGCTTGACAGACGATAGTTTCGACTTGTCATCATTTTCGACGGTCAACCATGGCTGTAGGCTGCGTCTCAAAGTCATCGGAATTATCTGAACACTGAATCAATTATACAGGGTGTTCAACTATAGGTGGGAAAAAATTTAAGGGATGGTTCTCCAAGGCAATGTAAGACAAAAATGAACAATAAAAAATTGTGATTTCGGCTACATTTTATAGTTATTAACGATTAAAAATCCGCCTAAAATGCAACAGCACGGCCGACAGAGGTGTGCGTTGTGAAGGTCATAGAGGCGTGCGACGTGTGTGCCTCACAAGAAGTCACCTTGTAGGAATGCTGATGTAAATTGTCCGATTAGGACAGTTCCACAAGCATTTTCGGTTCTGGCCGAATTATTGGCTGAAACGTGTGACGTCAAAGCCTAACCATTGTGTGCGAGGGCTAACCCCTTAGGATACGTGGCTGTCGCCCGTCTCTATGACGTATAACCAACGTACACCTCTGTTGGTCGGGTTGCCGCATTTTAGGCGGATTTTAATTTGATAATAACTAAAAAATGAGGCCGTAATCGAAATTTTTTATTCTTAATTTTCGTCTTATATTGTCTTGGAGAACCCGCACAGTTATAAGAATGGTCTGCTGCCCGAGGGTTGAATTCCATTGATTTCGAACGAGATTGAAAATTTGACTGTTTTCCGCGTTTCGCCGATTTTGGACCATTGTGCGTCTGGAGTGGCAAGGCAGATGGAGGAAAGAGGCGGGGCGCCAGAGGTTACCGAAAACGAGGAAAACGAGTTCCCCGCTGCCGTCATTAGCATACGAAATTTTCCGAGTTTGTTCTCGCGCGGAGGGCTCGAGTTTTTTCTGGACCGTCGAATCCGAGTCTGGCCTCGGTTGCCGACTGAGGGACAGAGGGGGTGTGCAAGGGGAACAAGGGGTTGGTTGTACTTTAGCCTCGCATTCGAGCGGCCCCTTTGTTTGTGTGTTGCAGTGGTGAGCCAGCGTTACGATCCGGAAGTGCAATGTCCCGGCGGTTTCCTCGGCAACAACGTACTTATGCGATGCAACGTTCCCAGTTTCGTTCGCGACCACGTCACCATTACGTCTTGGCTTCAGGAGCCGTCGTTCAACATCTATCCGTCCACGATGGGAGGTGAGTGAGCCTCGGATATCGCTTAATGACGCGCCCGCGACCGCTCATAAATACGAATGAGCCGGCAAAGGAACGCCAGGGTCCTCTCACTGCCACGCCGCACCAAGGAGCATTTCCGTCACGATTTCCTGCGCCCCATCCACCATCCCGTTACCCTTAACTCCCTGAATTTATTTACCGTCCAGACCTCAACTCTCTTCTGTCTATGGAGGATCAGCAGTAAATGGGCTGGCCGTTGTCCCGAGGAAAGTTTCATTCATAATTATCCAACTCCTTCTCCGCCTTCTCCTCGTCATCTCCGCGCTGAGTACTCGCCGATGAAAGGATCGCTGCGATCACGATTCGCCGACGTAAATTAGATCTCGACAGATTATGCGATCTGTATCGTGACTCTTAGTTTCGCATAGTGTTACGGAACAACAATATACAGTGGGCGGTCAAATTAGTACAGCCATTTGCATAAATTGACGAATTGAATATCAACCTCCAAAAATTCCTACAAAATCAATTAACTTAATTAACACTAGAACGACGGGAGCAGTCAAAATGACTGCTTCCTAATTTTTTCTTTTACAATTACTGGAATTGTAAAAATGTTTTCATCGGAAATTTTTTAATGAACCTCTTCATTGAAGCACACATTACAATAAAAGTTGTATGAAGTCTGAATGGGCACAGTCGTGTCACTGTTACAAAGCAATATATGTACGTCAGTCACATTTTTTGCTCCATCGTTCTAGTGTTAAGAAATCTGAATCAAAAAATCTAAAATTTGTTATACAGAATTCTGGTCGAACGTTTTTGCATTCTGAAAATCCTGAAACTCGCGATAACGATGAATTTCTAAATCTGCTCAAAGGTATGTGTCACCTATATGGGACTCATGTGGCAGTTATATGTAGATTGCGGATTTTATGCAAACATAAAACACTAGGAGGATAAAACGGATTCAAGAGTATCGATACATTACCATCGACTGACTAGGATTATTAGAAGAGGATTCTAGGATACTTAAACAGCTGTCAAAATATATAAATAATGACAATGCGGCTTTAGTGTGAAGTTGGCTGCGAAAAAATGCAATCTCATTCTCTGTTGGGAAAAAACGAAATTACTTTCCGAACAATCCAATAGTCACAGGAGTAACTTTTTTTAACATCTGAAATTGAAATTAAGTAATAGTTGCAGAATTGTGAATTGAAATTTATTCAGAATGTCCGTTTAAAAGTTTGATTTAAAAAATTTCGAATTTGTAATCTGATATGTAAATCCATGGAGAATAAATAGATGGTAGCTAATACAAAAATGCGCGTTGGTTCGCCGATAGACGTATTGTAGTCTCTTCTATCGGCTGGAACGCACAAAGTTTCCCCCGTGAAGCCGTTAACGAGGTAAACTTCATTAATTATAGAGGAGTTCGATTAAGGTACCTATGCGAAGCCGGTTTGAATGTGCCCACTAATAATCCAGACGGATTTGTTAATATACTCGACGATTGGAGGAAGACGATCGATAGTCGGCAAAACTTTTACCATTGCGTGCCACCAAGTTGAACAAACTGGGACCAAACGAAAGGGCGAGCCGGTTGAATTCAACTTGGCTCTTCAGTATTTATTATCGTACTTTACTTTCGAGATTCTTACCTCCGAAGAGAAGGTAGTGATTGTTAAATTGTTACAAACTCGATAATTATCGTGAGGGCCACCGGTGATCGAGGAGAACAAATTATTTAACATATTCCGTGCCATATCATTTCTGCTAAACTTTTCATTTAGGCTATTCAATGTTTTGATTGCAGACTGATATATTGGCACTAGACACCAGATATTATTCAGAAACATTGAAAACATCAGCAGAATTTAAGAACACCGTTACATTATTCTGAACTTATTAAAATTATTAAGAAAGAAATTGTGACTGTATTTTTTATTACTTGACGTAGAAAATATTTGTTTTGCATATAAATTTGCAGTTTAGTTATCACAAACTATTTCATTATATTATCAGTTGATAAGAAATTTAAATTCAAAATCTATAAGAACCCCGCCTGCTGGTGATCGAAAAGTTATAATTTATTATTATTATTTCTCTTACGAGTAACATAAACAATGCTCATGTGAAATGCGCAACAGCCAGCATGTTAATGGATATTAGAAGAAAGCATATTTATGCGTAATAAGCATCCACTATTCCATATTTTCAGACTATAACTGTACGTTCGAAACACAGAGACATAATTGCAATCTTTAAAATTTCTTTTCTTCCTTCACTAATGTTCTCATCTTTATTTAGTGGTACATGAAAAGTTTTTCATTTCTATCCTTCATTTCTCATTATTCATTTAAATAAATAATGCATTTCTCGGTCTCCTTGACATTGAAGAATCATTCGATCCGTTCATTAATTATACAGTCACCCTGTCAGTCCGCGTTCAACACTGAAGTTACGATTACACTGCGTTGGCCACCGATGACCGATATGCATTTTAATTTACTTTTGTGTACAGTTTCCGATATCTACGTGCATGTTTATTGTCAAGAAAAATAATTTAAGTGAGAGAATTATATAGTTTTTAAAATTGAGAGTGTCCATCAGCATAGTCATTCGAACGATTTAAAATCAAAAGATATTATTATTACCAGATCTTTATTGCAAAATAAAAGTCGTCTAAGTCGATTGTAAAAAACTGAAGTTACAGCAAAAAGGACTTTCAATCACCTTACGAAATCGAAAATAATATAACAACATTTTTACATGTCGTTTCACTTTTGTATTAGACCTATTCATTTTTGTCATAAATGCATAAAATCCACAGTCTAACCATTATAATTAAATTATATTATACCTGAGAAATATTACAATTAAAAACTACTATATTTGAAAAAGAAAATACGAGTTAACCTTCTTCGTTGTGATGCGTATACCAGTGACTGAGCGTGTTTGCCGCGCAAAATATATTTTGTTTCAAGTAAGAAATATTTGCCGTTTTACATTATTTTCATTCGTAGAAATGGTTCAATCACAACTTTATTTTCTTTGTTCTTAATCTCTATCAATCTCTATTAAATCTTAATCTCTATAAAATCTCTATCATTGAAGTAACTAAGAGTGATATGGTATATACCGCGTATAATATTTGTTTGTCCAATTTTTACCTAAACAAGGAGGTTATAGTTGTTTTCGAGCGTCTCACAGTGCCTCTTGAATTAGATGACATTGCGGAGAAAGTACTATTGCATGTTTAGAACGTCTTAAAATGATCAGGGAAAGAAAATGTACGAACAGATTGGCGGTATTCTACTTGCGAACCAAATGAAGTTTAATTTTCGTTCGACTTTTGTTGGACAACAAAACCGAAGAATGTTATAACAATGTTTCGGTGAGATTGAAATCCGACGTGTCTGTTCTCAGATGGCAAGTATCACATGCTATCGAGCGGCGAGTTGATGATACTGAATATCACACGGGAGGACGCGAAACAGACTTATCGGTGCAGGACGCATCATCGTCTGACGCAGGAAACGGTCGTCAGCAGCAATGCCGGGAGGCTCCAATTGACTGGTGAGTGCATTAAAATCCATTTCGCGTTCCCGCAGAAAAGATAACACGTTTCCGGCGGCTCGATACGCGATGCTCCGATTTAATTGAAAATTCATATCGCCACTGAAGTGAACATACTTGTTCAGCTTTGCAAAATAGCACTAGTAGAAATTCGATGATTTCGATCCTGCAACGAAACATTTTAGCAGGTTATGTTTCAATACTTTTTCGGTAATATTTGAAGGAGATTAAAGGAGATACTTTAAGGTAATATTTAAAGGAGATGTAAGTATTGCGGTATTTGTACAAAAATTTATCTCCACTGTTGCTGGATGTAAATCTTGTGGGACCCGGAAATTCGATCGCTCAGAAAAACAACGTGATGCTGTATCAAATGGGACAATACAAATGCAGTGACAAAACTCTTTTGTTTTTAATTATTTCTCTATGGAACAGTTACCAACATATGTATGGCATTTTTCTGATTAAAATGAGACCACACATGACATAATTGAGAGCATATTTGCTTGCTTCATTGACGAATCAGTAGCGGATACAGTAAAGCCTTGATCTAAGTCGAACAGAGCTACACGATCTTAGTCAGTTCGGCTATCCCCTCAACTGGGGGTGGGGGGTGGGGGGCATACGCCGCGAGGGGCCGAGAAGCTCGGTAGCCGCGCAGTGTGAAGTGTAAACATGCCGAGTAATCCGCGTAATCGTTATCCATTCGGATAAATCGATGTTTACAAAATCTGTCTATTACGTGTGTATTCTTCACGCTCGGTTAGTTTTGTACACAAAGCGATTCATGTAATGACAATCGTTTACAACATATTTATCATAAGGTGTAATCATTTTATTGTACCAATTTCCAGACACTCCGGATATTTCATTTTCGCATTAAGGGAAAGAACTTTTAGCAAAGAATACTTCCAAGAAACAATTGAAGAAAGTAGAAGAAATATTGCGACATTATTTACACAGAGCTAAGTTATACAAGCTATCCCGAAACTCAAGGTTGAAATTGACTCTTTGCCCGCCTTTTTGTGTTTGCTGGGGAATGGCCTTTAAAAGTTGCAAGACATTTCGCTGGTGGCAGTAATGGCAGAAAGTTTGTACAATCCAAAAGGGGATAAAGTCTAGCGAAGAACAAAGTTGTTCGCTTGTATGTTTAGAAGTATCCAGACATCTCGACTTGTTCAGAGGAAATTCGTTATGTGTATATTTTCAGCAGTTGAAGTCCTACCCGTATGTTTCATGGTTTCTTTTATACACTAACTTTTTCTGTGGGAAATACACAGCATATATTTACAAAATCAATTATCAACACCATTTTCTCCGTCTCCTCTTTTTGACTGTGTATACGGTGTTTATGTAGCAGCAAATGTACAGTAAATGTGTAATATTCACATGTAAATTTACTACCACAAAGTATACATACATCCAGTCTTTTCAAATAATTTTTCGATCGCATTATACAGGAGTCTGCTGAAATATAAAAATTGCAGAAGAAATTATTGGGTTACTGTATTTTATCCGATTCGAGCACACCGAAAGTGCACAAACGATCCGACAGGAAATTAATGTTGCGCTTGCATTTGTTCACGTGAACAGCATATGGAATGAAATGTTAGGGAAAAGCGGGTTGTGATGGGACGCGAGCAAAGCTTCGACAGGGGCCTTGTTCGACACGGAGCCAGCGGAATCAGTGTCCGCAACATCTGACGCTGTTATCGGAAAGTAGAACGCTCATAAATATTCAACGGTGCTCCAAAGAAATTTGTAAATATCGCATCGGCGTGTAATAAGTTTCCGTTCGCGCTAGAAAGCACCACTCGTCGTCTCTCGAGATCCGACGCGGAAAAAAAGGGGGAGCGAAACTATTTGTTCCCGTGGAGCTTCCGTTCGAATACGGGCACCTTTATTTAACAGATATTTGTATTAGCGCCGTTGTACGCTTTCTACCGGAATTCTTCGCGTCTCGTATCCTAACTTTATTAGCTAGATTTAAGGTAAAGGGGGTTTTAAAAGGAGGTATCTGGACCTCTTTGAAATGGAATCGACACAACGTCGTTTCTTCTTCGGGAGACGGTATTCTGAATCAGAAAGAGGAAAGAAAATCTCCTTTATGGATCCGCATTTATTCCTGCTCTTTTCTTTATATTTGAGCGCAAAGCATATCCCTTCGAGACGTAACAGGTATAACTGAAAAGGATGAGCAAGCAAACCAGCGGCGGATTGAAAGAACGTTTTAGATGTTTGTCAAAAATTTGAAACTGGAAAGCTGAGCCTCTAAAAGTGTAAAGGTAGAAAATTTTCATTCTTCTGGTATTTAAGCGCGGCATTTAATCTTATAGTTTTTCAACTTTTCGTTTTAAGGGTCACTTCAAAGAATCTTTTTCACCTAAAAATCACACCTTAATCATTTTATGCTTTGAAAAATGAGTGACACGTGTTCCGCAATGTAACAGACGCGGTACTAACGTACATATGTACTAATTGCTAGAACGTCTGATATATTCTGGAAAAGTAATAATGTTGGAGACCGATTAGAACAACGAAAAAAACCACTTCCGTAACTGCAGTGTGACAACAAATCTTCTTTATTACAACAAAGCATTTTAAATCTTAAAATGAAAGGAGGTACGGAATTTATTTAAAAGATCATTTAACGGAAAAGAGATCATAATGAGGTCATTCCCTTCATAGATTTACAGGGTCGATATTTATAGTGGAGAGTTATACAATAATATTGAAGAGTTCTTAACCAAGTTTCCGAAATCGTTCAAATATTTATGGAATATGTCATGTTCCAAGCTCTTATTAGGTGAGCCATTATTCAAGAACCAAAATATCGAAAGAAGTCAATTCATCAACGTCCTTCCACGCTGTGATTTTCTTTTCTCGTCTCTCGTGCGGTACAACGTACCAGTAGTTATTAAATTTGTTCACTAACAAACGTTTGGAAAAAGAAAAAATGAAACAATATCTGCGAGCGCCTGGGGATATTCGATTGACCTTTGCTCGCTCAGAATCGAAGCAGATTCTGTTTGGTTAGCAGCTTGACATACAACCCTCGGGCACGTTCGATTTCAATTAAATGTTCGTTTCGTGCCCATAGGCGAATCTGCAAACAATCCTGTCAATTACTATATTTTCGTCCTTCCGTTCGGAGAAGGTCGTATAGCATGTTCATTGCGGCAAAGGAATTTCTCGACTACTTTTGCCTGAGGAATATTGTTTCGATTTCTCACTGGAGCTCTGCTAAAAAACTAGCCAGAAAGTTGTACTCGAATTCATCTGGCACAATTACTGGATAATCACGGAAATTCGTTCACGACTTGAAAACAAAACAGAACCGCTTACATTTTAAAGTAAACTGTTTCATTAATAAACCGCGCGGGGGATGATTTTACATATTAAAAAAAGAAAAGAAGGAATAACAATTTTTCGTCTAACGCTTTGCTTTCGAGAAAATCGAGTTTTTAAATGGAGCGAATACACGTGCTATTAGATAGTCTGATCTGATCAATCAATTCTATTTTCTGCATATCTGACTAAAACACGCGAATCCGTCGGATTTTTAAACTTCATTTTCTGGAAAGCGAGACGTCAAACGGAAACATGATATTTCGTTTTTTTTCGACTTATTGTTAGTACTACGCGTACAATCACCCGTTGCATGGATGTAACACCCGTCCGGCCACACCCTGCATAGTCGCCACCATTTCCTAAAATTGTTTCACAACGTGTTACTAATTGTAGAGGCTATAGAAAATTGTAGGTCCAGAGGAAAAATCTAAGGGCTTAAAAAAAATCGAGGGACCTTAGAGAAAATCGCAAGGCCTAAAGAAAAATTCTAGGATCCCAAGAAAAATAGTAGAACTTATGGAAAAATCGCAGAGCCTAAAGAAAAATTCTAGAACTCGAAGAAAAATGGTAGAACCTACGGAAAAATCGTAGGAAAAGTTGTAGCATCCAAGGGAAAGTCTAAAACGCCCTGCATGCCTAAACTATAATATATTTAACCATTATATGGGCGCACATTTTTATGCCTGAAATATAAATTAATTTATAATTATTAGAAGACAAATTTTATACATTTAAAAAAAGCTATAAAATAAGCAATAAATTTCAAAGACAAATTGAAAGCAGTTACCCAAGTATTAACATAAGGGTTAGAAATATGTTGCGTCTGAGATTTCAATGCCCTCTGTCCTAGATCTGTGATCTCACAGAGAGCAGCATGACATCCGCTGTATCGCAAGTAACGCTCGCGAATATGCTTTGGCGCGTAGTATGTATTCTGCAAACGGATCTGGTTTGCACACCGATAAGGGGTCGGGTGTCTTCAATGTTTCGACGCAGCGAAACAATGTTTGGGGTATTCGAGCGGCGCGTTTTCTCGGAAAAGTGCACGCGTCATGTTGGCCGTGGACAAACACCGCTGTACATATTACGGAGCAATGTGGAAATCCGCGATAAACTCACTTTGCCGTTTGTGCACGGCCATACGCGATTCGATATTACGCGTAGCTTTAGGCCGCGGATGACGGTGCCGATCGATCGGTGCTGCTGGTGAACGCACGTGCACGTTCAATAGAGAAAAGAGAGAGAAAAGAAGAAGAATCGGATTTTCCGCCGGTGAGCGAAGTTCAGCACTGGTTCATTAACGAACGCGATGCAATTAGAGGCCTTATTTCATGCGGTCGGGCCACTTATCGCCGATAACATGGCGTTTTTTAATCTCTTTTTTTTTCGGTTTTTTCGGAAATCGCGTTCGTTGAATCACCGATGGCGACAGGGCTGGTCTCTTAATAGGTCCTACGGTTATACATGGTGATTCGTTTTGTACGGTATGTAACAGAGGCTGATTTATCACGTTCTTTGCTTGCCCTTGCACATTGTCCGCTCCACACTTTTCAATAAAGCGTAGTTTTTTTTTAGAAAACATTTTAATAATCGGAATAACTGTTATAACCGTGGTGGGGGTGATTCCTTATGAATGTGTGGGATGGTATTCTATCAGACTATTAAGAAGACATCGCAGGTCACATACACTGACCAAATTTTGTCGAAATCCACCAAAATCCCTAATTAATATGCTAACACGAGGCCATGCTTTTAAACTTCAAGCTTGTGAAACAGAAGCTTTGTCGGCGTACTTTGACACAGTTTCTTCCGTGGATGCTTTTAATCATATTTATAAGCGTCTTGGTCATGCCTGAAGAGATTAATCGAGTTAGACAACACGATGAAGTTGTTTTTAACAGAGATTACAAGTTTGCTCAAGTATTAAGGCGTGGGTTATGCTTTGTACATTTTCGCTCGTTTTGGAATTGAAATAGTTTTGCAAGGGAAATAAACTAGTACAGAGTACGTAATCATTTAAAGCTAGGAACATAGTCCGCATAGTTGACGAGAAAAGAAAATATTATTTTGTAGGAACGTGAGGAAAATCGTGAATTCTTGTAAAGTGGTATCTCTATTATTCTCTATTCTCTATTATCTCTATTATTAATTCTATTATTTTTCTCTATTATTGTTTCTTTTACTCTGCATTTTGAAACTCGATTTTCTCAAAAGCAAAGCGCTAGACTTTTAACCTCTTGCCCCACCGGCTAACTCCCGATTGCTCAGGCCATAATAACACTAGATTTACGGGACCCGTCAAAATGACGGATTCTTTTTTTTTAATTTTTTTTTTATTGAAAGCTTAATTGAAACTCCCCATAGGGTGTTATAAAGCTATACATTAGTAATATATGTACATCTTAAATTAATAATGTAGGAACCGTAGAACACATTAGGTATAAAACACATAAGTATATAACTTTAAACCTTTAAATTACATTGCTTGAAAAGAAAATAACATGCCTGAATATTCGGTTCATAAAGTAACGATCTAATATTTAAGGGTGGAAACAATTTGAGCTTCCTTAATTTTTTCATGAGATCAACTCTTTGTAATTCTAACAAGGTACATTGCCAAATGATATGGTTAAGATCTTGAACCTCATTACCGCAGTTATATTAGGGATCATCTATTATGTGTAGTCGTGAAAGAGATGCTGCAAGATGATAGTGATCTGCTCTACAACGATTGAATGTGACAATAAATAGCCGTGATAAACCTCTACCCGAAAACCATGGTGCAGTCCCATCTCTAACATAATACTGAAAGTATTCCTTGCCTTTAAATTGACCCTGCTGCATTGTGAAATCACTAGTACTTTGTCTACATTTATGTTTAAAAAATTCCCGTAAATCAGAAAATGGAATGACAATACTCTTATTAGCTTGTTATAGTGTAGCCGACTTAGCTAAGGCGTCAACCTCATCATTTCCAACAATGCCTGAATGGAACGGAATCCAAATAAATTCTATACTGCTATTATTTGATGTGCTTTTCTTGAACTTAAAGTATTACTCCTTAATTTCATAAATATAGAAGTTGGTCATTATATTAATCTTAAATGACGGATTCTAATATTTTTAAATTGCGAATATTGTGATCGTAAAAATGCATCCACGAGTAATTATTTAACAAATTGATTTCTTTGGGTATATATTATTGAAAAGATGACTACAAACTTTGATAGATACATTCATGTTATTTTTATAAAGTAATATAAAATAGTCATTTTTAGTGCTCCGTAAACCTAGTGATAAACAAGGTCGATCTTCTACCTGTTCAGCCGTGTGCTTGAATCGGCGCAAAATGTATGCGTCTTATGACATGTTTATTTCGGCGTAGCGAAAGTAAGGATGTATCGAGAACAGCTGAACCACGGGTTTGACTCGTCTTGTTTACGTTTGGTCTGAACGAGGTACCACGGGTCAGGCTTGAGCTTATTGTTTTTGGCCGAAATTTCTTACCACGAGTCTGACTGTGCACCATCTACGGAATAATGATGAAAAGTGCAAGAATGGACACGGGACGGTATTTTCTGGCAAACCGGAGGGCCAGGAAAATCGAGGGGTCACTCGAACTAATTAAATCAGGAGGGATATACATGCCCGCCGGATTTGCCTATGTCGCGGGAATTCGCAAGTGGCGTAAAAAAACCGTGCGGGGGTTAACGAGGCTGCGGATGATCGGTGCCTGGGATCAAAGTAAAAATTCCGTGAGCCCGGTAATTGCCAGACCCCGTCGACGAGATCCGCGATCGAGAGACCGTCTGAAAAGGTTTCCCTGTCGTTTTACTTGGATGGCATCACTCGTTACCGGCGCGATGGGAAACGTCTGCTTTGGGGTTAGGATAGCGCGAGATACCCTGTGTGTGCGCGACGTTAAGGGGGGTAGAGGGTGGAGACGGGTCGGAACGGAACGATACGGAAAGGGGAAAATATATACACACGCGGGAAGACGGGTGGAAGACGAGCAGGAAAAAGAAGACGAAGAAGAAGGAGACGGAGGAGTGCAGAGGCAAGGGGAGAAATCTCTACTCGAGCTCGGCTAACTAATGATGCTTCTCTTCACGTGCCACACCTACCCTCCAGATTCAGGCTGAGGCCTCAGACGTGCCCATACGATGCGTACCAAAGAGAGAAAAAAAAACAGTTCGAAGACGGTCTGCACGTTCCTCAGCCTGGCACTTCTCCCCCGCGTTAATCCGCCACGTAGTCTAGTGTCATAATTCATCCGCTCTTATCCATATTTTTCCCGGCTTTCGCGCTCTTTTTTCGTTTCATTTCCTGGTACCCCCACTCTCTCTCTCTCTCTCTCTCTCTCTCTCGATCTCGCTCTCACCCCCTCCCCGTCCTCGTCCCAGCATCGTGCTTCGGTATATCGGCCTGTCAACTAGTCGATAAGCCTCCGTCAGGGAATAATTAATACACCACCGTGCCGTGCCGGCTTACTCGTAAACCGCGGATGCAAGCCGGTAACGGTCTCGTAATCACGGCGAACGTAAACGAAACCGCGCTAAATACATGATTCCCACGGTGTTTGGTCCGCCTTAAGGCAATTTTACTGATTTTAACCACCTGAATAATCAATCCGTCTTCCTTTATTGCGAGTCTTGAAATTACAAATGATCCACCGATTTTTGGAGGAAGATTCCTTTTTACGTAAAATCCTCTTCCAATGCAGCACTTGTGCATCGTTCTCGCGGACCGTACAAGTTTTAAGTTTACGCGACATTCTGGAGTGCTTAAAATGTTATTGTTCTTGATGTTATTGATCGCGTCCTTTGTTCAGAAATACTGTACAGAGATCCCAGCAGTGCATGCTCCAAGACAAGAAGGTAAAATCCCTTAGCTGCACCACCCGCAACGACGAACCGCAACAACCCTGATTTTACATATTTAATCGCGGCTACATTACACGCCCGGAATTATTATTTAAGTTTAATCAGCGGTCTCGTGGTTATTACGCCCGCTGCTACCGGGAACGTAGCCTAATGCTATTTGATATTAAACTAGACGGGTTGTTTAAGCCTCGCATGGCGGACCTTATTGACGATAACACAGTCCACGATTCTGAAGACCAGTTACAGCTTTATTTATCAATAAACATATTTCCGTCGGCACGTGCTTAGACATGTTAGACGTTCTGTTACAATGAAAATTTAGCGCTCCTTTGATTTTGCGTGGGCAGTGTGTTTGACTGACCTTCGTATTTTTTTTTTTTGTAGGATTAGCTCTTTGCCGATTGTAACATGGTTTCACAGATAGCCTGTATAGTAGCATGTGTCTCGCGACATGTGACAATTTGAACGCTTATTCGTGTCCCGGCAGGCCGGGAGTGTTTGCACGCGCGACGGCCGGTACAGAGATTCGGTTTTAATGGGATACCGATTCGAAGGTAATCGTTTATACGGCGAATGCACGGGATCGTTAATGTTTGCTCGACGAATTTGAAACAGAAAACGATCAGGCACGGCGTTCGCCCGCTATTCCCACTCCCCCGTACCCGGATATTCATTTTGTAGGAATTGCTTAGAATTGCTACGTATTCCAGCCGGGTAAACAGTTGGTTTACTGGCGTAGTTGTTATCTAAATACAGATTACCTCTAACGGGATTGCAAATTATTATTGTCTCGTGCGCGGCACATGATTTTCGGGTGCTACGCCACGAATGCAAGCATTTGCCGCAATTGCCGGCCTTACGCACACTCGCACGAGATTTGTTTACAACAACCGATTTACGTTAGTTTGCTACTTTCGCCCGACAAAACAGTGGGACATTTCATTCGACAAGCAAGACAATATCCTAATTTGAAAACTTTTATACAAGCGTGACACTCGCTCCTTTTTCAACTATACTGTGAAACATCGTCATGGCTTTGTCATTTCAGTGAGCATCGGTACAAAATTTGGGAAAGTATTTTGAAGGTTCTATACTTTTAATAAATGTAATTTAAGAAAATTGACTTTCTTGATCAAACATGGAAACTTGAACGTTCAAAATGGTTTGTTTTATCAATTGCGAGTGGTTTTCAGCAAAGTTGTGGGAGCTTGGAGATAAAGCGAGTTTTACTATAGTTTTGTCCCACTTTTCCGGTCAGACACTCGATTATCGAGCGTTTAATGATTTTTTAAAAGTCCGAACATTCCTACCCGGGTCGCGGAGAATGGTGCACGAATGCGATTCTGGTGTATCCTCGGTTATCCGTTAATCAATGTTTGGTAATATGAGTGACGGGTGCTCCGGCTATTGTTACGCTTCGGACGATTCCTAATTTTAACCTGTAGATGTTATAGACACTGAAACCCACTCAATTATTGCAAGAGGTTTCGTGCCACTTAACATCGTCATTATCGTTCTTTTCAAAATCCCTGTTTCTTCGACAAGTTAAGTCTACACGTAGTACGTTTTCATTATTCCGTGGTAAATAATAAATCTTTTATTCCAGAAATAAAACTTCATTACAACTTGTTTTGAATTATTATTTTTATAAAACATTTACCAACATATTTGTAACATTTTTCTGAGTAAAATGAGTCAATACATGACATAATTCGGAGTACTCTTTCGTTTCACAGTTTAATGGAACCTCGATTATTCGTGCCGATATCTGAATTCTCCATTATGCGAGTATATATTTAACGCGTAACCAGTTCCGCTGAATAGTACGCACAATAGAGGTTCTACTTTCGTGCGAATTAAACGATAAATGATAAATGTCACTTCTATATGTTAATGTTAACTATGCAAGAGCGCGGGTAGGAGTGTCTGTGCACGATATACATACATATGTAACATTTCGGTCCCGAACTTTCCGCATATATCACGACATTACTGTATTTACATAAACATCTCATGATTCCTAATGGGCTTTACTTTTTTCGCTTCTAATCCCAGACTTTGTAATCCGAAATTTACTTGAGCTGGAGATTCGCGTTCGTGTTGTTATTTTTTCGTGTTTTGTTTGCAGTACTTGATGCAAAGTATACTTCCGTGGCGGTTGTAATTTTCGTGAGAGTATGCAAGCAGGCTGCCTGACCCGGCGAGCATTTTTCACTTCCACCGAGAACTCGGGATCCGTTAATTTCGAGGCTTCGCCACTAATCCCGCGAACCCTTCGTCCCGCCCCATCTCAATCTTACTTCGTGCTTGTATCAAGTTTTGCTTATCTAACGTTGCTATAAACATGGCAAGCCAAATATCCGTCTTGGCAGCGCACATGATTGAACCACTTAACCGGAACTCTTAACGAAAACGGGGCGAAACTGGGTTGCCTAGCAGATGCCTGGACTATCTCGAAGTATTCGCGGCCTTACTTCAGAATAATCCACTTAGAAAACATATTTTATCCCTTCCGTAACATCTGAAAATTTCGCTCCGCACCGTGGAATAAAACCACCAAATAAAACAGCGAATGCAAAAGATTTATAAGTTTTTGCGACGCCCCCCTGTGTCACGAGCACATTTACAGTTAAAAACATTTATTCCACCGAGTATAGAGCATCGAACGTCGAAAAAACCACAATTTCACCACATTTTTTACTAGATAAAAAGGTTTTGCCAATTGCAAGGCTTGCCATATTAATTTTACTTCATACCTTTTATTACCACATATTATTTAATATCGACAATGAGCGTTTTAATAATGCTTTCAGCTATTCTTTTTTTTTCATTTCGTTCAATTTTGAACAGTTACATTTGACGTGAATATGAAGTTTAATATACTCCCAAATAATGTTCAAAAAATGATGCAGTAACTTTTTGGTACTTTAATTAAAGTTCAAGATCAAACTGTTAAAATAAATTTTAAGAAATTGGAGTGATTTGGAAAAGTTAGAGTAATAAAATCTACGGTCCTTCATTAGAATTTTAAGATACAGCAGGCTACGTATTGAAAACTTTAGTTTCTTGATTTCAAGATAACTGAATCAAAATTGAAACAATGACTACTAGTTCGTTGAATTTTTATTTTCCCAAGAAAAACGCCTTCAAATACGTGGAAATTTCTTCGTTTACTTTATGCGTTGTATAGCTAAGTGATCGATAAAATTCTCAATTAACGGTTCAGTTGAGCACTTTCCAGCTCCAATGAGTGTTCAAAGAAATTCATAAACGTAGATGCAACTGCATTGTACCGGTAACAACGAAGAAAAGTTTATTAGTTTTTTTATGGTAACTCATTTCGCTTTAGTAAGATCAGTCATTCCAGCTGTTCCGGTTTCAATTTTTTCGGTCCGGATCATTTCAACGTAGATGGGCTATCGCGGCTTGTCTAAGTTATGCTAACAGTAATTGCGCTCATACGCTTTTTAACTTAATAGCGAAACTCACATGCTCCGCGAGTCTTCCGCCCATCGCCCCGTCGCCGCGTAGGACACAACAAATGAACTGAAAGCTCGATATACACGGAGGTTATCGTGAGTAACGAGCAAACTTTTCACAATTATCCGTCACTCGGTTGTTTCGAAAATGTTCGAATCGGTGTAAAGTTCACTTTTATTGTTCGAGCTGGCGCACGGTGAACGTGTTTATGCGTTCAATAATGGTTTTATAGGTTGAGATGTAACGCTGGATTATACTAAAAGTTGATACGAAAGTATTGGAAATGCTAGAGTTTCGTTGTTAAAACGCCGTGTCTGTTAAACATATTAGTTCGTTGGCAAATAGTATAGTTATCCTAGCATAACCTATGCTTCTTCGCTTACAAGCAATTTCAGAAATTATGTCATTGGTGAATTTTTTGAAAATGATTCAGCCTGGTTTTCACACATTTTCCTCCGTAAGAAAAGATATGAGGTTAGCCTAATCGAACCACGGCAATGACGTCCTTATTATTACATTGCGAATCTGTATGCAAAATAAAAATGTTCTATTTCAATTGTAAGAAACAAAAGTTAAATAGTAATTTCGTTTGTCCTTCAATACTTTTAGTAAATTGAAAATAAAGTATCGACTGTTTTATATTTTTGCTACTTTTGACACGAACGCACAAAATCTGAAGTCTAGTTATTATTTATTATATGCGATATTTAACAGTAGTGATATATTTTGTTTGTGCTCTCCAAACTAAATTCGCTAGATCTGGCAAATTCACTAAGTAATCCATTTTTATCAATTATACGGGTCGTTTCATTTGTTTTGTTCGCTTTAATTTCTTCGTTCCTTTACAAAAGAATGAAATAGTTGCATATTATTAGTATCTGGTAGTGTAGTTAAGCAGTATCACGTTGTCAATGTCATTCTAAAACGAATTTAATGGAAATCAAATGTAAATTGAAATAATTTTCTAATTCCCGTTTTATATTTATAAAGAGTATATTAAGTCTAATCAGCACTATACCTGACTAAACCTTTACAATTTTAGTCGCAGTAACTAAAGTGTTATACTGCACGTGTCTTGGATTAGTCGCTCAATATTCATTTAGCAAGTGGCTCTTATGTAGCATTAGGGAGGGATCAATCAATCATCTTGATCATGAGCTGTACTATAATCAAATCAGCTCGTACAGGCCTGCAGCCAAGAGGCATTTCCTCAAATGGTATTGCTGATTGTTATACTATCTTTATACAAATTTCCTAACTTTATACAAGTTTTATCAAAAACAGAATGAGTTGAAAATTTATTCCGCTCAAAAGAAGATTTCTTCAGGACGAAATTAAGTAAAAATATATTTAATTTTCGTTAGTATTGATAAAAGTAGGAGCGGCGCCACCCAATTTTTGTAAATTTAATTTGGAGAGCACAAAAAATTAATAATCATTTAAATGATTTCAATGAAAAAAATTTAACATTCATTATGTTTTAAAAATACCTATAATTAATATAGGCACAGTAAATGGTATCCCCACAGTAATTGGGTTCCTTACCCTATATAAATACGAATGTCTGCAGTATTTGCAGTCTCGTTCTTGACTCGTCGAGTTTACTACATCCCGATCAACAGCCTCAATTGCAACAGATTGTAATCGGTCGCATAGAGGATCGTTCCGACCCCGAACAAAAAGCTCGGAATCGCGTCTGACTTAAGAACGCAATTGCGGGATGGAGTAGCTGGTCTATTTGCCGTCTTTTTGTCGAAACAAATTCTTCCTCCTCTGGAATCGTTGCTCCCTTACGTGACGGTCGCGTCCGTCGTCTCCGTTCCCTCAATACAAGGGTAAGTTTCGCTTTAAATTTTCAACGAACGCGCGACCCTTGTGGGAACTTCCCTCGAGACCGCCAGCTGGAATTCTTTGGTAACTTTGCAATCTCTGTTTCTCTTTTTCCAATGTCCGATGTAAATTAAGTGCGAAACGGCCTTGACTGTGCGGGAACTTCCTCGGTCGCCGGAAGTTCTAAAACGAAGGTCTTCGGATGTTTCACGACGACGATCCACGCGCGATCGTTAATCCTCCACGCGATCTCGCGGCCAGGTCCCAGATTCCGCGTGTCATACGCGAATGGAAATTAGTGCCTCCCTTTAAGTGCAAATCGATAGCACGTGCGAGTCCCATGTCAGTAGATATATCGATGGATTTCGGACAATCGATTCTCTGTTTATAATGAAACATTAATCAGATACGACGGAACACGACAGATCAAGCTTACAATAGTGTTCTGGCCTGTGTTTGACAGTGCAGGACATTGCCCTGGAAAATAGTCTTTCACATAGCATAATTTAATATTCAGTTTGTGTTGCAGCCATTGTATGATCTTGAATCGTTGACTATGAGAATTCCATCGAAAGAATGTTTAAAGAATGTTGTTGAATACTTTTTGCGTCGGCCAGTCTTGCCCTCAACATGTTCACCTGTGTTTGAAACATTACTTTTGCTAAACGGTTAGAAGCAGCTCAAATATTGTGACGGACTATCTCGTATACTTGGAAATAGGTCACCTGTAACCTAAAAAATTTATAGTGGTGTATAAGAAGTTGGACAGTCGGTGGGAGATCCTCATACTGTAGTAGACAGGCTCCATTTCGCATGAGGCGAAGGTAGACACTTCGGCAAAATATTTAATACTTTATAAACTATTCCAGCCGTAAGACTGCAATTTTTCTGGACAAAGTTTTTTAATATCGCTAAGAGCTATTCAGGGTTACGGAACATCTCTCAAAAACTAGAGGACCCATTAAATAATCCTCAGTGGAAGGATTCAGCCATGGTAAGATGTGGTTAAAGTAGGGACTTGGTTACTCTTTTTTTTAAGAAGAATTTGCTGTAGTCCCTAGGATATATTGACACAAAGCAACATGTATAGAAAACAAAAACTAATAAAATGGATCGTTCTATGTATATTCTAGATTGAGCAGTAAAGTACATTGATGATAGCTAAAGTTTATGAAAACAGACGGACATTTTTTGAGAACAGAGATTTCATTTATGGAAACTATGCAACCTCGCATTTTTAGGACATGAAAAAGAAAGATTAACGTTAACAGTTACGGAGATACTTTTTATCAAATGATCCTAATATGTCTATTAAACATATGCCTATTAATTTTTTAAGTTCTATTGAAAAATTGATAGAATTAGTCGTGATTGTTTCTAAAATTACAAAAGAAAAATAGCAACATCGATTTCTCATGCCGTTTTATAAGAATAAAGTCAGACTGCCCAGGGGTTAAAAAGTCAGAACCCGTCGTTTGGACTATAGGTCCAGTGTTGAAGACTGTGAAGACACGTCATTGAGTTATTGTAGGTTTTAATTGTTGTAACGCGGACTGTTGACCGCGCCGTGAGCGTATAAAACCGGCGCGGCGTGCACATAACTCGTAGGCAGCCATCCAGCACTCTCTGCGTACACAACAGGCGCAAGTTCCGTTACAGGGGAACGCGGGAATCTTGTTAGCGAAGACTGCATATAAACGTCAGCCGCATATCTTGAGCCACTCTGGGGCTGAATGCGCCTCGCGGTGCGAATCCGGTGCATCGCGGCGTGTCGCATTCGCGGATCTGGCCGCGACAGCCACGGCATTTCCGTGGCACGCGTTCTTTCTCGTTGCATACTCCCTCTCTCTCTCGCGTTCGAGGAGGCGTTTCGCGTTCGCGTCGACGATTAGAAGGGATGCAGCAAGTGTCTTCTTTCGAGAGGGAAGGGGGAGAAGGGGACAAGGGGGTTTCATCTGTGCGAGAATACACCGCGTATTCGGTAATACAACGCTCGGTATTAAATTCCCTCGTTCAAACAACGTGGCACGCGTATTTTGCACTCGCGCGTGCCCCACCGGATGCTCGAGGGATTGACAAGCCGAATCGAATCAAATTCGGCTGAAATTTATTCGACCGATCGATGACCGGTACGATAATAAAAAAACCCTGTAATCATCTGTGATATATCGTTCCAGGTTGCACACATCGGGCTCTTTTGTTGCAATATTGATTACAACATTATTACATAATATCCGGTGCGGTATTACATACCACGGGCCGGATAATGTCGACTGTCGCTAATTTCGCGAATATCTGTTAATGAAATCTTAATGAACCAAACGTAGCGATCGAGATCCGAATGACGGTCGCAGTAAATCTGAACGTTGTGTCGATAAAAACTATTGTTTACAATAAAAACGTGTGCCTGACGCTACTGTGAAGGATGTGGTATAGTTTTTCGCACGCTTTAATCTTTTTTATCTTGCTGTTGTATTCGTTCGACACACCGTACGGTCCCCAGCAAATTCAAAATTCTTATCATTTCACTGACAGTTTTATTTCCAGTCGCAATTTCCTTAAATATTCGTAAACGATCGCGACTTGTTCATTTTGCGTTGCCGTCATGCAATGATTTTTCCTATACGTAATTTTTCCTTACGTAATTAAAAATAATTATGTATGCAAGTATTGAATTTACTTATTCGTTCAGAGATTTCTTCGACAAACAATCCTGAATCACAATATGCGACGTTTTCGTTGAAGAGAAAATATTTAAGCCATTTCTGTATACAGTAAAGTTTTGATCTATGAGATAGATCTAACAATAAGTAAAACATGAGTGTTCTCATAGTAATTTCGCATTGACCTCGACGTGTAAGCGATAATTCTATGGGTACCAATAAAAGATTCGAAGTTTGATGACACGGATTGTTCCATAATGCCACTCTAGTACACACGAAATTCCAGGTGTGCAACTAATAAAACTTGATAAATACACTAATATTCCTTCGTAAATCAGTGTCCTTATTGAAATATCGTCCACTGTATTCCACGAAGGGTTGGGCGGTAAGTTTCCCTTGAGCGTTGGGATAGACGAGCTTTGGCGGCGCTTGGGTCAATTTCAAACCATATTAAAGTTTCCTTTAGCGCGCTTCAACGTGCCTTTGATGTCGGAATATAGACGATTATGTTTGCAAATTCTTTTTTCGAATGGAACTAATAAACTTTGTATATTAATAGTGTGTATTCTGTTTCGGGAAAGTCTGCGCCGGCAATGGAGCTGTATTCTTAGCATATTGAAAGCACGCTCGGAAATTATCATACACATAATAGCTTTCGCTGCCTTTGACTTGTAATATACGTACAGTCAGAGTATAGTACACAAAAGTTGATCCTACATCGTTAAAACAAACTATTATACATAAAAGACAATATTCAATACCGTTGGTATAGAATCTGAACAAACTTATAGCGAATCGAATGAGCTTTGCTCGTAATTGATCGGTCAATTACTTTTTGAGGTATCCATCATGTCGATTTAGGAAATGTGGTTTTACTGAAACTATTCATTTCATTTTCAATAGTCGTTTCTCATTTTGGGAATCAGCGAATTTTTAACAGATTTTTCTAAATTGGAAATATGTGTCACGAGAAGAACCTAAAAATGATTGAAGTATAAATACTTATCGCTGAATGCTTTTCGAATCGAACTCAGTCACAACCCATTTTTAAATAACCTTTACTTCGTTATTTTTGCAAATATGTCTGGAAAACTACAGAAAATAGATTCTCGAATTTATGGAAAAATTTATCCTTTCAATTTTTTACACGAGAAATGTGAACATATTACTAAATTCAGTACAGTTATTGTCTCCATTCGATATTGTCACGATATGAAAATTATTAGTTCAACAGTTGAAACACTTAAACCACGAACGCTCTAATTTAATTACCTCTGCAAACTAAGAACGCCAGGAGTACACAAATATTCATAAACAAAATATAATAATTATTATTATTATAATTTAAATTATAAATTATATAATATATTTAATATATTTAATATATTTAATTATATATAATTATTATTTAATTTATTATTATAATTTAAATATTCATAATTATAAACTTTCATAACTTTCAGTGGGATTTTGTTTATAATTCGTGAACAGACTGACTGCCGAATAAATCATTGAAAATAATTGCTTATTGTCGAATAAAAAATTGTTTACCAACACAGACAACTGTACAAGATGAGCCATATAAAGATGTTTCCAATTTCATCGTAGAAACATTCGCAGAACATTCAACGGGTTGAACAGAATCGTTACCCAAGTTTCTTTCGGAAGCCATTTCATCGATCAATTGATTTCGAGGATCATTAACCAACAGCGACACTTCCCCTATACGCCGAAAATCAGGGTTCGTAGCGAAATCACCGAGTGGAACTCGGTCGAAAAGTGATCCAGGCGGGGGTGAATGAGGGTTAAGGGTGGTTTCCAATGTTCGTGGAGCATCAACGAGATACCGGGTGGTTATCTGCCCCTTTATGGCAGGCCACGTCGCGCGTCGTGAGACGCGGCCGCTATCTGCGGCCATAATTTCCCATTAAACGTCGAGGCTGATGCGTGCACCGGCACGGATCCTGTTTCTCTCTCGCTCGTTCCCTTGATCCTTCTATCCGGCTCTTCTTTTTCCGTCTCTTCCCGGGGCTGCGGGGAACCCGTTGTTCCTGTTCCTTTTTGCAGCCGGTGGCTATTTATGACGCGCCGTGGAAAACATTTCCCGTATATCATGGAACAAACTTACATGAACTCGTCCTGAGGGAAGAAGAGGGTGCGTCGTAGCTGCAAAGTAACCCCCAACCCCCCACTACCCCCTTCTTTCAGGGTTCTACGTGTCCTGGCTGGTTCTCGCTCGCGTTTCTCGTATCTGTTTCACCGTGGGGATGAAAAAGAACCAGGGGGGTCAGGATGTATTTCCTCCTCGGTTTCCTATCCTCTCTCCTTCGCGCCTTCTTTTCTTCTTTTCTTTTGTTAAATCTGCGGCGATATTGTCACTATCAATTTTCCGAACAATGCACCTAATCCAATACCGTTTTCCCGCGGTGTTTCCGTTATTTCTCGAGCCCCGTTTCGTGCGAGCCTCGCGCACCCGGCGAGGACGATCAGCACGCGCCGGATTTCATTTTGTAATTTACAACGGACGGTTTTTAATCCCGCGCCTGTTTTATTAAAACTATCCCCTCGGCAGGCCGCCGGCTGCTTCCTCCGTTCCGGCTCTATTTCGCGGAATATATTTCGCGTGCATCGCGGGCCCGAACCTTACCGGAATTCATCTCCGCGCAAGATGGTTCCGTGGGGCGACATATTAAAGGGAGAGATTTTCCCTTCCATCCCCCAGACCGTGTTGTCCTAAAAATTTCGCGCGAGTTTTCCTGCAGATCCGGAAACTTTGCCCATGGAGGGAAAGATTTCTTTATTATTTCACGCACAAGACCCCCGGGTCTATTGCTACCCCCCTTCCTCCCACCACCTCTATCCCACCACCAGATGTATTGTCATTTGAGGATTTACGAGAGATCCCGTCGTTTTTTCTGCTTGCAGAGATACGGAGCACCATGCCGCCGATGATAAATGAGAAGGTGGTCTACATGTCGGCGAGGCTGAAAGACACCATTGTGATACCGTGCGTCGCGTACGGAAATCCAACACCAACCAACAGGTAAGAACGCCGTGAGACAGGATACCTGCGAGGAGTTTTTATACTCCCGGGTGCTATAATACTTTGTTGCCGGTCCAGGGAAATTCCGACGATACCGTTCATCGTTCGTGACAGAATAATCGATCCGGACAATTTTCGGGATAGGTAAATGTCCTTAATCTCGGCCACGTTACCTTGTTCGCGGTATTAAAAGCTACAAATCAATTTTGAAGGTTCCTGCATGTCGGTCTGGGTTAGGTCAATTTCACTGTCCAACACCAAAATCGGTTTGCGATACCTGTTGGGTGATTCTTATACACTTTGTCATCCTAAAACCAAATCTGAAAGCAGAATTGCTCTATCACGCAACGTTTTCGAAAAATTTTGGTTTTTGTAAAAATGCCGGATTCTGATACAAAATGACGTGTTACGCAAAAACTAAACACGCGAGAAAGTTCAAATTTAAGTCAGGAGATAGAGGGAACTCTCCTCTACATATTCGTATAGTCAATTATATTTTTATGTACTTCGTAATAGTTATAAATGGTTGTTAAAGTTTGAAAATGTGCCAACACGGGTACTTTTTAAGCTCTATTTTTGTATTTATGTGACAAATCCTTTATCCAGCAGGAATTTACTATACAGGAATGCATTCTACAGACATTTCTGGTAACGAAACCATTCACGAAAAGTATTTGGTACCCTTAGTATACGAGAAGATTAAGAAAATAGTCATTGACAGCGTGTGCGCGACGCGTTCGCGCCAGCGGCCATTGCAGCCTTTTCTCGACTCGCCAGGGCCGTCGCTATGCGCAGTCGACGTTGGTACCACTCAAGTATGTCTTTGCTTACTATGCTCAATTACATACATTTCTTTTTTGTCTTTTTGAGTGCCAATCATTACACAAAATTATAAAAATACGAGTTATATTCACATTTCATTGTGGAAGTGCATAAGTGTATAAAGAAAATTAACCGCAGCAATGCGCTGACTATAACATAAAAATATAATTGACTATACGAATATGTAGAGGAGAGTTCCCTCTATCTCCTGACTCAAATTTGAACTTTTTCACGTGTTTAGTTTTTGCGTAACACGTCATTTTGTATCAGAATCCGGCATTTTTACAAAAACCAAAATTTTTCGAAAACGTTGCTTGATGGAGCAATTCTTCTTTCAGATTTGGTTTTAGGATGACAAAGTGTATACGAATCACCCTAACAGGTATTGCAAAACTCGAAAAAAGTTTGATTTTGTTGGACACTGTTATTACCGGGGCTCGAAATCAACGGTTATCTTTTTTTTTAA